>OY776676.1:44456062-44821446 GCA_963675555.1 Leptura quadrifasciata | reverse complement strand
TTTTGTGTCCTTAGCGATTTTTCGTTTACCACCGGCTTTACGTATGTCATCACGTACTTTACGTACTATTCCAGCACCAAAAGCTATATTTCTAGTTTTTTTCTTGTTTTTCTTTTTAATTATACGTTTCTTTGTAGTACGGGGTGTTGTTGACGTACAACCCATACCAAGACGTTGCTTTCCCTTCATTATAGTTGTAACTAACCACGCGGCGGCCTTTTCTTTGAAACTTACGTCTTTTGATTTAACTCGTTTCCAGGCAGCTTGTTCAAGTTGATAGTCTGCTTTGTGTCGGGCTGCTAAATTACTGGTGTTTTGATCGTATGCAATATCGTGCTGCTTGCATGCAGCATCGAGTTTGTTTATGCCTGGATCACCTCGGGCTAATCTTTTTTGTAATTTGGTGCCTGGACCACAATACTGGTAACCTCCCGGTAAGTGTAGTTCAAATGGGAGCTTATTTATTAGAGAATTGACTACCCCCTTACCAATCTTTAAACCACGACGATTTTCACGTGTGTGCTTCTCGGTTGACACCATTTAAATAACAATCACAATACGTACATCTATTTATATAGTATCCATCCGTGCTACGATGCGCATTGTGAAGCAGAAACAGAAACTTGCTGTAGATAATTTAGATGAAAAAGTAGGGTGTGGACTACAAGTCGAATCACGCCATGGCCCGCTACTTCCCTCAACTATTCGCGGACTCTTAATAGGTCCAAGTGGTTGTGGCAAAACAAATTTACTAATAACTTTGCTTACTCATCCACTTGGGCTACGTTTTTCAAACATTTACTTATATTCAAAGTCCTTACATCAACCCAAGTATGAATATTTACGCGATATATTAGCACCGATTACGGGGCTAGGATATTACACCTTCAGTAACAACGCGGAAATAGTGCAACCATCCGACGCTGAGCCTGAGTCTATATTTATATTTGATGATGTTATATGTGAAAAGCAAGATGTTATTCGAGCATACTTCTCAATGGGGCGTCATAAACATGTAGATTGTTTCTATTTGGCACAAACGTATTCCCGCGTCCCTAAACAGTTGGTAAGGGATAATAGTAATTTCATAGCAATTTTTAAGCAGGATGATATGAATTTACACCACATTTTCTCAGACCATGTCTCACCGGATGTGACTTATAAAGAATTTCAAGAAATGTGTGCAGAGTGCTGGAAAGACAAATATGGGTTTCTTGTAATTGACAAGGATAGAGAAGTAAATGAAGGGAGATATCGCAAAGAACTTGATAGTTTCATATATCCATGAAGTATTGTAATTAAAATTTTAATTGGTCTACAGATAGCATCGGGATAACTTCAGCAGTGAGGCTGCATTTGTTAGACATGAATGACAATGGTGAGAATAAACTCAGTAGTGCTATAGGTAGAAACATGAGAGAAGAAATAAGACTGAAACGTGAATTGATTGAGGCCACCGATTCAGTGCGCAAAAAATTCAACTCTGTGAAGAGAAGAAACGTTGAGAATCAGTTAACACTCGAAAAAATTTATGAACCCATAACAAAACCATTAAAGGTTATATCATCTGCTTCACATAACCAATCGCTAACACAACCTCAGAAACCAACACAACCGATAGAAAGTGCAAGAGCTAGTACTAGTACATTTAAAGCAACACCTGAAACTAGTGATGAAGATGGTGACAAAAATGCAAGTCAACAATATTTTTTGGAAACACCACCGGGATCGTCGTTAATGAGCACTCCATGTTCAGAAAGTTCTATTAGTGGCGCAGAAGGAAAATGTGATATAGTGCAAACACATTTAGAAAATCTGAAATTCGACAATGCTAGGTATGATACTATATACGGTGTACGTTTAGACCCCCATACAGAAAAACTACAAATGGGTAATGCTGAAATACGCTTTTCTAATGGAAATATCACATTGTGGCGTGGAACTAAGAAGGTGGGGACGTATTCTGGCAGTCCTAAGTTATATGATATGATATTTATGAAACAACCACAAATTTCGCGTAGTAATGAGGCTATTATTGGCGACAAAGAGTGTCAATTATATGGGGGGATTTTAAAACAGACAAAAGCACCATATAAAAATTATGATATGAAACAGGGTTTGAATAAAGCTAAATGGAAGAAATTCACTAATATTATAGAACCATTGGTATCTTCTACAGTTGTGACGAGATCTAAAACTGGCTTAGGTGTTCCTATTAATAAATTATACAATAATAGAGGTGTTGACTATGTATATTGGAATAAACCGAAAGAACTGGTGGACCGCCTACGCCTGCTCTATAGCTCAAAAATGGTTGGTAACAATGGTGTCAATAACGAAATAGTCAGTTTATTGGAAGAAATGAGGGAAGAAAGGATAATCTATTAGTGAAGTTAAAATTCATTTCACACTTATTTAATTAGTATAAAATATTGTGAAATGCTTAAACGGGGTCAGACGTAAACAGAAATGGCTGTTGTAAACAACACAATTGACAAGTTCGGTAGACGAAGAAGTAATAATAATAAATCGATTATCGTACATGGACCTCCAGGTATTGGTTTTAAACTTACCGCAGATAATCAATTTGATATGCAAAATAAGCGTTTACTGAACATTGGTGAACCAATAAATCAAAAAGATGGTGTAACTCGTAACTATGTAGACGAAAATATCGATAAATGTATGAAAGACATTAAAAAGTCACACATTGCTTTTATGGAGAATCAGTGGACTGAATATAGTAAGTTTGTACACAGCAAAATTACCGAGATGATTAATGACGCTCTGCAACACATTAATAAAGAAATTTCTGGAGTTAAGAAATTAACCGAGGACAATTATACTATTTTATATGATGCAATAAGCAAAGTGCACCACATTCTCGATGAATCCCGTCTGAAAGGTATGACAGTGCGACAGAAATCACTTGGAAATATTGTGGCACAAGCTGGGAGGAACGATCGTAATCAACAAGTGATAGATGAAATAGTGGCTGAAGTCACGGACAACGCTGCTACATTAGGAAAAAAGTGAAAAAACAGACCTAAATTATCTATATAAACGCCTGACTTAAACTTCAATTATGGTGATTAGTAATGAGAAATTACAAGTTGTTAACGAATTGCATAAAGCTTGTAGGAGAAATTTCCGTAGAAGAAGAACAATAATCAAAGGTTATGGTGATTTATGGCAAATGGATTTAGCTGAAATGCAACCATACGCTGATGAAAACAATGGTTATCGATACATTCTCGTAGTGATCGACTGTTACTCAAAATATTTGTGGACTAAACCTCTAAAAAATAAAACTGGTGTTGAAATTACTAAGGCTATGAGAAGTATTTTACAAGAATCAAATTATTCTCCTAAAAATCTACAAAGCGATCAGGGTACGGAATTTTACAACAAAAACTTTTCTGCTTTAATGAAACAGTACATCATTAATCATTACTCCACGTATAGTACGAAAAAAGCAGCAATTGCAGAAAGAGTAATACGAACATTAAAAACCTGGTTATATAAAGAATTCTCAGCTAGAGGTAAATACAAATGGGTTGACATTCTATCCGACATTACAAAATTGTACAATAATAAAATACATCGTACGACTGGTATGAAACCTGCTGATGTTAAACCAACTACACGTTTAAATGCTTATAATCACATTAAAATTGCTTTGAAACCTAAATTTCGTATTGGCGATATAGTTCGAATCAGTAAATATAAAGGTATATTTGAAAAGGGGTTCACACCAAATTTTTCAACTGAACTTTTCAAGATCGTTAAAATAAATGTAACAAATCCCACAACATATACACTCCAGGACATTCATGGCCAACCAATAAAGGGGTGCTTTTATGAAATGGAGCTACAAAAAGCTAAATACCCTGATGTCTACTTGGTGGAAAAGGTTTTAAGAAGGAGAGGGAACAAGGTTTTTGTGAAGTGGCTCGGATTCTCTAATGACCACAACTCTTGGATTAACGAAGCAGCTCTTATTTAATATTGTCACATTCTTTATATAAAATGTGTATATTTATAACAACTAATATTTTACTTATGTTTAGAAATTTCATAATAAAATGTGTGTATTCCATTAATATTTGTTTTATTTATTTTCCCCATATAAGACTCCAAAGCCTTAGTAATTATATACACATTAACGAAAAAATATATACAAATGCAAATTTGTTAAAATTTTTGAATTAATTTTTACTCCTAAAAATTATTAGATGAAATCAAGAAAATCATTTTAATAAATTTTATTGAGAAGAAAATATTTACAACGAATTATAGATTAAATATATTTATTTAAAACGTATATAATACAGAAAAAATACAAATACATATTTATGGAATTAATCAGATGAAATCCCCCCGTCTCGACAGTAACGCTTCCTGACAGAAACATTCTCTGTTGTGTTTCATCACACCTCCATAAATATGTCCAACATATTCACAAAGTAAAACACTGTACGTCTTCTCGTCTCTGCATTTGCTGCAAATATTGTTCCAACAATCACCAGTGTACTTGTTGCAAACCAGACACCGCTGCCTCAATGGGTGCTCCACCTTGCATGTCTCACAAACATCTCGGATAATTCCAAAATTTGTACGAGTCGTGGGTTGTAGACACTTGTAGCACTCTTGCTCCAGACGCTCACGTGATGCTGCTTTTCGGACGGTATTCACTGGCACTGGATTTTCTTTTATACAATTTGAACATAGTCCAGTACATGGATTAATTTGCTGCTTTGCCCAGAATTGGGAACAATTATAGCACAGAATTGCACCATCCATACTATATGGATATACGGCGATTGTTGGTTTCGATTGCCACTCTCTTGGACAAGACATTGCTGTTTTAAAAACAAGTGTACGGTATGACAGCTGAATAATAACTGAGTTCCTCCTCATGGCCTTGTTTGTTTAAGTAGTCGCTGGAATTGCCGATATTAGAGCCATGGTATGTCGTTAGAGATGATGTGACGTCACCAGCAACATGTTTAAAAGAGGAGGTGTAACTCCACGTTAGATCAGTTGCTTTGCAAACTTCAACGTTGATCATTCCGTCTACTGTCTTATATATTCGTTTCCAAGTATTAATATGGCTGCTGTACCTGCTGGTTGGGCTAACCTCAGATTCCTGGACTGGTTAGCATCCCTAGATGTCCTCAACAATATATGGTACCTTGAAGAGGTAGAGGACGACTTGGCTGCTCCCGAAGACGACGAGGTAGAAGTTGAAGACGATGAGGAAGGCGATGAGGAAAGCGACGAGGAAGACGATGAGGAATTTTTTGACGCTGAAGAGGGTGCAGACGATTCAAGTGATGATGAGGGTATCGTCGTAGATGTTCCCCACCAAAGAGGGCAGCGGTGGATAACATCAGAATATTTAGCAAGGGTGAACCCGATGGATGGCATCTTCTGCACCACCATGACCTTTGTTGCGGTCCAAGTAGTGGGTGGTATGGAATACAATCTTTGCCACGGATGTTTTCTGGGATACCAGTCTAGGGTGGATCCTGGGAGACATCGTCATGTGGACTACCATGCCACTACAAGGATAATGAGAGGCAGGCGGGGATATTGCAAATCTTGCAGAGATCCACTCTATCAGATTAGGCGAGTGGAAATCTGCAATATTTGCAATATGGACAGATAATTTGTAGTTTTTTTTGTAAATATGTATATATCTCTTAGTTTATTGTAAATAATTATGTAATTAGTTTTAGTGATAAATAAATGTATATATTTAATTTTTAGTTTATTGTAAATATTATATAACTAGTTTAAGTGTTAAATAAACGTTAAATTGAATCTTATTTTTTGTTTTATTTACTAAATATTTAAATGTAAGTAACACAATGTTACTAGAGAAATCTGTGTTTCACTTCGATTATTGCTTATGTTGACAGTGCTATTGATATTGATGGTGTTAAAAATATGAGTATTAGGACACTTTCTACTCTTATTTGTGTGAGTAGTGAGGTGGGGAGTGATGAGGTGGGGGTGGTGGTAGGGGCTATATATACATAAGAAAGCCCTCACCATCCTCAGTTTACTTTCTACGCTCCAACATGTCTGAAGTACAAGACAATACTGTATCTTCCACTTCAACCATGTTCGTTTTGTGCGAAAGGTATCGTGCCTACCTGCAGCGCGTTAGAGAGGCGACAAGGGGTGGTGTAGCAGATAGCACCACCTCACCAGAAGAATACCAACCATTGGAGAGGTCTCCGTCCACATGGTCGATGGACACTGTGCCCAATGATGATTCCGAAGACGAGATGGATGGAGTAATTCTGGAGGAATCATCGACGGACACAGCGGAATCGTCTGACTCGGAAGATGATGCAGCCATTCTGGTGGAGGAATCTACCGATGAAGATGAGGATGCAGCCATTCTGGTGGAGGAATCTGCCGATGAAGATGAGGATGCAGTCATTCTGGTGGAGCATGATTCGGACGGATAATTCTGTTTTATTTTATGTATATATATTTTTGTTATTTATAAATAAATGTATTAAGAGTTATTCTTTTTTTATTTCATTTCATATACAATAAATAACAGTAGTAAAGTAAAGAATAAAAAATTGCTTTAATATAAGAAATAACGGGGTACTTATTTAAGTAAATTGGTTATTCGTATTTGGACTGTCGGTCAAAAGTGTTGCAAAAGGTGTATCGAGGTCACAGTTGTCCTCCAGTACCGTTTCTACTCACTTCCGACCTTTAGTTTTGCCGCAGCAGACTTTTTCCCGGAACGGCTAGTCGTATCGCTCCGAAAGTGGTTGCAATCGCTTCCCAGTGATCGATTTAGTCGAAAACGATACCTCGCGTGTCCTCGGGCGTCTTCGGGTGGCTTCGGGAAACTTCGGGAGTGTTCGGCATGAGTTCGGCTTTTCGCTTAAAATTGCAGCCTTTGCATGTGTGAACTCCCCTGAAACGTGTTTTGATTTTTTTATTCCCCCAATCCTTGACAAAACAGTGAATAACGCGTTCGGTAGTGTTCGGATCGATTCGGAAATTATCGGAATCGATTCCCAGTGGTCAGTTTAGTCGAAAATGACCCCTTACGCGTGTCTGAGTGTACTTTGGAAGTTTTTCAGTTGTTTATATATATATATATTTTTTTTTTTTTTGTCCAATATTTGTGTATAAATAAATGTATTAAAATTTATTTTTTATTTCATCTACGATGAATACAACAGTTCTAATCTAATTATATACTTAAATACACAATTTACCAAAAATTCCATGAAATATATATATAAACTCGCGTTATAGGTAAGTATAAGAGTAAAGTATAAGAGTTTCCTAGGACCAAGGTAGCCCAGTGGTAACGTGGCTTGCTTTGTAAACTTTGTGAACGAAGGTTTGGTAGTTCAATCCCTAGCACTTGCAGGGATTTTTTTCAACACGTAAATTATAAAATTATAAAATTATAAAATTATAAAATTATAAAATTATAAAATTATAGAATTATAAAATTATAGAATTATAAAATTATAATTATAAAATTATAGAGTTATAAAATTATAATTATAAAATTAAATAACAATTTTCCGCTATACCACTGCGCTACCTTGGTCCCCCCCCCCGGGTGGGTGGGTGGGCGCGGGGGGTTTTGGCAGAGGCGGGGGCGACGCTTGCAGCCTTCGGTCGCTTCGCCCGCATAAACCTTTTTTTAATTTTTTGACCCGCTTTTTTTTTTTTTTTTTTTTTTTTTTTTTTTTTTTTTTTAAATATATAAACCTGAACTAACCATAACCCAGCGCGTGACGCGGGGGGGAGGTTGGGGGGTTGGGGGGTTGGGGGGTTGGGGGGTGTTATTACTTTCTACATTTACATTTTTTACATTTTTTCTAACCTAACCTAACCTAACCTAACCTAATTTTTTTTTCACATTTTTGCATTTAAATTTTTTTTTACATTTTTTCTAACCTAACCTATTTTTTTACATTTAAATTTTTTACATTTTTCTAACCTAATCTAACCTCATTTTTTTTCAGTTTTACATTTTTACTTTTATATTTTTTTACATTTTTTCTCTTAACCCTAACCTAATACTAAATTTATGTACAAACATTTTTAATGCAACATTCTGTAGTGTGTTTACGCACTACCTTATTCCCAGTTTCTTTTTTATAGCATTTAGCTTCCTTGTACATCTCTCAGAGGCTTTGCGACGCTTCGCAATGCCTCTGAGCATTTCATCGGCCCGAGAATTCAACATCTCCGCCTTCCTTTTGAGGGACTGCGCGTGATCCTTTAATTTGCTGTCATCATCAGTTGCACTTTTAAGTTCCCTATCCTCCCGCTGCAACTGTTCATACATGTTCAAGAAATTTTTGAAAGTTTCATTTTGCTCTTCTTGGGAGAATAACTCCGATTGTGAATCAGAATCACTTTCATTCACAACCAGAGCACGGTTACGGGGTTCCTGCGTTGGCAACACCGCATGAGAGCATCCTGGCAACGGCGCGCTCGAACATACCGGTTGCACTTTCGTCGGCTTTTTTGCAGCATCTTTTTTCGGTTTCTTAGCTACCGACTTTTTTGCAGCAGCTTTTTTAACCACCGGTTTCCTTCCCGATAACGGCTTTTTATTTTTAGCTGCTGCTTTCTTAGGCTTTTCAGGTATCTCTACCTGCCCCTCGTCTGAGCCAACATCGGGAATAGGGCTCAGGCGAGCAGGTACAGATGCTTGCGCCGATAAAATTCTTCTAAGAATCGACACGTCATCATCTTTCTCGGTATTCTCTACCTGCGTCTGCTTTGTAGATGTTGAAGGATGCGTCGTCATCTTCTTTTGGCCTTTCTGCGAATAAATCTTTGGTTGCGCAGGTTGAAATTCGTCCTCAGAATTTGTCTCCGTAACCGTAGGGAACCTAGACCACGCGGCGTTCGGGTAGGCCTCTCCATTAGATGTACTAGCTCTGGCTTCATCTGAAGCCAAAGCCTGCGCGTCCAATTCGGAGAAATCGAAATCACCCAGCAAATCATCGTTCAAATCGGTCAAATCCGTCGGGATTTCAATATCCGGTAGTAAACCCACGCCAGGACTCGTCTGGTTGTTCGCCACACCATTACCCGGACAAGCGTCGCCATTGTCACCCACGCCAGGGCTCGTCTGGTTGTTCGCCACACCATTACCCGGACAAGCGTCGCCATTGTTCGCCACACCATTACCCGGACAAGCGTCGCCATTGTCGTCTTGCCCTGACATATAATTAATTAAGTATGCAGCCACAGCACTCAACAAAGCGCCTCCCTTACCGCTACCACCAGAAACACCAATCTTTTTTTGTCCTACCATTGTCACAACAAACACAAAACGGACACGAGAAACGGGCACGAAACACAAAACACAGAACACAAAGAATGCTAGGAATAGAGCAGACAGCACTATTTTGCACACTTCCTTACAACTCGAGAGCTGGAGACGGAAAGAATCTTTGTAGCATCTCTGAAGCCCATAACGCTGAACTAACCCCTCCACTCCCTACCACTCTTGTTCCTATTGGTTCAAATTATTTCCCTACACACTCTAACTAACCCCCTACTTCCCACCCCACTCTTCCTATCGTCTCTCTCTATCTTATTGCCTACAGTACTCATACAATAAAAATACCATTTAGTAATTTAAATCTTTATTTATAAATTAACATTTTATTTCATACAAATATCTCTTACTTCGACTTACACATAACATGAAATATCACAATGAATTTTTCAATTGAATATTATAATTGTCGACCTTTGCGTTAACAAGTAGAAACATTATTAACAATTAATCACTCAACTCATTCATTGCTTTGAGTAACACATCTAGTTTATCATCATCCTTTAAAACATTTCGTTCAACGACACTATTTAAGGCTGATATTAACCACTTTAAATTCTGCTCTGGTTCACTCTGAAAAAATGTTATGTCTGAGTGACCCCAGGGTAGAGTTTTAGTGGTATTGGGAATCACAAAACGTTTATCGTCATAATAAGAAAGAGCAACTTTATTCCGCATCTCTGTATAGATATCATGCAAGTGACTTCTGAAAGTATTCATTTTACGAAATATTAACCCGCCCTGCTCAACAATTTTTCTGTAGTCATCTATTGTAAGTTGTTTTTCAATCACAGATTTCTTTACTCCCTTGGCTTTTTTCAACTCATTACCGACCGATTGCACGTAGTACGCTTTCGCTCCAGTACCATAAAAGCTGATAATAGGATCTTCGGGGAATTCGTCTTTCATATTCCCAAGCACAGACGAGCCTTTTGGAATATTAAATTTATTTCCCTCCCTGTAATTAGAAGTATCAAATTTTTCTGGATTTTGTACAATAAAGTCATAGAAGTTATCTGTATAAACTTTCATAATTAAGGAATCGGTGTCGGTGTACAACAAAGAAGCATTAGCACCGAATTGACGTTTAATAACACCATAAAAAAAATTATACAGTACCGTCTTCGATAATTCAAGAATACAAAATCCTACGTAAATTGGTTTGTTATAGACTACTTGCAATTTGCTCATTTCAATCGCTACAAAATCCTCAGAAAAAATTGTGCAAGATTTGAAATTTGGACGAGCGATTAATGCGTTTGCACCTATAGTTCTTCTAACATTTTCCCAATGAGTAATCAACTTTATATCTCTTCTATTATCAACATTTTCCATGGTTTTACCAAATACTGCATTATTCATTAATTTATATTGGTCTTTTTCAAATTTATTGGTCGCTGAATTTCTCATTTGCGTATTTAAATCGATGTATTTTTTTAACCAGGGCGACTGCTTGAACTTAAGTACTCTATGGGTTTTTAACACCATTAAACCATTTTCAATGGCTTGTTTCAAGTTTCTATAATGCACAACATATCGTCTCTTATCATTCAAATTTGGGATTAATTTTGGTGATTTTGATTTTGATTGGGGGGGTATAATATTTTCTACTAAGAAAGGGAGATCTGAATGTAAATCGTGTAACTCTTGCGGATAATGTATGTCTACTTCAAAAACATACCCGTGTGGACTCTCGTCTGAAATATTAGTAACATCTAAGTCGATAATTTCTCTTTCGGACAGCCACTCAAATCCCCCTGTTGGTAATGCTTGGGACATACTATGACCGTATAAGTTCGTAGCATCAAGATATGTGATAAATGACGACGGTTCTGAGGGATCATAATTGGGTACAAACTTATTATTTGCGATATGCTTCCTTTCTGTACACTGGCTGACACCACCGCGTATAGCTTTTTTAAAAAAATGTATCATATCGATATCTGTTAACAATTCAAGTTCTACCGCTGTTAGTTTCAACATAGCGTCCCAAGATAAACCTGGAGCTGTGTAATATTGAGCTGGATCCAATTTATATTTATTCACGCAAATTTTACGAAAATTTTCAAATACGTCACACAAAAGAAGGACATCTGATTTTAAATACAGGTCTGAATAGTCACCCAAACTCTGGCACTCAAACAATTCCCACACATTTTTAGCCCTTTCATAATCGTCATCTGATATATGTGTTTCATTTAGGCTGTCATAGAATTCCTGCTTGGTGGGTAGAACACGATTATTTAATTTCTCTAAGTTATCTACGAAACTATATGGAAATACACCCTTCCGTCGCATTAAAATAAATTTTGCATTATCGGTAAAAAAGTTCTTCATTGTAACCATTTGACCTTCATTTAAATTTTCCCCTAAATTTTGTAGTGATGCTGACATAAATTTAAAACTATCGATGAAACGTAACCGCAAATATTTATTTTTTGTTTCCCCCTTGTCAGTAACGTAATCATGCATGTAAAGATGTTTTGTAAAAGATATATATTTTTCTTTGTTTTGTGGTATTACGTCAACTTTATCTTTATGAGCGCATAACTCTTTTACAAATAAGTGAATATCGTATCCACTCATGTTGTGAAATATGATAGGTACAAAATTTGGTAGTTTATAATTTAAATTACAGATCGAGTGCGCGGCACCGAATCGTATCTTACCAGTTAAGTGGCAATGATCTTTCACCTTTATATCACCTTCTGCAAAAGGCTTCTCACATATACCACAGATGGTTGCATTGTCAAAATTTTCTCTTTCTATCGCTGTAAGCGGGGACATGGGGATTACATCTTTCATATATCTATTATAAATTTCCCTTAAATCAGCCTCTATACATGATACAAATACTTTTGCTGCATCAGATCCGCGATATAGTTCAAATTTAGAAATGCTATTATCAAAGGAACATTTTATGTAATACGCGAAAGAGTAAGGTTCATGAATAAACGTTTTGTTGGTATAAGAGCGTTCAGGATTTGGCTCGCAAGTATTTATCGGTTTCAAAATGGATTCAAAGTCTGCATATACTACAAATGGTACTTGCATTTGTCTGTCAAAATTCTCAAATTTTAATATATTTTCCGGTACACGTTTCCCATATTTATCAACCCGAAATTGTGTCGATGGTGTTGTAGTGTAAATATGATTACAATCATTTGTTTGGTGAGACATTAGCTGACGTTCGTTACAGAAATACAGCAAACACCCATCACAAAAATATTTTCTATGTCCGTGAGCGGATATTTGATTTGATACTAATCCAGATAAATTTTTTATCCAACAATAGTGAGTTTTAGCACAATCCGATTTACAATGATGATTCTGATCACATTCCGCGGAAATTAATAATAAGTTAACATGAATACGTAGTTTCTTCTGAGAATAACGCAAAGGTCCGACAACATCATATTTTACTTTATTATTCTCGAATTTCTTTTCTAACCCATACACATTAATAGATATATTATTCAATTCCTCAAATTTTGAAATGTCTCTCAATTTCATTGGAAAATTCATACCTGTCAAATTTAGAACTCTTGAATAATGTGGATAAGATGACATTTGAGATGTACCACCATTTGCAGGATACAATGCTGAAGTGACTGCCCAAGCAAAACAGTATTGGTCCTGGTTTTCTATATTCACTACGGCCTTCTTATTTGCGATGAACTTTGGTAACTTGATATATGATGAACCACCCATTGGACTGTACTTGTTTATATTAATTTCAACAAATTTTATTTGTTCGAGGGCCCACCCTAAAAATAAAAAAAAAATGTCAATTGTTATTCCACATACCAGAAGATATTTACATACCAGAATCACGCTCTTGGAACTCAGTAGTTTGCGCAACCATCATGTCTATAAAAGTGTCGAGTGCAATGTTTAAATCCACACCTTGATCCAATATTTTATTACACGTATTAAACGATTTAATTTCAGCTATTTCTTGTGCTTGTAATATATAGCTGGCAAATGTCTCCATGTTTACTTTCACAGTTTTATGAAGTAATAATATTTCTTCTAGTAAATTCAATATTTTATGTCGAATTTCGTTGAAAAATATTATATAGTCCAGTTTCTCATTATCACTATGCACTCGGTATGTTATGATTCTATATTTGAAAGCACTGCGAACAATTTCTGTACCATCCATCAAACGTACACATGAATTTGTTCTGTGTTGTAGTGTTCTTTTATGAGACTTCATTTGGTTAGTTGTTAAAGTCACATTACAGCTATAACACGTCTGCATAATTACCGATGTTGATGGATTCGAATCCAATTTCACTTTCTTTGCTGGCGGTCCATTACCATTTAAACTGTTACACGCCTCCCTCTGATGACGTCGCATATTGTCACTGCGAGTGAAGCTTGCACCACAAAAACTGCACGAATACATATTTGCTTCTTTACTCTAGGAAATTGACGTTAAGAATGATCCCATATTAACTCCTTTCACTCTTTTATAGAAAAGATATACTACGTCACAAAATATCAAACCACGGCACATTACGAGTTGCGTGGCAAGGAGGAAGCTCCGTCCTTGCATTCTCTAATAGTGTTAGCCAAGGCCAAGGTCACCGCAAGTGATCGTTCTGGGTAACAGCAACACTGCGCCCTTGAAGTCGAAACGCACTGCGGCCGTCCAAGGTCAAGGTCACGGTATATGCTATGCGAACCTACGATGCCACCGTGGCCTTGAAGGAACGGACCACAGGTGCACGGTCAAGGTCAAGGTCAGTGGTGGGGGGAGACCGACCTACGGCTAACTTCCTCTACTACTACTGCATAACGCTGCCTTCAGATTCTTCCATGATGCTTCGCACTCCGGTGTCCACTGATATTTAAATTTTCCTCTGTTAGCTGGTGTAGTGATTTTGCTATATCCGCAAATCCTCCCACAAAACGTAAGTGCAGAGGCCAGGGATGCTTCGTAATTCATGAGCATTTGAAGGACTTGGCCAATCCCGTACGTCAGAAATCTTGTCTGGGTCTCTCTGTATTTCTTCGAAGATACAACACATCTAAGGAATTTCACTTCTTACTGGAACAGGAGATATTTTCGAAATTAACTGGTGGTGTAAAGGCGTCACGGTGAATTGATATAGACCACTACCTATTGAGAAGGCAGTCACCACCACTCCACCTACCAGTACCCATTTCTAATATTTAAAGCTAAAGACCATAGTGATCCTCCCAGCGTACTTAATGTATATACAATTCGTTGTAGTAGATAGTTGTCCTTCCTCGTAACATCATGCAACTTGCGGTAGTCGACACAAAATATTAAAGTCACATCCTTCTTGGCAAGCAAACGCCCTCTATAGCGCTTTTTGAGAAACACTACGTAAGGATTCATGTATGTATTGATCTGGTGTTGACAAATACTATAATAATAAGTATTATTATTATTTACTATCTTTCTGCTCTTTAGTTTCCTGAAATTTTTTCTATTGAATTGTAACTTGCACTGAAAGATTTCTTATCTCTAACAATTTTATTCACTAATTTCGTCTCACCTTAAAATAAGTGGATATTACGATTTACTTTTATTTACTTTTATTATTATTTAATATCTTTCTATTCTTTTGTTTTCTGAATTTTTCTCTATTGAATTGTAACTTGCACGGAAAGATTTCTTATCTGTAACGATTTTATTCACTAATTTCGCGTCATTTTAAAATAAGTGGATATTACGATATACTTTTCGAGCAAACTTTATTAAAAATCTCGCGTTCGTGTCTGCACCAGTGTGCAACTGTTCTCTCCGTTCACTTTTTGCCAACCCTGTAAAAAAGAAATGCAGTGCGCTTAGTTTCTGCACCACCACACTGCCGCCGTGCCTCCACCACTAATGCGAAATTAAATGACCCCAGATGCGGAAACCCAGAATCAAAGTACGTGCTTTTTCCAACTGACGTGAGCCGAGGCCTTCGAGATTATGTGCTGTCTCCTGCCGATCCAGTGGCCATTGATTATCAAGGCTATCTAGCAAACTTATTTGAAGTGGATGGGCTAGGTTATTTATCATTGTAATTCGCCTTTTTGACTTCCGAATTAAAAAATGATTAAACGATTGGACAACTTTCCCGGTTCGAGTTAAAGTTAGATTAAATGGAAACATTAGGTCTCCGCAATTTATTATGAGCTGAAATATGCACGGAGGGTACAAACTCACAAACAATGTACAGGGTGTGCGCTGCATCTCTCTCGGTAAATAAACAATGCCTATAATTGCTAACATCAACATAACTATTTAACGTTAATTTCTACTGGGAACTTGAAACAGAAAAAATAGGACGTTAAAATTTTACTTCATTAAATTTTAAAAAATTAAATCAGGGAAAAATATGGACGCACTTGAGAATCATTAATCACCAAAGACACATCTTTGTGGTTTTTGTTTTATACGGAAAATCATCAGAAGTGTTCATATACTTTTCTACTTTTCAGTAATATAGAATCTCGGGGGCTTGTTTTAGCTGTCCTCTTGCCATAAAGAGGGATAACAATTAGTTTTTCCAAATAACTCATTTAATGTTGATTCTATAGAAAATAGATGTAAATATACAGGACAAAATTTCGATAATTTGTGTACAGAATTTTTTGTGCAATTAACAGTCTGAAAGTTACAGCATCGCGAAAAATTAACAGTTTATGTTCTCTTCAAACGTCGAAAAAACATGACTTTTATGACATGGTTTGTAAATTTAAACCGTCATTTCCCTGACACTTCATCCGAGCAGATTACTTAGTCTTTCACGAGCTGCACTAAAAGTATTTGAGGAAAATATATAGTGCATTGTTTTATTAGAAGTAAAAACCATACTTTTGTGATGACTCTGTAGATTTGCCGGACAAACGAAGTGAGTAAGGCAATTGCAGACGAAAGACAGACTGAAGAAAAAAACATGATATATTTGGAGTAAAGTAATTTTTTGTGTCTCAGCTCTGCTTGCTGGACTCGCTTGGCTCGTCCGTCAAGTAAATCCTTGACACGAAAGATGTCACTTTTACTCCATATAAAACAATGTAATATTATTCTGGAAAGTGAAAATAAATTGTTAATAATACTATTATACGATCAATATTGACTCATTATTAAATATTTTTACAATTAGCAACAGTACATATTCAATTTAGGTTCGTTTCGATGGCACAGATCAGTTAACATGTAATGCTTCTATGCCTCCTGGAGTCCTAAATTTCTTCAACATGGACCCCTGGAGAGACTTAGAAGCTTCGGTGTGACATTAACATTGGCATCGTTTCTACAAGCACCAAATTACGCTACACTCGAATACGCTTATCGACGCACGTTTCGCTAACCGTGTTAGCATCATCGGGAGCGTCATGTACGTCGTCTTTCATGAATTGAATGTCTTCTTCATTTACGGACGGTACTAGAGCAAAAGCTGTATTTTTCAACGAGCGCCTCTCTCAACTTTCATGGTGCCTAATGGTGAATAAGAACGAGCTACGCCCAACCAGGAAGTTTGCCGAACATCTTTTCTTTCGAAGAGTACGGGTCTTTTACTTGTCCAGCATATAGCAGACAAGGAACCGACAGCTTTACATCCCCTCCGAAGGATGGTACATCCACTACGTAATCCCCCAAGATTGCATAGCACATACACTGATATACAAGCCGCTGGATGATGTGGGGCGAGAACATGGTCTACCTTGTGAACACAAGGGTGACGCCGGAGAGAAAAATAATAATAATTTAGTGCGTGTTATGGGGCTCTAGGATTCCCTCGTGCAATTTTTGTAGTTGAAATTTTTTTAAAAAGTGGTTCAGGTCGAACGCTACACCCTGTGTTTGACTTTCCTTCAAGTAACTTAAATTATAACACTCAATTTAAACGAAGATGAACAGTATTTATTTAAGGTAATTTTCACAGCGTTTCAATGAAATTTAAATTAAGAATTTAATTTAAAAAATATGTACAGTAAAATAACGGCGTCCAGAAAATTGTCGATGAAAAATAATAGAAAGAAGTAAAAAAATAAATGAAAATAAATAACATATAAAGATATAGTTGACTTAAAAAAATCACTGTATAAAAATATAACACAACGACGGAGGTGTCTAGGTGCTTTTTACTTGTTCTAGAAAGGATGTAACCTGATAATACTCGATTACAGAAAAATTCACTCGCGACGACGAGGTTGTGTACAGTAGAAACAGACAATGATTTAGACAGCTGATATTCAAACTGCCAAACTGCACAATATGAAATTTTGCTCGCGATGACGAGGTGGTGTCTAGTAGGAACAGAAAGTGTACTAGGTAAAATGCACTAATACAATATTAGTTAATAACCTACAAATACAACTAGTAAATTAACTTATATTTAAAACTGCCAAACAAACGCTCGAAGATGTATAACATGAAGTAATCACTATAGAACTGACACGCATATGCTTTGATTTTACTTCCATATGTAGCGCCTAAAGCGTTTCGTTTCGTCGGTACCAATAGTCTCGCCCAAAGGTTTAACGCTGCGCACTTCTTCGAGGAAGCGATTTTCGTGGTGAAAACGAAATTCTTAGAAAAAAAAATTATATAGAAAAGAGGGCATTAACAAGAGGCACCTTTTCATATATGTTCTGTTATTCTATTTGGAGTTAGTTGAGATTAACTGTGGGATAAGGACGGACTGACCTTTAAACTTGGTTCGGTAATGTTTTACGAAGGCTTTTACTTAGATATGAACGGTAAATGTGTATCGGGGGTTTCGGACTTAACACGCGAGCATTAAGAGTTTACACGATAGCTTTAGCTTATATTTATCTGGTCTGAAATTTGTTGAAGGGAAGTAAGTTTTGATGAAAAAATTACACTTGGGGGCTAGGAGTTTATGAGTGTACGTTCGAAATCATATATATTAAGAGACTTGGAAACTGAATTAGAAGTTGAATTAGATGAATAGAAATGAATAGAAACAGAAGTTAAATGATATTAATGGGGATTCGTGATTGGGCTAGAATGGAGTTAATATGAGGGCATTGTTTTTTATGGCTGTTATTTATGAGTTTTCGGTTATAAAATGGTTATTTGAAAAGTTTGAGAGCTGTTATTGTTAATTTCGATTCGTTTATGAATTATGAAGCGTTAGCGAGTTTTCTTTGAATTTGGCCTAGAAAAATGTAGTTTTTGGTTAAATTAGGTTACTGAATGACTTTGTTATTATTTTTTGACTTTATAAGTAAAGATAATATCTATTTTAAATATTATGAGGTTTCATAAATTTATTTTTTCACTGATGCATGAAAGGTACTATAACGCTTGAAGCGATCACCCATCCAAGTACTAACCACACCTGACGTTTCTTTACATCACATATCGTAATATGTACAAGTAAAGACGCACCTACGCTCGCCCCGCAACTAATTTTGGAAACAGCGTTGTATGTAATGTTGGTTGCATAAAGAGGGCTTTCCATAAGAGTGCTGTTTGGTAGAATAATTAGCAAACATATATTTAAGAGATTCTTCCGAAAGTCTTCGACCTTTCAAAATGAAAGGGGGACTTTCAATTTGTACTATTACCATATGCTCTCCACTTTGCGTGGCTAAATAACATATTTAGACACAAATATAAGTTGTTCATCTATCGGGAAAAAATATAACTTTTGGATAACCTACAATTTAACTTTTTTTAACTTGCTTTTCTGTACAATGTCGTACTAAAAAGCAAAAAATAAAAAATAATAATGTACGAATGCAAGAAAAAAAAAGGCACTTTCTTGTATGATTGTACGCATGATTGACATAGTGCCTTCAGTCATGCGTATATAACGATGGTACATATACTTACATACAAAGTGCGCACGCCTTGCTTTTCTTGCATTCGTACATTAGTATTTTTTATTTTTCACTTTTTAGTACAACTTTTGAGAGAAAAGAAAGTTTTAAAAAAATATATTATTTTATTTTCTACTTTTTAGTCAAAATTTTGAGGGGTTTATCCCCCAGAGATAAAAATTCGTCGCTTAACGATTTGTTTTGATTTCTCGCTCCTTCGCTTTCTCGCTCCTTCGTTTAGTAGATTTTTCAATTTTCACCCCCGCGCTCTCTTTGGGCGGGTATTTGCAAAAGTAACGGTGGAATACTGTATTGTCAACTGATCTTAGTAACTGTACAAAATTTCATCTATTGATGTCAGGAATTGTATTAAATAAAGATGCAAAATTTGAACAGAAACATTGTGCATGATTACATTGTGGGTTAAAGAAAATCAAGTAATAAATTAAACGAAAGCTCCCAGCTTTAAGAAATCAATTGTGATGATTCACATTGGTAGTATGTTGGATAAACAAGACGTCCAGTATTAGTTAGACTCAGGGAGCACATAACCCGTCTCAAATTTTTAGAACCGGAAAGTCTAGTGTTGTTCAACATGCCTTTGATAACAGTCATAGAATAGATAGACACTGCAATATTATCATGCCAAATTATTTTATCATTTATTATTTGACAATATGAAAATTACTTACTAATGCACAATCAAATCTCAACACACGACGTTGTTTTTATACATATGGTAACATTACATTTAACATCTCAATATAACTTGAAGTATTTGGCAGCCCTCTTCACATATGCAGACCATCGCAGTTTCCAGTAATTTTTAAGTTGGCTCGATCTCTAAAGCTCATCACTCGTTCACCTTAAGCCTGTGGAATAAAAGGATGCGACGCTTGCCAAAGTTCTAGCCGGCTTAACGTATAGCGTACTGCCACAGCGAAATTCTCTGTGACTGCTTAAACGCTTTACTAAATTATCAAATGCGACATGATTTTGATTTGTAACATTAAGGATGTGCTCTGCGTCTAAGTGCAAAGGCTGTTGGAGATATTTCAAGAACAATTAATTTTCATACAAAATCACATTTTACCCCACAGAACGATTTTGAATTTTATTATGACATATATTAAATGTATTTTAATATATTTTTAAAATGTATAGTAATAATATATTATTTATAGCATGTAGAAATTAAAGAAAATATTATTACAATAAATACAGACTAAGACAAGAGTCTACTGGGCCTGGTAGAGGACGCAACATGTAGATTCTGCCAAGTGGAAGAGGAAATCTCAGTTCAAGTATTGTGGCACTGTAAAGGCCTGGCGAGGCTGAGATTACAAGTACTCGGAGAAGAAAAGCCAAGGGCGGACAGCTATACAAAAGGGCCTTTATCAAAGCTGTGGAGTCTAGTGCAAAGGACAAAGCTGGATTAGGTACTATAAGGAAGATATTCTGGGAGCATCACAATAGACCTGAAAAGGTCACGGTGGTAAAGGCGAAATAACCAGCTCCTTTGTTAATCTAACCAAATCTAAATCTAAGACAATGTCTGATGAACGTTTTGTTACTCTGCCTAAGTTGACTAGTAGGATGTTGAAGGGCGTTCACCTGAAGGGTTCCATGTGACTTATTCAGACAAGATGTATACTTACTTTCGCTTTTGCTTAATTTCTTTCGCCACATGGTATTAATTGGACTCCACATAATGTCGGTCCATACTACATATGGTGAGGATTCGAAAGACTCGAACAATGCAGTCTCCAACTACCATCCATTGATTTACTTTAAGCAATCGACTGACACCAAAAAGATTCAACTAAAAACTTAATGAAAATAAATATGTAGTAAATTAAATACAACGGCAGATCAAAAATACCACTAATCCCTATAAAAAAAATTATAGGTGGGTGGCAATAAATTAAGTATTATGATAGTTTTCAAAAAAGAAATTTTGTTGCAAATTCTAAACACTTTTATAGTATAAATCTTCCGACGGCATTTTTACGTGTCGCACGCGGTTTATGGAAAATCTCAAGCAACATTTCACCAACTACCGACTACTTTTTTATTAAATCCAACGTCAAAATTAGTGAAAATAGTAGTCGGATGGTAACATAGATCTTCTAGTCATGAATTGACCTTGGAGCAACGTTCCTTGGACCTCGCAAACCTACTACTTTAGTTTGGAACACCTATTAACGTTGGTTTAACGTCATAAAATTACTTATTTAGGTTTGGAGTGTTTGTAAGTAATGTTCCAACGTTGATTAGACGTAACTGACTAATTAGAACTGTTTAACTTTATGGGTAACCTTTCAATGTCGGTAAGACGTTGGTAACCGACCTAACGGATTTAGTTCTTTTTAGTCATCTACCAACATCGATTAAACGTTCGCGACTGCCTAAATATGTCTTTCATTTTTCAGTAACCTACCAACGTCGCGTCGGTTAGACCTTGGTAAGACGTTGATGAAATACATTTTCTTCGCTAGTTTTCTTGATTGATTTTATCGAAATCAAGAATAGGCGGCCATGTTGGATAAATGTTTATAAAGATTTTAGAAACATTAAATTTATAGTTTAAAAAATAAAATATGCCGAGAAGCACTTATTTATTCCTTAAATTATATATATGCGATATTTTTAAAAGTATTTTCCTCCGTATTTCTTACAATTTTTTTAAATTTCTTTTAACGAAAACAGAAGTATTATTGTAATACTTTTAAGATGAACGTAGTTCTTAAAGGGTAACTATTCTTTTAGACGTAGCCGACATACATTTATCAACAAAATTTGTTTTGTTTGAATTTTGGTCTTCCCTTCACACGAAAGTTAAAATTAACGTATTATTCTAAATGGCAACCATATTTTATGATATATCCATGTTCTAAACAAATGATGGTAGGTTAGGTAGACAAAGCTGGGTTTTACAAAAGTCCGACTCTCTTGCCAGATTGAGACCCGAATATTGCCGACGTACGACGTAATAAAACAATTGCAACGATGATAAGTCAGTTGTAGCAATCCATGTTTTATTGACCAATTTGGTATAAATATGAGTTGGCACAACGTTTTGCATACGTCGCACAGTGACTTCTAGTTGGGAACCCCAACATGGGCTCGACGTTGAAATGTTGCTTGGGATATTCCCTTCGGATTTCGTTAGAGTTTCGGAAAATTTCTTTGGAAGATGTTTCTTGCTGACTTCAAGCATGATGACATTGGATATGTTTAGGTAGGTTCTTTGACAAGAGCCTGTCTATGAGGCAGGTTATATTTCTATCATTTAATATTATTTATTGTGATTAAATATTTATTTCATATTTTCTTTAACAAACAGAATAAGGTAAAGTAAAACACAATTAATAGAAATTAAGATGAAATAATTGTAATGCAACACATATGAAACACTGTATTTAATAAAAACACAAAATATTAGATAAAATTATAGAATTAGAGAAGGTAGTCACGTCCGACTAGTTAAAAAACAAAATGAAATTTAGCATAGATTTCGAAATCCAGCTAAATTTCATCTGCGCTGCGTGACTCCTGTTGGCTTTTTACGAATACAATATAAATATAAGTATGGTGTAAATATATATGACAGTAAAAAACATTTCACTTATTCTATTCACAAACATTTGCATGAAAGCGAAAGAAATGTTTTTACCGATCGCTTAATTTCACAGAATAATTGAGACGAAATGTGATCTGATGTGACTTTTTTTTTAGTGTATGCATTTTTATATAAACAATTATATGAAGAAATAAAAAGCAAACAAATAGGAGAAAACCACAAAAAATGAACTTTGTAGTTATTTTTACTATATTTCCATGCTTTTCCATTGCTTAGATATTTATAATAAAACTATCTGTGAAGAATTGAAAAATTATTCTAATTTTATAATACACTTAATGGCTTATTATATTTACGGCTTTAAATTAAAAATATTATATCTAACTTAACACGTACTAAACTAGTCATATTTAATTTATCTTTTTATATAATTTTTTTTATTAACTATACGTGTTTTTAATATCTATTAGCTGATAAGCATAAGCTCTGTTAAGTTCAATAACCATTTCTTTACTTTGATTTTTGAATAATTGTTTGGAATTTATGTTTTTTTATTTCATTTGGAGTTATATTATATTATATACGTGGTTCCAGGTAAGTGAAGCATCTTTGCGTGGTAGTTTCAGTTGTCTTTGGAATCTTAATTGGGCCTTCCAAATATCTGTTTTTATACCTATGATAAATTATTTGTTTGCATTTGCATCTTTTTTGTTCTAGAAGTATGATATAACAATCTGATATCTAGAACATTAGCTAGTTTATATGGAAAGTCGGTTGGGTAAGTTATCTCTTCCACTGGACGTAACGAAGAATAGTAACGCAATATATATATATATATATATATATATATATATATGACAAATAAAGTCAACTAGAGGAACGATAGATGTTAAAATGCACAAAGGCACGTTTCGTCGTATTCCTCTTGAAACCTAATATTTTTATTAGGATGTGCGCTCTGAATGGTATTTTAGTTACCAATTACTAGAAACGCAATAAAGTATTTATAGCAGATACCGGTGAAGGTACCCATTATTAAAACAGAGGAGTTCCGCAGCATCGGCAATGTCCAGAGTCATCTGCAGACCGGTTTCGAGCTTTTGGCTCTCATCAGTGCAGAGCAGACCCAGACACTGACCATGCTGCGGTCTCCTGATGTTATATATTGCAAGTAACGCCATATCGGCGATCTACAAATAGTACAAATAGGTCCCTCCAACGGCATCTGCCACAAACACTTTAAGAAGCCTCGACTAAGGCAAATGTGACAAATAAAGTCAACTAGAGGAACGATAGATGTTAAAATGCACAAAGGCACGTTTCGTCGTATTCCTCTTGAAACCTAATAAAAATATTATATATATATATATATATATATATATGTATATATGTTATATTAGAAATATACTATGATATATAATATTATCGAGACAGGCTTAACCTTCTCAAACATATCGTATTACATACTGCGTAACAGCTCTTCTCAATAACCGCTCACGCTGCATGAGCATTGTATTTCAATTCTAAGTAATCCTGATTGTGCTGAATCAGCAACACTGTTTCCTTTGTTCTCAAAACATTATAAATATTACCAACAACCTTTTTGTAATCAGTCTTATACTCACTTCAGATTAAACTACTTCAAAATTATTATTGTATCTTATTAAAACGAGTCAACGTTGACTCAAGTGTAATAAATAAAGTTTTTAAAAAGTTATTCAAACAATCCACTATCTAACATTGGCGCAGTCGTGGCGGATCTGAAAAACACACAGTTCGGGAGCCTAACCAGTAGCAAACATATCCGAGGGAACAAGGAGTCCATCTGAAAAAGGTGCCTAACCGGACGAAAAGAGCTTCTGGAACAAGGAGAACTTCTTAGCTGTAGTGGTGGATCCCAATCCTTTGTTCAGAAGAACCTACATTATTCTCAAACGCACAGAAGCGAAACAATAATAATTATCAAGAAATACAAGCAACAAAGCAACATTTCAAATCAACACGATTCAACAATTAGCAAGTAAGAATTTCATCCCGTCCCATCGTTGGTGTCTTCGGCATCAAAGGCAACCCTGTGGAAGGAACACCCAGTGACGCCCCTGGCAGAGAGAGACCTTTGGTGAAGCTAAGCTCACGAAGTCGCATTCAACTGGACCACGAGGAATGAAAAATTTAGGGTAAGTCATTTTTGAATCATCTCGCAAACATTTATTTGCAAACAACGACATAATTTTACATTTTATTTTATCAAAATACATTGCATTGCTACATACAGTTCTAATATCTAAGGTAGTAATTTTATTTAAACTTGAAACAAAATATCTTGATTATAATTTGTGTGACCTATATAAATAACCGTAATCATACACTGTTCCTATCATAACATTATTTTTATGGTAATATCATATACTCTTTAAGTGCGAATTTATCTAATTAACTGTAATCACGTACCATTGTTATCTTAGCATTTTTATCGTAATATAATATTGCATACCACATAAAAGGTTAAGGTTAAGGCCGTAAGACAAGCTTGTGTTCTATAATACCGTGTGTGCAAAATATAAAATTATCAGAGATATACTATTTCCAAACTCAAAACGCTTTTTAAACCAAACGCGTTTTTCGAATTAATCTAGCTATTCTGTAATATAAATTTTAAATATTACAGAACAAATTCTTGCACATTTCATATAAAAATTTCTTATTAAACACCAGTAGCGTACTAACTTAAATTGGAAAAAGGCGTTTTAAGTTATTTAATTATCTAAATAATATAAATAAAATGGCTACAAACGTAAGCAATTCCAATGCAAACAATTCAATCACGGCGAACGAAACAATAAATATTGAACCTTATAGGTTAAGCGAAATATTTTCCATAGTGCCCGAATTTGACGGCAACCCCATATTCTTGCAAACATTTATTTCAGCTTGCATAACCGCTCAGGGGATCGCTGTTGATGATCAGCGCGTCTTATTAACGCTTCACATAAAAAATAAATTACGCGGAAAAGCCGCAGAATTAATAAATTCCCGAAACCCTGCTACATGGGCAGAAATCAAAAGCTTACTTGAAGCTCATTTTGGCGACTCTCGCGACCTGACAGCTTTGATTCAGGATCTGCAGAGGATTCGTCAGTTACCCAACGAAACTGCACTAATATTTGTATCTAGGTTGCAGACACACAACGCGAAAATGCACGCCGCTATACAAAAACAAACTCTAACCCTTGAAGAAAAAACGGCTCAATCAAATTTGATTGAAAACATGACATTGACCACTCTATTGACCGGGTTAGAACCCAAATTAGGCCAAATCATTAGGGCTGGTAATCCTAGCAACATGCTAGATGCCATAAACAGGATCAAACGAGAACTACAGTTGTCATATTTCGAATCACAAAAATTTTCCATTAAAACCCCAATCAAAAACCCTGTCCAAAATGTTCAAAGACGCCCAAATTCTCATCAATTCAGCACATTCTGCAGAAGAAATGGGCACCATGTTAACGAATGCCGCACAAGGCAAAATTATCAGTCCCCATCTCCCAATTTCACACCCAATGCTTATTCTAATCAAGCACAGCCTCCAAGGCCACATTTCCAAAGTACATATAATCATAGACCACAAAACTTCTCTAACCAGCAACAAAATTATTCTCAACAGAACAGGCCCTCAGCTATCAGGCCAAATCCAAACTTCAACCAGCAGAGACCTTCTGCCATTCAGCCAAACCCAAATTTCAACAGGTTCAATCAACAAAAAACGCATCATTTGAACCAAGAATTTTACGATAGCTCAAATCAATATGAAGACTATTCCGCAAGTTATTCTCCCAATTACCAATACCAAAATAATTTCGAAATTAATGAAAACAATTATGATTACGATTTTGGAACCCAACAATGTGAGAATTATACTGCTAATTCTCAACCCCAACAGTACGAGAATTATACTGCTAATTCTCAACCTCAACAGCACGAGGATTATACTGCTAATCCTCCGGATTTTTGCATAGGCCCGGAGTATTCCACGAGTACTCCAACCCAACAAACGGACGAACTAGACCAAATTTCTCGCCAAGTCCAAGCGATAAACCTCCAGGACAGTTTCGACCCAAACCTGAATTTCCCAGAACAATGTTTCATGTAAAATTACCATATAACCCTCCATTTAAAGTAAGTTCAGCAAACCTGTATTTCATGAAAGACCCAACAAATACATTTAATATTCTAATCAATTTAGGTGCAGATATTTCCATTTTCAAACCCAAAGCAACAGGAAATTATAATCAAAGACGTCCCGAAAATTTAAATATACAAGCAATAGGTCAAAAAATTAATATCACCGAATCTGTTTTCATACCATTCAATTCTAACGACCCATACGAAGTTTATGTACACGATTTAGATACAGACTTTGATGGCTTCGTAGGTAGCGACTTTCTAGAACATTACGAATGCATTATAGACTTCAAAAATAATCAACTAATTACTAATTTTAAAAATATACCATTATTTAAAGTTAACGATTATTTACCTTTACAACAAGTTACAAATTCAAACAAAAATATTAACAATCACATTTCAGGCAACATCATTAATCAAAATCCTATTTTTTTCGAACCAGACACTGAAGAAATATTTGAATTTTATTGTGACACTGACGCTATACCGCTAGCTCAAGAACAAGAAAAAATAGGCCTACCTAACACCTCTGCAAAGACAAACGTACAAAGTGAATTTTTCGAGACAACATCTAATGTAAATTATCAAAAATCAGACTCTTATCAAACAGACAAAATTCCTGAACTTTTAGACATGTCCTGTGAAAACAAAAATCAAAGTTCTACTTTTACCGAATCACGTATCAAAAAAATATTTAAAAGCAAAGTACAAGAAACAGAAAAAACTTCAAATGTAACCCCTAACGTTAACCAACAAAAAATAAACCTTTCCAAAACAAAATCATGCCTTATAGATAAATCTAAATGGGTAAACTTAAATTTAAACATTTCAAAAAATAATTCGAAACAAATAAAACCAAAAGCATTAAACAGAAAAACGTTTATTTCGCAAACAGTATTCAAAATTAATAATAAAATACTTAGGAAACCGAAAATTCAAAAGACAAACAAAATAAAGAATAATCCGAGAAACATGCATACGATCTTGCGTAATCAAAGCAAAAGAAAAATTTATACACCCTACACAACCAGGAAAATGTACCAACAAAACCCATTTTTGTTTCCTGAAAAGACAATTCCAAAAATCGTAGAATTTTCGAACTTAAAATTTGAACCAGTGCAAAAATTCAAATCTATATTTAAACTTAATTGATAACCATAATACCGATTCTCGTCTCAACCATATGCCGACCCTGCGAAATAAAACATTTACACAAAAACTTGCAACCCAAAATAATTTTCAAAATTATCTCACAAATTTTTAGTCACTTAACCGAAATCGTTTAGAATATTATTACTTAAAATTAACAATTTATATTAAAGATATTCTCCACTTTTCTCAAACTTTTCTAAATTAATATTACTAGAAAATCTTTAAAAAAATAATTGTACGATATATCAATTAACTCCATAGATCTATTATTGATAAAAAAAATACTTCTTATGTAAATAATTTTATCCCTTTCCTCTATTACTAGGAAAATTTCTTCTCCTGTAATAAATTCTACTCTATGAAACAAAACCTTAATTATAAGGAAATACTTTTGTTCATTTAAATAAATGCACATAAAGTATTTACATTTAATTCAAAGAAATTCATAATAGTAGTACTACTTTGATAACAGTGCCTTGAACTTTTGCACAGGAGCACGTCTTGTATGTTTATGAACTTAAACATTTTAACAAGAAATGCCTGATATCCAACACCTCAATAATGCATTGTACTCATTATGATGTTTCATTACACCAACATAAACGCTCTACAAGCACAAGTAATAACAGCTGTTAATTAGATAATAATTAATAGCAAGGGCAGAAATTTAAATAATATACATTAAGAAATTTTCAGACTTTAAATTAGAACCTAAATTCAGAACATACCTTTTCAAATTAAAAAAAAAAAAAAAAAATTGAATTACTCGAAAACTCTGAAAATTTACAAACATACAAAAGAAATTTCAGGAACTGAAAATCAATCGTTCTTCAAAATATTCAAAATTCATTTGAAAGTCGAATGAAACTTCAGATAACGAAGACGAGATTAAAAGACGAACAAATTACCCAAGAATTTAACACATTTTCTAGACTTTACAAAACAAAATCCTTAATAGATTAAATTCTAAAATACAAATTACAAACAAACTCTATACCTTACACCATTTGACAACTTTTATACTTACACGAGACAAAACTTCTAGTAGATTACGAAAACAAAACGTAAAACTACAAATTTCACACAACTACTATATCGAAAAAATTGTGAACTTACTTCCACACAATAATTTCACTAAAACATCTCCCTCTAAAAAGAAAACTACGAAATTATTCTGTAGTTTAGTAATAACAAAACCAACATTAACTCAAAAACACAGACGGGCAGAATTATTTCTCTTTAGGATCAATGTTAAGACATTTATTCTCAACATTATTTTAAAAATAAAAAAATAGAAAATTTAGAGATTTCAAAAGAAAATATAAAAAAATAATACCTCAAAATTTCGAATACTTATACTAGACCAATATACAAATTTATCATTATATTTTAATTCTTCAACTACTAATCAGAACCTATCAAGAACCCCTGATAAATAAGGTTCCGTTTATAAAAATAGGTTACATCAAAAACAAATATAATTGGCAAGAACTAACAAACCACGCCAAAAGTTTTATAAAAAACGCAAAATTTGTCGAAAAACCAAATCGCAAGGATCCTAACAATCCTTTGGTAATCACCAAAACCCCAAAAGCACTATTCGACAAATCAATATCGACCTATTCGAATTCTCACACAAAACTACACACCGACACCTACAACAAATTGACAAATTCACACAGCTTACACTGTCCTACACAAGATTGCAAAATCAATCGTAAACATCCTTATGTTATAATTCCAACACTATATTCGTGATACGATAATCATGTAACAGAAACATTTACATTTTTTTCATTCCCTGACCAACTTCTTAAATAAAAGGAAATTATTTTCTCATAACATTTACATAGAATTATTATCCGAAACGTACATCACCCTAATTCTGTCAAGTAGTAACCATTTCACGAATTTAATTTCGAGCAATTATTCCTTCAAGAATCTCATTTATAATTTTCCGAATAATTCCATCAGTCAATCTCTTCATTATCTCGGAAATATAATGCGCATAGACTTATGACAATTATTTATGTACGCATTATAAACTAATAAGTGAATTATCTTATTCTTATATTGACAACTCCATATCAAATGAACACGCGGTAACTACCCATCTTCAACGCTACTCCAGAAATTGAAATTCTGTAAGTTTAATTTTCCCGCTCAGAAAAAATTTGTCATGCAAGAAAAATATCCCGAAGTTTTCTAACATTCAGATAGTTCAGTCCACCCTATGAAACTCAATCTTAAAGCCCTATGTAATCAAGAGAAATGAATACTTAATTAAATATGATATTAACGATAAATGACAGTAATAAAATCGATAATAATTCATTTTTCTCAACCCACACATTATTCTAGCAATACCATTCTACGCTGTGTTTCACAACAGCAACCTCTCGTGGTTATTTTCCAAGTGTACAACCCTGTTAAAACTATTCCACATATGAATAGCAACTATTGTGACATACATTCGAAACGAAATATTAAAATATTGCGATAATACATTATAAATATGATTATTGTCCCAATAAGTTATATACCCGACTACATGACGATCATACAGGAAACTAAATACATGATTGGTACACTATTTTACCAAATAGCGAGTATTAATTAGCGTCCGAGACCAAAACAAAAGAAAAATTAAAAATCATTTTGATAACCGCGTTTCAAAGGGATGAACAAATATCACATTAACAATAAAATTTATTTCTAAAAATAATATCAGATGACATAATAAATTGAAAAACAATTTAATGATAACGACACTTTCAAAAGAAAGTAATGTTCTTTTCAAAATTAATTATTTCAATCAACTCGAAAATTTAATCAAAAATCAAATATCTGTCACAACTTCAGTAATAATAAATACATTTTTCAATCTAACTATTCAAAAACTACAAGTTGATGATAGAACTTTCAACAAAAATATTAAAGAAATCGAAACTTCAATTTTAGACATTACTAAAGACAGAAAATATCCATGCAACATTAAAATTTATAGAAATCTGCGAACAACTTATGGCAAGTTACTTATTTATTGAGGATAACCTAAATGACATCCTAAATTCCATCACTTTCGCGAGGCTTAAAATAATTCACACGTCAATTATAAATCCAAAAGACTTAGTAAATTCTCTACAGGAAATTTCGCAAAACCTACAAAGGAACAATTTACCGCTTCCAATCAAACTATCAAAGGTTGCACAGTACTTAGACATTATAGAACTAAAAGCTTTTCAAACAAATTCGGATCTAATATTTGTGTTAGACATATATTTAATAGACCCTCAAACATATTCAGTATTTCAATTATACCCTATTCCTATTTTGGATAATAGAACTGGTTTATATCATGTATTATCAACTTCTCAAAAATATATCGCGAGAGATGATGATTCATTAATGTACATACCTATTTCGAACCTTGAAGAATGCAAACCACTTTATTTCAACACCAAATTATGTCCAAATTTATTTGCATATCCTATTGACAACAATGCCATATGCGAAGCCCGTCTCTTTAAGAACCTCAAAACTCTGCCAGAAAACTGCCAGACGTCATTTATCATCAGCCAAGGCTACAACGTCCAAAAAATAGACGAAAACACATGGTTAGTTATTAACGCAGAACCTCTACAAACAACCATCAACTGTCCAGAAAGAAATTCAAAAACTGAAGCCATCTACAAAAATTCAATAGTAAAATTACAACCAAATTGTTACGCCTTCATAGGCATCACAAAAATTCAAGCCAGTACCAATGAAGTAACCGATGTAAAAGACGACACTCATCCAATCCAAATTCCATTTGAATGTTGTAAACATATTCCAGACAAAATCCGAGCTCCAAATCTTAAACCACTAAAATTAAACAATCTCAATACGGAAGACCTCGAAGTTGCCAAACACAAGTTGGACCAATACTCCAGAGATTTAGATGATTTGATCAACGAACCCTTTATAACAAAACACATATCCTGGTTCACCTATTCTATCATTGTGCTAATATTTGGACTGTTATTTCTGTACCTATTTTGTAAGTGCAGAACAAAAAGACGAAGACTAGCCATCGATGTTTCTGCATCACCCCCATCTCCACCGAGGCCTAGCAAACCCTACAGGACATTTGCTAACCTATTTCCTTCACGAAGACGACCTACCTTAAGAAGAGAAGACAACGAAGCCGAAGACATAGAACTTACATAAAGACAAACTGTTTTGTGCCTTTTTACTGACTTTCAGTGCTGGACTCTTCAGTGAATTTTATTTCATTTGTTTAATCATTATATTTCATTATTTTTCTATCATTTGTTAATTTCAATTTTATTAACATTTTTACGTCATTTTCATTCAAACCCATCATGCTTATACTTTATGCTTTCACAGTAAAGCTATATTTTAACCTTAGGAATATTTTATCCTATTTTACAATTCAAACCTAGTATGTTTGTATTTTACGCTTTCTTGCCAAAGCTATATTTTAACTCTAACATTTTTATGTTATTTTATTTTATGAATCAAGCTTATTGTGCTTGCATTTCATATTTTAGACGCTAAGGTTATATTCTGTGTTTTAAACCTTACGATTTAACATTTTTGTATCTTTTATATTTTTCCAAATTATACCATTACCTTTTATATACATTTTATATTCATTTCAAAAGTTGCTGCATAAAACACCAACTTTTTTTATAAGGGGGAAGCTGTTATATTAGAAATATACTATGATATATAATATTATCGAGACAGGCTTAACCTTCTCAAACATATCGTATTACATACTGCGTAACAGCTCTTCTCAATAACCGCTCACGCTGCATGAGCATTGTATTTCAATTCTAAGTAATCCTGATTGTGCTGAATCAGCAACACTGTTTCCTTTGTTCTCAAAACATTATAAATATTACCAACAACCTTTTTGTAATCAGTCTTATACTCACTTCAGATTAAACTACTTCAAAATTATTATTGTATCTTATTAAAACGAGTCAACGTTGACTCAAGTGTAATAAATAAAGTTTTTAAAAAGTTATTCAAACAATCCACTATCTAACATATATGTTCCGAGAAGCTTCCGCGGTCGTTGGTATGAAAAATACTAGGTTCTCGGGTTGAACCGCGTCTGGGATTGTTAATGTCTCGACGTTTCGGTTCTCATTTTGGAGCCATGTTCAAGAGAAAAAGTGGGTCAAGTAAAAATTGGCAGAGAAAATAATGCTAGGAATTCGTGGAACTGGTTCGATTCCGGGGTCTCAATCTGCCTACTCCCCAGATCTCACCACGATCTAAGGCTTCAATCTGCCTACTCCTTAGAGCGAACTCGCTGGCAGTATCGGACGAAGTGTTATTTATACGAAAGCTGTCTGTGGGTGGGAGAGTGGTGGGGGGTTGAGGATCTGTTGATGGAGGCATCAGAGCAGAACGGCTGCTATCAGGATTATGAGGTGTGGATGAATATTGTGGGGCTAGCCTGGAGATCAATGATTTCCAAGCGACTGGAAGACGATGACCGTCATCCCTTTTGTTAGACAATTGAGACGTTTTTCAATCTCAATTGCTTCGCGGGCGATTCGCGGTTTCTAGAAAAATGATGGTGCTATGGTTTTGATGTTATCGAAGTCTATATTATGGCCTGTTAGAAGGCGGTGTTGGGCAAGTGATGATGTGGGATCGGATTTTCTAACTGCAAGACGATGTTCATATATTCTATTGTTAATCCATCTGTTGGTTTGTCCAATGTAGGTTTGGGGACAGTTTGAGCAAGGTATTTCGTATACACCGTGGGAATCATTAGGTATTTGGTCTTTTGGGGTTCTCAGTAAAAACTTAAATTGGGATTTAGTGTGTATACGAGAACCAAAGGAATCTAAAATTTTTTTGGCATTAGCCATCCCCTCTAACACTTCCAGTGCCACCCAACCCTATTATTAAAGGGAGTAAAAAATTAAATTGGGATTTATATGTGTACGAGAACCAAGGGTCTCTAAAATTTATTTTGGCATTAGCTACCCCCTGTACTACTCCCATTGCCACCCCATCCTATTTAAATTACATTGGAATTTAGAATGTATAAGACTTGGATACAAAATCTGGATGTGAAAGTAATGATTCCTTGCGCAGCGGTCCCTATATAATAATTTTAATAATCAATTTTTGCACAACTTCCAAACCTTTCATATGACAGTCCTACGCCCCTTCCCAAGCTATTATTTCATATCATAGTTGAGATTCTACGAAAGTGTAGTACAATGTATGCAATTACTTGATATCTAGAATTTGTCTAAAATATTAAAATTTGGCAAGTATGCTTCTGACTTTCCGACTTAAGTTATTGATATGTTTATCCTATTTTAAATGACAGTCATACAGTTATGCCCAATTACTTAATTTCATTAACTGGCTTGATTCCAAAGTTTTCTTCAATTTTAAGTGAAGGGGGCGTATCTATTTTTTTGATTGAAAACTGCACGTATTTGGTTTTAGTAACAATGATTGTTAAGATTTTTGAATCGAACCAACATTTAATCTCCCTGAAATCATTTTCATCTTTTTTCAATACGCCCTCCCAAGTAATGTCCGTGTACAGTACAGCCGTATCATGCGCAAAGCTAATTATCTGGAAAATGTAACTTTACTGAAACAAATTATTCAGATAAATATTGAACAGTAAAGGCCCAAGTACTATTCCTTGGAGCACTCCGTATTCAACTTCTCTTATTTTACTAAGACTTTTACGTATTATTACTTCTTGCATTCTTTCAGATAAAAAACTTTCCATAACAGTCAGCGCTGTACCTCGGAAGCCTATTTGTTCGAGAGCTTTGAGCAGTTTGAAGTGACTAACAGTATCAAAAGCTTCAGCCAGATCTACAAAGATACATATTGTTGGCTTACTTTCTTCCATAGCTTTATATAATTTTGTTGTTAAAAAGCCAATTGCATCTTCAGTAGATCTGGCTTTTCTAAAACCATATTGAGCATCACCCAATTATGTCATATTTTTCTAAATAGCTAGTCGTTCTTATTATAATAATTTATGCTATATTAGAAAGTAACGAAATTGGTCGATAATTTGAACACTCCAATTTATCTCCACTTTTAAATAAAGGTTTGATTAATGTCATTAGAACACATTCCGTAGAAGGTTAATAACAGTTCTCATTGTGACATGGCTTGCAATAAATAACTTGTTTCTAAAAAATAATAAGAATCAACTATCATTTAAAGTACTTACTAAGTCGTTAAGTGCATTTTAGGATAATCGACGTATCCAATTATTAAACTAATTTTCATTTTCTTAACCTGCCAACAATAACCAATAGAACTTCATTCTGTCGTCGCTTCCGCATATAACAATATATCCTTGTAAAATAAAGTTTTCGTCGGCCAAATATTTCAGAGCATTTCCGATCCAGATCAGAAGTTTAAATGACTGGTCTAGTTGGCAGTTGGCGGAATACAAGAAACTCATTGTGCATTCTCGGTCCCGAGAAGTGGATAGCTACGGATTCGAATACGATGATGCGGGCTCTACTCTCGTCTTGTGTATTATTGATTTTGTTATATCTATGCGCTATGCGTCTTGCCGAATTGCAGTGGCGACGATTCAGGGTAGTCGCAAAAAAATGATTTAGTTACAGTTTTATATATAAATGGGAAAATTTGGATGAAATAATTCAGAGCGAGCTGAAATTTTGGGAACAGGCTTACTTTATGGTTCTTTTTAACATATCATCAGTCTCCATCCGTAGACGCCGGCAGGGGGGAGGAGGTGGAGAAAATAGGTAAAGAAAATCGGTTTTTTGCAAAAAACTCGGGAAGCATCTATTTTACTGTAAAATATGGACACATGAAAATTATAGGTAATAAAACTCCGCACAATTTTGTTTTTTTTAACTTCGTACGACCTGTTGCAGCCGAGATGCGCTCTTCGCTAAAATCTCAAAAATGGTCGTTTGGATCGCAAAATGTTTCATGTTTTTATTTTTCATTTCCATTCTATCAATATTGGCAGAGGTATGAATTTTTAAACCTGTTTATAGCGCGCTATCAGAACATGATAAAATCGATAAAAACTCGAAAACAATAGATCGTATTTAATGAAAGTTAAAGAGAATCGAATTTTGAACACGTTGGTGTATATACAAGATCGTTTTGATAACGAGTGAATAGAGATTAAACGGAAAAACGTGAGAAAATTTCATTTTTAAGTGCATTTTGACAAATAGCTATTTATTTATTGGTTTTAGGCACTAATGACACTTTGTTTTTTTTCACAGATAGGGTTTCTGAGAGACGATCGTGGGAGGCACTAGAGGCAAATATTTGACAAAAAGAGTTAGGTAAAAATGATTTTTCGAAAATTATCGGTTTTCAATAACGTATATCTTATAAACCGTTGGAAATTCGACAAATATGTATGGAAACAATTTTATCGGAAATTTAATAAGCTTTTATGTTTATTTAGAACATATTTTTTCTAGAGTCAACCGTTCCCGAGATATAATCGAAAAACCCAAAAATGGAATCTTCCCCCCTCCCTCCGTAAGCTCACCTCCCAGGGGCGGGGACTTTTAATATGTTTACCTACTGACTACTCCTAACAAAGTCAAAAAGTCTCGCATATTCCATGCACTCTACAATATATTCATTGACTGGACTATGTAGTATAAAGATTGTTTTAATTTTACTTCTCTCTCATTATAGCTTACTCTTTACTAGCGTTCCTCCAAATCCTAGTATTAAAAATGTATAGTGTATACGACCAGAATTGAAACCGTATATAAACTAAAAGTCGGCAAAAACAGTCGGCATCTCTTTATTGTTTTAAGTAAGTTTTTAAGTAAATTAAATTTTTTAAAACGTAATTTTATTTAATACGTAAATATTACTTCAACTCTTATAATTATTGGAAATATTAAACACACAATTATTATAAACATTATTCGGATGTATTGTTGATTTTTGGCGTTGTTCAACTTCTGTGAATATGTTTTGTCTATGGCTTTGATCGAAGCTTCGGCTGTTTCCCAGAGATTGTTCACCTCTCATAGCGTAGATTATATTTTTATGGTGATCCATATCCATCCAAAGGTATGGCTTTATGGCCTGGGAATTGCTGTGGCCGGTAATCTTAATGATTTGTTGTACCTGAACACCATTTTATGCAAGTTTGACACTGCCATGGCTCTCGCACAATGGTTTGTTACTTTGATTTTCTTAACATCAATTCTTATTTCGGGATGCAGATTCTTTTAACCAAAAAGCAATCGTATTTTTACTAACAGGACTATTCTTATACCATCCTTTCGAAAAAATTTCATTCCAGTTTGGATTGTGGGTCTAAAATAATCTAAATTTTTCAAATAGGTGTACATTGCATCCATCAAGATTTTTGTGTTTCTTACCAACCACTTACTATCGGCTAGTTTTCTTGATCCGCCTTGGGTTGTTTTAGTAAACACAGGGTTATATTCAATTAATCTTGTGAACTCACCCCTATGGGCTATTTCTTTACGAAATGTTCCAATTTAGCCCTGTCCCATCACCACCCTTCCACGCGAATTCGTTTGATATTACGTGAAAAAACTTTCGCTGCAAACCAGCAGATTCATTTTCATCCCATATATTTTTTTAAATTTTATTATACTCTGCATTAGTAAGAGCAGCAGCACTAGTCATTCTTTTTGTGGGATCTCTTTGCAACAGCCCGGTTTTTTGTTACATATCTTAGAGGCATTTTTTGTACTACTTTCGTATTAATAAGATACTATACCTACTAATACTTACGGTAAATCTGATCATAATAAATTTAATGGATATGAATAATATATTTTGCTTGGACGTAAAAGATCGAATATGACAGCAAAAACCAAGCAAAGTGGCTGACATAGCAGATTATTTATTTTTGTCCATATAGAGTATAAATTGGAAAGTACTAAAGTTGCTTTATAAATCATAATGTGACTTTTTGAAGAGAATTACATTGTCTGTAAAATGAGCTCCAAGTGACATTCATACGATGAATGGTTTATGAGTTACAGTTGTTTAAATCTATGAGCAAAAATTTCTTTTTTATTATAAATTAAGATTTTCCTGCAAGAACTGTGAATAACACTTTTTAAAAAATTGATTTTGAGCTATTTTTATTAATTTATATACATATGAAAGTAATAATAAGTACCATAAGTCGTTCGTAAGGTATATTTTCTTTAAAAAAAGCTTCTTGAAAACTGTTTTTGTTTGCAAAATTGAAGCAATGTTATTTTTTAATTCATTTTTTTGTATATATCATCGTTTCTTTTGACTTTACTACAAAATTTCATAAGACATAAATCAAAGATTACAAAATTGTCTACAAAAACACTTTTTTGTGTATGATTTTCAATAATTAGCAATAAGAAACTGTCGATTGAATATACGGTTGATTTTTAATTTTTAGCAAACAGGCAATTTTCGTCACGTTTGATGTACAAAAAAGTACATTTAATAATATTTTTTCACTTTTTGAAGTATCAGAAGTTATTCTCTGAGCATTTCTAAGTCGTTTCATACTGGGCCCATATTTAAAAAAAAAATTGTTATCCATAGTACTTGCAGAAAAGTTTTAATTTATAATAAAACTGAAATTTTTGCTCATAGCTTTAAACAGCTGCAACTCACGAACTTTTCATCGTATGAAGGATACTTTGAGCTCACTTTACAGATAATTTAATTCTTTTCAAAAAACTTTTAGTATCATTATTGCCTAAAGCCAATAAAAAAATAGCTATTTGTCAAAATGCACCTAAAAATGACAATTTTTCATATTATTCCCTTTTATCTCCATTCACTCATTATCAAAACGATTTTGTGCATACACCAACATATGCAAAATTTGATTCTCTTTTCATTAGATACACTATATGAGTACGATCTATCGTTTTCGAGTTTTTATCGATTTTATCATGAAACAAGTGTTCTGATAGCGCGCTATAAAGATGTTTAAAAATTCATGTCTCTGCCAATATTGATCGAATGGAAATGCAAAATAAAAGGAAATTGTTCGTAATCGAATTCTCCACAACTTTCATTTGAAACATTTTGCGATCCATTTTTCAAAAAAATCTATCTCGGCTCCAATAGGTCGTATGAAGTTAAAAAAAAAGACGAAATTGCGCGGATTTTTACTACCTATCATTTTCATGTGTACATATTTTACAGTAAAATTGATACTTTCCTAGTATTTTTGCGAAAAACAGATTTTTTTTACCTATTTTACTGAGTTATTCAGATATTCTTTTATATATATTCTTTACATATTAAACAGTGAGTCAAATTTTAATAAGAATGATGGATCAACGGCCGAGTGGGTTAAGGCGCGAGGTGGCAATCGCGATTAATCACACGCACGTCGCATCACCGGGTTCGAATCCTGGCTCCGGCACTGCCGGTGGAAATGGTTGTATGTCCGCGGTTTTTTCAATGTGTAACCCCCTTCCGCACAAGCCCCTGGCTTCTGGAATTGGGGGTTGTCTAATTTCTGTGGTGTTTATTTATTATTATTAATAATTTTTATAAAAGAAAACATCATGGTTAAAACAGAAGGTATTCAGTTTTACGAAATTAAATTAATTACATTGTAATTTTCAATTAAATGATATCCACTTTGATTTGAAACTACAGAGCGTTATAGGCTACCCACAAATTTAGATACATTTTTAGAAGCGTTTCAGGGATATATCACAAAACATGTGAAGAATGTAGAGATATTTGTTAGGTGATATATTATATATTAAATCAAGATGGCCTTGAAGAAAGTAATGATTTAAACATACTATCATAAAAGGGTTTTTTCCGTGTATTAATAAACCTACAAGGGAAACTGTTAAAACATTTATTAATCATGCGTCATTTTCATTTTGATTTATATCAAAACGGTTAATCAAATACAACAAAACTGACAGAACACTCAACACGTCTGCGAGGTGGAGCGTAAACAAAATATGTTACTAAAAATGGCGGCCCCTATTCGACGTAGTAGCAGCATATCAATTCAGCAGTACTTTCAACTGCTTTGTTAATTATTGGTTGGGTTGGATGCACCTATGGATTTGATAATATTTAAACTATCTGAACTTAGAAAGTAGAATAAGTAGCTACATTTATTTAAGACTTTCCTTATTGAATTTACCTTCTGTAAAGATAAATTCTTATAATTTCGTTTAAGAAAGACCTCAACTGCTCCTTGCTTGTAGCGTCGCGCATTTATCACGTGACTGTAATTTCTTTTAGGATATTATTGCTAAAAACACACCTGTAATTAACAACTAAGCACACGGTTCGATTTTATTGTCGTTGCCATAGCAACCAGACAAATTTCCGAAAATTGCTTCCTCCTGGATACACTACACGAAATTATACGGGAAATTTTTAGGTAATTAGTATGTTTACTCACATCATGTAGTTACAAAATGTGTTTAACTTAACTACAAGAAATGGCAAAGCTTATAGATTTAAATTATTTACTTACAATATTTACTTACATTACCACAAAATTGAAGCATTTTTGAATTTCAACTTCCATATCTTGAACAAACTCAAAGAACTGGGGGTAACTCTGAATTAGTAGAATGAGATGATTATGTGTACAGCAGATTATGGAAGCTGCTGTCTCAATCAGCGTGATGTGGATCAACTGATTAATTTGTTGTTTGTTGTAGGGGTGGATGCAGCCTCACATCCGAATTATGGCTTAGGTATTGTTGTTGTAGTGAGGGACAATGTGGAATTGTAACTGTTTTATTACAGAAAAATATAATCTTTATATAGTAAAAATGTAGGTAGTAAATAAATAACAAAACCTTGACTTATACTCATTCATACGTTGTTTATAAAAATGTGCAGTGCTGCACTCTCAACACTTCGACCTTGCTGATGCTTGTTTATAGTAGCATGAATGTCGGCCAGGGTAATTATTGACGCAAAATAAAACAATATGTAGGTTCCATGAAATCCTAGAAAAAAAAGTAAAATTATGTTTAACATGGTTAGACATTCTGGCGTCTCCCGAGGAATGGAACTCCCGTGCTCTTCAATTCAAGTGTTGGAGTTCAATCATCTCAGCGGGCTGGTTGTTCTGTGCTCGTGGGCTCGGTTTACGAATACGTTGCATTATGAGCCGGCCGACTCCTCTTAGGGCAATTAGCACTGCAATGGTAACAGTAGTGAGTAACGTGCTGAACAGCAGGAATAAATGCTGTCAGCTGAAGGGACGTTCTTCTGCTCGGTGGTGGTTGGTTAGGGACAGTTATACAGGTGGCAGTAATGTGATCGTCTGCGTTCGGCATGTCAATGGTTGATGCTTCTTTGAGGATGACTAGATCGTCATGTTTCAGGTTCTCCTGGCGTGTTTTCCACTTGTGCCAATGTTGAAGTCTGTTTAAGTAACCGGTAGACCAGATGTGCCAGAAGTCCTTCTTCATCTTTTGGACTAATTGCCACCTTGATGAGAAATTGATATTGATGTTCGTCGCTATAAGATTAGGTGGCGACACTAATCCCATTCCAATTAAGAAATGTCCTGATGTCAGGCCTTCAACGTCGTTAACATCTTTATTTAATGGACATAAGGGCCTTGAGTTGAGGCACGCTTCTATTTGATGGGTCAGGGTAGTTAATTCTTCGTATGTTAGCGTAGAATCGCCAACTATACGTTTGAAATGGTACTTCATGGATTTTACGCCTGCCTCCCATAATCTCCCGAAGAGGAGAGCAGTCGGGGGGATGTAATGCCAATCGGTACCAGCGGTTTCCAGTGGTTGTTGGGCTTTAGCCTTGGGTGTAACGTCGAGTAACTCCTTGGACAGGTGCTCCTTGCATGCTGTGTCATCTGGGAAGAGGATTCTCTGAAATGAGACCTGTTCTATTTCGCAAAACTTCGTTAATTGTTTGTCTTCATGTATGAAAATGTCACCAATTGGACCGGGTCTCACGTATATGGGATCGGATAAGATTTGAGTTTGTCTCTACTGATCATGTGGGTCTTCTAGTTCATATGTTGGCATCGTTTGCATCAACTTCGATAAGGATGTGGTCGTCTTTGTCATGAGATTTTGTATTGCATCTTCGACTTGCTACTCGATACCGTGGTATTCGTTGTCTGTGAAATAGTTAGACTCGATGCAGGGCTCATGGACCAAAATGTCTTCGTGCAAGCTTTGGATGGAACTCCATTGCTTCATGAGTTTTGACAACAGTACTTCGTACCGTGCCTTCGGTTTGTTGTCACGTAATTCTTGGTAAATGACTTGGATAGTTTGATCCAGTTGTTAAATTCGAAGCATCTGTCGTTTAAGACGCATCAATTGTTCGTCATATCCTCTGGAACCCTCGGAAACTATAGGCATCGTTGCTTTTGAGCACTGCTGGAGAGGTTCTTTTCTTTGTGTTTGGAAGGTTTCTTCCTTGTTGTGACAGTGTACATCGAGGGGCTTGGATGGTACGACTGCCAGTCTTCTCTGGTTCTTAAAGGATTCGAAGTACCAATGGAAGGTACTTCTATGGATTATTTGATGTGGGTTCGATGCGCCATTTATTTTGTGACGTATCGACAGACTGGGAGGGATTCTTCTTTGTTGTGACAGTGTATGTCGAGGGGCTCGGATGGTACGACTGTCTATCTTCTCTGGTTCTTGAAGGATTCGAAGGACCAATGGACGATCTCAGGAAGGGTAACTCTGGGATCCGGCTCGAAGGACCAATGAACAAACTCAGAGAACTGGGGGTAACTCTGAATTCGTAGAATGAGATGATTATGTGTACAGCAGATTATGTAAGCTGCTGTATCAATCAGCGTGATGTGGATCAGCTGATTAATTTGTTGTTTGTTGTAGGGGTGGATGCAGCCTCACATCCAAATTATGGCTTAGGTATTGTTGTTGTAGTGAGACAATGTGGAATTGTAACTGTTTTATTACGAAAAAATATAATCTTTATATAGTAAAAATGTAGGTAGTAAATAAATAACAAAACCTTGACTTATACTCATTCATACGTTGTTTATAAAAATGTGCAGTGCTGCATATTTCAACACTTCGACCTTGCTGATGCTTGTTTATAATAGCATGAATGTCGGCCAAGGTAATTATTGACGCAAAATAAAACAATATGTAGGTTCCATGAAATCCTAGAAAAAAAAGTAAAATTATGTTTAACATGGTTAACATAGACATTCTGGCATCTCCCGAGGAATGGAAATCCCGTGCTCTTCAATTCAAGGGTTGGAGTTCAATCATATCAGCGGGCTGGTTGTTCTGTGCTCGTGGGCTCGGTTTACGAGTACGTTGCATTATGAGCCGGCCGACTCCTAGTAGGGCAATTAACACGACAGCAATGGTAACAGTAGTGAGTAACGTGCTGAACAGCAGGAATAATGCTATCAGCTGAAGGAACGTTCTTCTGCTCTGTGGTGGTTGGTTGGGGACAGTTATACAGGTGGCAGTAATGTGATCGTCTGCGTTGGGTATGTCAATGGTTGATGCTTCTTTGAGGATGACTAGATCGTCATATCTTCTCTTCAGTTCTTATTTGTATACGTGACGTATACACTTTACTTATTTTGAAAAATAAAGGCATTTATTGTTATTGTTATTATATTGTAGAGGATTATTGATTATAAATTACCCACCCGTTATCACCGTTATTATTGCTTATAGAAAAAAAAGTTTCAAATAAAAGTTGTGTGGTTATGACTGAATTTTATTAAAATGCTATCAAAAGTAGAGTAGCGTGGAGATTTTAGGGAATACAAAAAAATTATATATTTTTTAAATGGGATACCCGTATATTATTAAATTTTTGAAATGATCCTTTTTTCCTGATTTCAAAAACATACCATATATTACGCCTACCATATAGAGTTTTTGAGTTATTAAACATCGAATATCTTAGTTAAACTAGTTACTGTAAATATGAAAAAGTTAACATTATTAAAGTTTTATTAGAAAAAAGCGTGTGCAAACCAGGAAGAGCAGCTAGATATACTGCTTCATTTCGAAGGTAAGCCCATTCATATTTATTCGCGAATAGACTTTTTTGAAACACTGTATTATTTTTTAGAAAATTCTGAATGTAGTATAAATAATTCAGTCGATCAATTAGGTAAAAGTTACTCCAAACTCCAACGTACTTCCGTTAAAAAGTTTTAACATACGCTCGTAAAAGGAAAAGGCTGGACTATTTTCGCCAGATGATTCAAAAGTTAGATGATGATCCCAATTTTTTTACCACGCTTTTATTAGCTTCACCTGTATGTTTATTTGTTTGTTATTTGTTAGTTTGTTTGCTTGTAATGAATGGAATCTTTGAACGTGATTCTCACCCATTTCAAAACAGATTAAACTGAAATTTTGCACACTTATCAAGGATCGATGGCAATACAATAATTTGACAACTTTGTTCTACTGTCCTCAGCAGGATCACCAGGATAAAATAAAATAAAAAAGTGAGTAATCTATTGTAAAGATTTTGGTGGAGGCGCTGCTGTCAATATTATATGTTTTATAAATTGTAGTTTAAATTTAAAAAAAATAACAAACTGAACTAAAAAATAAAAAATTATAGTTTAAAAACTAAAAAAACACGTTTTAATAGCAAACCGAACTAAAAAGTAAAAAATAATGTTTCAATATTATTGACAAAAAACAAATTTTATTGTAAAAAGCGTGGGGTGCTTTTTACTATATTTTATAATTCTACTTTTATCAATAGGTACCAATAAAATATTTATAACAATTGATATCAAGCACCCCACGCTTTTTACAATTTTTTTTTTATACATTTATTTAACGTCGGCCTATTTCCGCTACTGAGGCCTAACACCGACGCCTGTAGACGAGCTACCCCCAACCAGGAATTTTGCCGAACCTCTTCCCTTAAGAAGAGTAGGGATCTTTTACTTGCCTAACATTTAATAGACAAGGGACCGACGGCTTTACATCCCCTCCGTAGGATGGTATATCTCCTATACAACCCTCGCCTAAAGTTGTATAGCTTCCGCGCATACACTGATATACAAGCCGCTGGAAGATGGGTGAGGCGAAAACGTGGTCTTCGTTGGAACGGTCACCAATCCAACTACTAACCACGCCTAACGTTGCTTTACATCGCATATCGAAGTATGTACATAGTAAAGACGCACCCATGCTCGCCCCTGCTTTTTACAATAAAATGAATTTTTTGTCAATAATATTTAAACATTATTTTTTACTTTTTAATTTGGTTTGCGTGTTTTTTTAGTTTTTTTGAACTATATTTTTTCTTACAAAAATATTATGGACCGATGTATCATCCTTTTCTACAGTAGGAGTTTTTAATATAAAAACTCGAAGGTCGTGGGAAAACAAGCAAAACAAAAAAAGATTGGTAAAACAAATAAAGAAATCAGGAAGAAAAACTGTTAGCGTTTGGTGTGAAATTTTCAGAAACAAAATTGTTGGGCCTATATTTTATGACTATACTTTAACTGGAGTTACCTATCTGTAAATAATTATCCCAGAAGCAGAAAAGATTCTTTTGCAGAATTTTCCGGACGCCGAACTTGATGATATGATTTGGATGCAGGATGGGGCAACTCCGCATAGTATTCCCACTATGGACAGGGAATAATGGAACAATTAGTGGCCACCTAACATCCGGATTTGGCTCCTTTGGATTCATTTTTTTAGGGTTTCTAAACGATTGCGTCAATAATGATAATAATAGTATTCAAGTCGTTAAAGACAGGAGTCGACTTGACATAAACAATCTGAACGTAAATAATTAAGCCATTTACGGTTCAATTATAAATATAAGAAGAGGTTGTCAATTATGCATTGACAATAACGGTGGACACATCGAACATCTTTTACGAGTTATCATTTATTTATATTTAAATTTCCTAAATAAATCTTTGTTATTTATTTTCAAATCATCAAAATAGCCATGATTAGAAATAATCAGTCATTATCTTATGTCAAAAAATGCCAGCACGTTTAAATTACACCCACGAAGACTTTTTAAATTTGTTTATTATTTATGGAGGTTGTGATAAAGTAATATCAAGAATTTGCAGCACATTTGCTACTCGATATCCAGAAAAACGGAAACCGTCACCAAGCACTGTAAAACGCATACTTTTAAAAATTATGGTTCTGTCAAGGCAAAAATGCAAAGAAGAAAGCGTATTGTTGATGACGAAAACATTGAAATAGTCATTCTGGGATATTTTCATGCATTTTCAAGGATGTCATTAAGACAAGCCGCTCTGGAATCGGGACTATGCAAGGATTCAATTCACAGAATCTTATTAAAACATAAGTTTCACCCGTTTCCATTCCATATGGTTCAAGGATTAAAAGAAGCAGATTTCCTAAGAAGACAGAATTTTTGTGAGTTTATTCTAATAAGGTCTGAGGGTCACGATTTTTATTTGGGAAATATTATATGGACAGATGAAGCAAAATTTACTAAAAATTGACTTTTTAATAGACACAATTCACATTATTGGAGTGACTCAAATCCTCATATGTTCAGAGAGCGAAACTTTCAGGAAAGTTGGCAGTTCAATATTTACTGTGCCATAAGAAACGATAGAGTGGTGGCATTACAATTTTATCAGGAAAATTTAAAGGGTAAATTAAATTTTCCCTTTTGTTAATATGTATAAGTAAATTTTTTTTTTTTAGGTGAAAGATATCTGAATATCTTACAAAATTTGAATAATAACTATTTAGAAAATTTACCTCTCGTCGAACATAGAAACATTTTTTATCAGCACGACGGTGATCCCCCACATAACGCATATTTAATTAATAATTATTTACAAGAAACTTTTTATGATCAATGGATTGCCAATAATGGAGTTTATGAGAGCCCATTAACAACCATTGAATATTGTATGCAAGGAGTAAGAAATGCATTTCAAAACATATCACAGGATTCAATTAGAAGAGCTACCCATGAGGAACTAATCCGAAGGTGCGAAAAATGTGTCGAGGTTCGAGCGCGGAATTTTGGGCAATTATTAAATTAAAAAATGAAATCATATTTTAAATTGATCTTATCTCTGCTATTTTAGTTCATGCCATATCTTCAATTCGATTAATACGCATGTTAAAGTGTTAGGGTTATCTTGCGTTTTTGTGGATATCGAGTAGCAAATATGCTGCAAGTTTTTGATATTACTTTATCACATTCTCCATAAATAATAAATAAATTTAAAAAGTTTTTGTTGGTATAATTTAAACATGCTGGCATTTTTTAACATAAGATAATGACTGACTGTTTCTAATCACGGCTATTTTGATGAAATGATTACAACAATTCATGAATTTCTAATAAAATCGCAAATATTTCAAAAAGCTGTAACTTTAACCCCCACAAAAGAGGGTATTCAATTTTACACAACTTGTCGTAAAAAAATACAGGATGTTCTATTTGACCTAAACAAGTTTTCGCGTTTGAAGTTGACAAAATGTAATACGAAAAACGGAATACTTGGTATGATATTATTGAATTTATTTCAGTTGTGGAACGTAGTTCTCCTTGTGTTATTTTTATGTGACAAGAAGCAAATAAGGATCTTTTACACGAAGAAAGTTATAACGGTTCTTGCAAACCATTGCACCTGTCAAATTTTCTATAAAATATCAAATATCTCTGAAACGGCTATGCTACATATTTTCGACTCAGAATTTTATGTTCTTTTTGAAAACCCTAAAATATATAGAGTGTTCCATTTGAAATAAGCAAGTTGGTATCGACTTCCGGTATAAGCGGAAGTGCGAGATGCTTGTAATTATTTTAGCTGGATTGGCCACACCGACATTAGTAATTATCTAAATTTTCAAAATTTTCTCTATATCGATCGATTCAGTTCCCGGTGAGATACCCTGTATAATTTTAAATAATAAAAATGGTAATAAATATTTGGCTATTTCAATTGTGATTCCAAGTATAATGTAGTATCCAGCTTAAATAATAAATCGTTATATTCCTTGCTTCTAACTTTCGGTTTTACTTTATGAATTGCTAATGTTTTGCCAGATTTGTTTTCAAATGCATCGGCGAGTTTCAAACAGGATATTCAATATTTTAAGGGTGTAGAGCTAATGCATCCTGTTTAGTATTCATATTTATTATTTACGTGGGATGTTCAACCCTTCCGATGAATTCGCAAACGGATAAGAAATATACATTAATTTATTATTTTTACTAACAGTTTAAGTCCTCTTCTACCACAATAACAACCGGGCGCCAATGATATATTCTGCAATACTTTCAAAGGGGTCGCCACGTCGACGTATCTTAAGGACTTTTATATCCCTAATATTGGATGGGTTCAAACTGTCATTCGAAGAAAATGCAATTCTCTGACTTTCGATCTCTCATCTAGATAACCGTGTGACGAATAGATGGACTCCGTTATTTTTTCGATCTCCTTTTTGTTTCCTAGCTCTCAGCATAGCCTACGCACTCTCGGTGAAACCGGATTTGGTAATGACTAGGACGAGGATAATATGCCCTTAAAATATAAATGGCCCATTTTCGCATACAGATAGGGATACTATATCTTTATAAATATGCAGGAAGTCTTATAGTGTAGTTAATGTGTTGGTATTCTCGTGCTTTTGAACTTAAGGATGACATAGTAGGTATAATATGTTACAATGAAAATGCCACGTAAATTTTATTTTAACGCAAATTAAACGCGTTAAATTTGAAAAGAGTGTATGATCTATTTTCAGTCTTACTATTCGTCACAGCATTTCGGTGGATTTTTACACATCCGATGGTAAAATGTGACTTTTTCTCCTTTACTAACTGACGTAGAGCAAGTCAATTTCACCTTACAACATACCTAAGACCTAAGGCGATTATACGCTAACAGTAACCTCAAACATAAAGGAAAAATTAGGAGATCAACGATACTGCATAGATGTACATTTTCACTAATTGTTTCAGGAACCAATGAGTCTACCTCATCGAAGAAATATATTTTATTTAGAAGTACTGCTTTTAGATCCCGAAAAAATATATTTAGAATATTTTCCGTACGTATCGTTAGGACTTCCAAAGAGCGTTCCACGATGAATAGTAAAGTCATAAAGGGATATTTTAATATTATTTATACCCGAAATTTAAGATTTAATTCCTAATTTTACTGATATACAAGCTATTAGATCTAACATGAATTCTTAACACTTTAAGATTTTGAACTTTTGATAACAGATTCGTTATCAGTGACCTAAAAAATCCTCGAGTACTAAGTTTTATGAAAATGTGATGAAATATTGAATTTTGGCCGCTTTTGTCCACCTCCTGGCCCACAATGCGTCGTTAAATTTGACATGTTGACTTCCTGTTTCACCGGAAATGACCCTAACTATTGATTTTCAAAGGGAACACTATTACATTTTTGGATTCAGGATGAATTTTTGAACATGTGTGGGTGATTTTTATAAATTTCTGACTAGTTGTTATTTTTTTATAGCAATTATAAATTTTGATATATACTACTATGAAATAAAAAACGTACATACTTTGTCATTTTATTTTCTACGGAAAAAACATAATTACTATTATTAACCATTTAGTAGGCGTTTTAATGCAAGTAGTTACGTTTTTTTGAAGTAACTCGTTTTTTTTTCAAATGGGATGGTGATGGCTCCTTGTATCCATTAAGTTGCCCTTTTTTACGAATCCATTGATATCACTATGTTTGGGTTTTAAGGATATTTATTTAAAAAACTGTAGAAAGCCTGCACTTGTATTTTAAATATATAGTTATTATTATACGGCTATCAAAAAATGTTGCATCAAGTTACCTTTGCAATTTAAAGAAAAAAAGTATGTATATTTATTATTATTTAAAATTCTATCAAAACTTTTTAAATAACAACATTTTGTAACAAAATTGTTCGATGTTTTGTCTCTCGAATGACGTTTTCCAACATTTCATGTGTTATAGTATTGAATGCAGATCTTATTTTATTTTATATATTTCCTAATGTCAAAACTGGCGTCCCGTACATTTTATCCTTGAGATATCCTCATAAATAAAAATCAAAACAGGTTAAGTCCGAGGACCATGAGTTGCTATCACTTTGTTAACCATACGTCTCAGTGAGATCATTTAAAATAATTCTGATATTGTGCGGAGGAGCACCATCTTGTTGAAAGTATAAGATTCTAAATTGAGCTAGTGGTAACTCCGCAACTTTATCCCATATCTCATTTTGTAGAAACTCGAGGTATATTTTACCCGTTAATGTCCCTTAAAACAAAATACCCAATTATGGGGTGTCCTTAAATTCCACCCCAATCATTTATGTCAAAGCGTTCTTGTCAGTAATTGTTGGTTCTTACTAATCGGCAATTTTTTTTTGACCAATAACTAGTGTTCTGTGATTAAACATTCCTTCATTCGTTAATCTAGACTCATCTGAGAACAACGAGAATTTCGAAAAATCTGTTATCTTGTTCACATTTATAAAGCAAACACTCACAGTACCTTTCGATCATTATCACTTTCATACAGATGCTAGTGTAAGTTTTATTTAGAAGAATGACAATTGTGTTTTTTAATATGCGTCTTAGAGTTTCCTTATTTGAACCCCAATTCCCTGCAATTTGTCACGTGGAAGCACTTGGATCATAGTCTAATATGCCTAGTAGATTAATTTCCATCTTTTCACTTACAGCGAACGTTGGGTTGCGTACACTTGGTTCCTGCTGCATTTTCCTTTCCAGCTTCTTAAAATAATGTCGGGATGGATGTATTCTTTCACTATAAATTTAGTCTGCACGCTTTCCATTTTTATGACATTCCCCGTAAATAAGAAGCATGTCAACTTTCTCATTGTTTCCGCAATTTTCAGGTTGTTATAACTTATGTACCTTCGATTTATAAAAATTTATTAATTTGCATAGATCCTTTTTTCCAAAATTTGATTATCTCTTAGCCGCTTTTTTGTCCCCGAAACGGGGGTAGCATTCACCCCGTAAAAGATAACGAGGCTCTACATAACACTGACAAACTGAAATTTTATTCATGTGGCATTTTTCCTAAATTAAAAACATTATAAATATTAAATAAAGAAACAAGTTATTGCCTTATACCTCAAGAGAAACAACAATGCAGCTACGGACACGTGTTTCGGAGTTATATTTCCTCATCAGCGTAGCGTAGCTTAGTGATTATATCTTATAATCGAGCAAAACCAACAAAGGTCGGAAAGTACAGTGCACAGTACTCGATTTGTACTTTCATACTTCATGTGCCACATTTAGGGCCTCAAATGAGAGCAATCAGTACGACGAGCTCTATGTGTGCTGCTCTATTTCCACCTGGCAAATACTAACTAAAATATGATGGAGGTTTATGAGGCTAAATAATTAAATAAAGAAACAAGTTATTGCCTTGTACCTCAAAGAGAAACAACAATGCGGTTACGGACACGTATTTCGGAGTTATTGCTCCTCATCAGCGTAGCGTAGCTTAGTGAATATCTTATAATCGAGCAAAACCAACAAAGGTAGGATGAGGAGCAATAACTCCGAAATACATGTCCGTGGCTGCATTGTTGTTTCTCTTGAGGTATAAGGCAATAACTTGTTTCTTTATTTAATTATTTAGCCTCATAAACCCCCATCATATTATAAATATTATATAATTTCGAGCTCTAAAAATAATTCCAATCTCTCTGTGGCAAATCGTAGAAAGTGCTCGGTATTGACTTCTCACATTTAGAAGAACTATTAATCGTTTATAATGCTTCTGACAGCTGAAAGTTCATATTGCGAAGAGAAACATTAATTCTGAACTGCAACAAACTGAATTAAAGTTGGACACAAGGTTCATTTTTTATATTATATAATTATGATAGTCACCTTCTGAGAGTTAAATTTGATACAGAAAAGTTAATTTTTGTTACTAACAACATATTTTATTGATATCAAATGTAGACTGAGATAAACTTTTGACCATCTTGTTGAGGGCAAGTACTTTGTAAATTTGTAAGATGCTTTGGTACAGGTTCATTTGATTTTCTGTAAATATGGTTTTCGAGAGTATGAGACTAAATAAAATAGACAGTTTCAACATAATATTTACTTCCTAATATAATATACACATGTTTCAGTTTTAGAGACAAAACTTTAGTGGCTTATAAGACAAGTCATTTTAGGCAAAGAATTTATGAATGTAGCTTCCTGCATACTCCGTTCCTGAGATACACTACATTTAGTTTTTAAAAGCTTAACGTTATCACACGAATTCAAGTAGAATATTCTGAATTTTTGTAAATACGTCACGCAAATGTGATTCTCTGATGATATAAGAAGACCAAATCTTACAAACAAAGTTATGTCAAGAGAATTGGATTTATAAAATGAAGAACATAATATACACTTAATTTACTCAATCTATGTTTAGAACAATATTTTTTCCTATTTAATGGTGAAACATATTACCAAAATGAAGGATTAGCTATAGGGTCTCCCCTATTATCTATTTTAGCAGATACTTTGAGTTCTTTCATTATTAATAACCAAAAATTTTTACTAATCTAATCCATTATTATTGATAAGTAGATGACATATTAATATTATGGTCTGGTATTGTAACTCATTTAATAGATTTTGTGACCTATCTTAATACTCTTCACCAGAGAATAAAATTTACGATTGAGTTAGAAAACGACCAGAAATAATTAAATATCCTTGACCTAACCACCTCAATAAAAAATAATAGCGCCACTACTTTGAAATATTTGGTAAACAAACTCATACAGGAATCATTATGGATAATTCATCCTTTTCAACATGAATCCGCGGCGTTACACAACTATATCGAAAGAATACAGAATCCTTTAACAGAGAAGTAATGATTATAAAAAAAATTGCTTATCACCATAACTTTAATCCAAACTTGATTGATAATGTACTAAAAAAGGAATAGAATAAATTTACATCTAATTTAACTTATATTGTTGAACCTTCTATAAATATCCTGATAAACAATGGAAAATATATTTTTTTACATATATAGGACCAGATTCTTATTAAATAGTTAATGTTTTTGATACTCACTGTAATATAGCCTTTAAAGCGTCTAATTCTCTAAAACAGTATTTTATACAAAATAAAGATAAGATACCTCTTTTAGCCAAATGTGGAGTCTATAAATTTAAATGTAACGATTGCAATAGTATACCTATAAGTAGAACTTGTAGAAATTTCAAAACGAGATTAAAAGTACACCTAATAAAACGGCATTTTGTTTCTAATAGAATAGAATAGGATAGGATAGGATGGGATAGGATAGGATAGGATAGGATAGGATAGGATTGGATAGGATACGATAGGATGGATAGGATAGGATAAGATAGGATAAGATAGGATAGGATAGGATTGGATAGGATAGGATAGGATAGGATAGGATAGGATAGGATAGGATATAATAAAGTATATTTTATTAACCATAAATCATTGTTACAAGAACAATATCAGTTTTGCCACATCATATATCAAAATAAACATTAAACTGAGCAATGCTTAGTCAAAAATGTTCCAAGTTCATTTCTAAACAGTTTGAAAGAATCTTTAATTACTTCCACGTCCAGTGGAAGTATGCTTAGTAACGCAATATATATATATATATATATATATATATATATATATATATATATATATTGTTGAAATGGCTTAAAATGTCTTGAAACTTCGAGATTTTAAATTTGAGCATAAAAAAATTTTTGTCTGTCAGTCTGTCTCTCTGTCGGTCTCTGGAACTCGGTCTCGGTTTACTCTGGAACCATTTGTGATATTGACTTGAAATTTGGTACACTTATGTATTGTAACGAGATCTGGAACTGGATTATATTTTGATCTAATTCCATTGAATGGTTCGGGGGTAAATGGGGTAAATAAAAGTAAATATGCAAAACAAGCAAGTTTTCAGGGATTTTAGATCAATAACTCATTAGTGTTATAGGCTTATGATTTTGAATCAATTGCGGATCTCCCTTCTTATACAATGGGATTATTTTACCTAGTTTCAGTATGTCCGGAAATTGCCCAAGACATATTAACAGATTGGTAGGACATGCAAAGGAGTCTACAAGAACGCTTTTGCTAAATTTTAAAAGCTTTATAGAAATCTCGTCAACCCCTGTTGAGTTTTTATTTCTCATGTTTCAATAATAGTAATTATTTCATCCCCTGTGAGTGGTTCAAATGAAATAGTTGTATTAATCGGTCCGGTAGTTGTGCAGCTATTAGATATTTTATTTCCAAACTGCAATATTTAGCAAAGATTTCACATATTTTTTTTTCATCATCAACTTTTAAACCGATTTTCTTATTTTGTTTTCTCGACTCAATCTGCTATTAACGTTTTGCCATAAAGTTTTATTTTTGTTCTGAGAATTTTTAATTTTATTGGTATTAATTTCAGTTCTTATATTAGCTACTTTATTATTAATATTTTTTTATGATTTCTAAAAGATCTCATCAGTACGGGGCAACCAGAGTTTTTGGCAATATAATAAAGGTACCTTAAGTTACTCAGTTCTTGTTTTATTCTTGCATTAGTTTGACGGTTGTTATTTTTGACTGCCATTACTTTCTTTTGACAACTTATAGCTAGTCACTATTCAATGTGCGTCAAATATTCACTGTAATAATCATTAATTTATTATAGTCCTTAGTAAATAAGTTAAAGTTGTTATAAAATAAATGAACAAAATAGAACATGTTCTGCTCAGAAAAAAATTTAAATGTCCTATTACTAATTAAAAGAGAATTAGTACAGTCGTTATCCGTTAAACTAGAATTAAATAACTGGGCTTTATGATCAGATATATGTGAATCAACTATTGTCAGTTTATAATCTTCTCTTAAATTGGTAATAACGTAATCCAGAGCTGTACGTGAATTGAAGCCTTCTTGCAAGTCGATTCTTGTTGGTTCATTTACTAAAGATACTAATTAGAAAGAATCAATTATGAATTATTGATAATTTGTCAACATTGAAGTCTCTCGTTAGTACTATGCACTCAAATTTGTTTCAAAAATCAACTAAGAACATATACAGGTGTAATAAATAAATTATCAAAATTTCCTTGTGGTGACCTATATACAGGGTATTAGAAAAGTATGGGAACGGTGGAAAATCTCGAACAGTTTGCATCAAATCGAAAAGTAATAAATACGTGTCAAAAATTTTTCAAAAAACTATCTACTGATACCAAAATGACCTCACCACCCACCACCCTGTGGGTGGCGCGAGGGGCAACTTTAGAATTTCAAATAGAAACCCCTATTTTTTACGGCGGAATCGGATTCTACGGCAAAAAATTCGTAAAATTTATTCTGGACATTTTTTTGGATTCTTGCATGGTGTCGATGTAATCGCAAAAATGAAAAGAAAACATTACTGTTTCAAGAGTAGCGTCTTGTGCCCATAAAGAAACGTCCAATTCAAAAACTGAAAAACACGTATTTGTTATTTTTCGAAATCTATCCAATGACATTGGGTTCGACTCTCCCTCCCCTAACCCAGTGGGTGGGGTGGAGGCAACTTTGAAATTTGTAATGAAAGTCCCTATTTTTTTATAGCAGATTCGGATTCTACCGCCAAAAGTACGTAAATTTTATACCGGGCATTTTTTTCGATTCTCGCAAGGTGTCGCTGCAATCGCACAAAATTGAAATAAACCTTAAGCGTCCATAAGTTTGTAAATATTTACAAACTCTAGCTACTCGTATTGACAAAAAAACATTCAGTTTAAAAAACAATATCTGTGATATCTTGGTTTTTATGAATGTTTGTTTCTAAAGTGTTCTTAATAACTGTATTTGTTTTGTGAAATTTCTACGAGAACGTTCAGTTCCTTCCAACTTTTGTAGAGGCAGGAGCGCACTTTTGTACGGAAAAAGTTATTTCATTTTTCATAAGTTCTCGCGTTTTTTTTCTGCATAATGGCTACTTTAACAAAGGAAGAGAGAGAGTTTCTCTTTTAATGATGCGAAGGTGGGGCGATAAAGAAAAGTCCTATGATGAAGTTGTGATTTTATTCAACGAAACTTTCCGTGTAGATCAAGTAGGAATTTCGAAATCTACTGTGTCCCGTACCATCAAACGATTCCTAGACACAAGGACAAATAAAAATGAAGACGATTTTGATCGGCGACTTGAATTTAGTGAATTAGTGATGGAAAGGAGTAATCAAAACCCAAATTTTTTGTCACCTCTTCTTGTCTTTTCAGATGAAGCAACTTTTGAACTCAGTGGAAAAGTTAATCGCCATAATTTCAGATATTGGAGTGACGAAAATCTTCACTGGATGCTTGAAACACACATGCAGTATCCACAAAAATTAAATGTTTGGGCATAGATGGAAATTTGAATGGAGAAAAATACCCGGAAATGTTGACAAATCAAATAATTCCTGCAATACAAGAGATTGCTGGTGATGAGTTCGATAATGTTTGGTTCCAGCAAGATGGGGCTCCTCCACACTATCGGGATATAGAGACTATTTGAATGGTACTTTCGAAAATCGATGGATAGGTCGAAGAGGAACTATTGAATGGCCAGAAGGATCTCCCGACCTCGCGCCACTTGATTATTTTGTTTGGGGCTACGTAAAGGGTAAGGTTTATTTCACTATACCTCGTGATTTGGAAGAGCTGAGGCAACGCATAATAAACATTTTTGCAGAAATACCACCTGAAGTGATAAGAGGTGCTATTGATAATTTTTACGTCCGTCTCGGGCAATGCCAAGAAGTCAACGTGCACCATTTTGAACACCTGCTATAATCTTGAAATTAAAACCTACTAGTGTAGCAGTTGAGCTGTAAACTAATTGCCTCAACTGGCCGAAATCCTCACCTTGCCTTAAATAGCGAGTTACCTCCTTGCCTTCATTGACTGGGATCAAGAACTTGTCTGAAGTCGCTGAATTAGGGGGTAAAACCACTGTTTTTTTAAGTCGAGTTTTTTATTGCCCTGTAAAAAAGTGAATTGAAAATTACTAGCTGCTGATACATTTACAGAATGTTAATAGTTGTTGTAAGTTCCGCATGAACGTGTAAAATCACTGTTCTGAAAACAGCTCGGGAAATCATTCACTCTGAGATCAGTAGTTTTACTTTTCGTATTTTTTTAAGTATGCGTTCAAAACTTTCATGTTTCCACTCAATTTTTTGCGATTGCAGCGACAACTTGCGAGAATAAAAAAAATGCCCGATATAAAATTCACGTATTTTTGGCCGTAGAATCCGAATCCGATATGAAAAATAGGGATTATCATTACAAATTTCAAAGTTGCCCCCGCCCCACCCACTGAGTCAGGGGTGGGAGAGTCGAATCCAATGTCATTGGATAGATTTCTTTAAAATAACAAATACGTGTTTTTCAGTTTCTGAATTGGACGTTTTTTTATGGGCATAAGACGATACCCTCGAAACAGTAATGTTTTCTTTTAATTTTTTGCGATTACAGCGACACCATGCAAGAATCGAAAAAAAATGTCTGGAATAAAATTTACGTATTTTTTGCCGTAGAATCCGATTTCGCAATAAAAAATAGGGGTTTCCATTTGAAATTTTAAAGCTGCCCCTCGCCCCACCCACAGGGTGGCGGGTGGGGAGGTCATTTTGGTATCAGTAGATAGTTTTTTGAAAAATTTTTGACACGTATTTTTTTATTTTTCGATTTGATGCAAACAGTTCGAGATTTTCCACCGTTCCCATACTTTTCTAACACCCGGTATATTAGAAATACAGGTGTTGGCATTAAAAGAGACTGCCAATATTTCGATGTCCATTTCTATGCAATATTTTTTTGTACGTAAAACTCTACAATTATCAGCTAAATCAGATTTAAAGAATATAGCTACGCCGTCATCTACATTTGTTGTGCTGCAAAAGGGACTTATGTTAATGTAATTTTTAATTACAGTCACCGATGACTGTATTGGATTCAACAAGTGTTCACAAATACATAATATATCTGGTTTATTTAGCTCTAACAGGGTAGTCTCTAACATAGGTAGCTGTGTAGATAAACTTGAACATTTATGTGAAATACATTATTTAATTTACATCATACTTCACTCATATTTTCGTTTATCAGATTATCAGTGTCATATTTATATATGATAATTTCTCCGAGGTAGTCGGTCATGTCTCGAAGGATGTCTGCGACAATCTGGGATATAAAAAATCAGCGACACATACAGTGGATTTATTAATATGCGGCAATATTTGTGTGTTTATTTGAGGCTCGTTTAGTAATACAATGATAAATGTAGTGCTGTAAAAAATTCTATAAAACGTGTCTTAATCTACGTAGCTCAATAACTCGAGCTACTCCAGCCATATGATACATATATCATAGATGTGTATTTACCACGTATTTCTCATCTATGTAACTAACTACACATTAGCAGAACCTTGTAGATCTGGGTATTATTTAAAGTTTAAGCACAATATTAATATTAAGTAGTACACACATGTCTTTGAATTTTTATACTGATGTGAGATTTTGAAGATGTTTCAACAAGGACACACAGCCGAGAAAAATCTCCGTCCACACTTTAAAATTTCCATCTAAAACGTAGGTATATAATAAGACGTCAATTTGTATTCAGTAGGAAAATACAATAGTGGCATTAGATCTTCTGTAATAACACTTGAAGCCAATTCAATTTGCAGTATAACTCGTGGAGTGAAAAATGCCAGATCATTACACAATATGAGTTGATCGTTTTCTCGTAACCTTATTGTATATTGAAAACAATTTTCTATGCTCGTGATGCTGCGAATATTGAAGACAATCAGCTAGATCTACAAGGTAGCGCACTAGAAACAATTACTTAAGAAATGAGAAAGGAGTGTATAAAAAGATCGACTGGAATATATTCCTTACCTTATACATTTTCTCAGTTTCTTGCATCAATTGAACGTATCCGTAGAGACTTTTGTTTAATAATTATTTAATAATGTTATGAACTAAATCGATTGAATAAGGTACTTAAATGTGTATAAAACTACTTTATAGTAATTGTTTACGTTTACATTTAAGTCCCTTCAATGGTTTACGATTTGAAAATATGTGTTGCAAGGTAGCGTATTATTATTAAAACCTCAATAGAAATTTGAACAACATTGAGCAAAAGCGGACAATTCAATTTTATGCAGCAACTAATACTAAATACAACTATATTTATAATAGATCAGGACACTCCTTTTTATATGTGAATGAATACACTGCAGGTTTTGTTGTTGAGCAGACTGCTGAAGATGCTGATTCTCTTATTTTTAATTCAGCGATAGATATGTCACCTCATTACGGTTCGGTAATTATTATAGTTGATGAAGACGTTGACCTTTTAATCCTTATGACAGGATTATTCGCACATTGTTCAAACATATATTTTATGAAGCCAAGCAAGCCCTTTACAGAACAGAACCCGAACAGCATTCTCTGAATGAATTCAGGTACAAATGAATCTGCTGAACGCCAATACTCTTTTAGAATATACTATCAAATTCAGCAGTGGTAAGGCAATACCAAATGTTCTCAAGATTGGGGTTGGATGAAAAAAAAAAATGATCTGTTCCCTATTACTACCAAACACGAAGCTGCTCCACAAGAACTATTGAGAACAATAAGCTGCAAGTTTACAAAAGGCTGCAAAGCCGCATGTACTTGTAGAAAAATTTGTTCATGTTCCATTATATGTTATGGATGTCAAGGACAAACCTGTATAAATGTCGAAATACATGTAGACGACTCAGATCAAGTCGAAGAAATCGAAGATAATGTATTAGCTTTTTTGAAACAGGATAACACGAGGAGGCTGAATTTGACAAAGACAATGCACAATAATGAAACAGACACTGGCAGTTTTATTGAAGCACGGGAACGTTGTGGACCTGCAACTTCAAAAAAATTCAAAATAATGTAATGTATTGGCAGTAGAGAATAAAAGAATTGGAAGTAAGTTAACTAAATAAATAAAAAGTGGATTAGGAATATTGGGGATATCACTTTAAAAAATCGCGCCATATGTTCTACCACAAGTTGGTGTGGAAACGAACTCATAATGGTAGTAACCGCCGATATTTGTAGCATTTGTAATTTCAAAATTGATAATAAATATATTAATTTACTTAAACTTACAATACAAGAAGCAAGAATATCTTTTACTAATTCGACCCTGCTGAATCCGAAAATGATTTTCGCCAAGCTAAATACTGGATGACAATTTTTCGATTTTGTCTTACTTTAGTTAATGCCCCGACTATTTCACTATTCAACCAGGATACGCGAACAAATTAACTAATTTTTGTCTTTTTCTATAATAATAGTTTTATTATTACCAGCTCAGTGATTCAACGCTTATGTGTTAGGCTTACAACCAAGGAGCCCCTGGTTCAAATCCTGGCTAGGGTACGGATCTTTAGTCGTATTTTTCATGTGTTCTCGGTTTGATAGAAGTGGACTAGACAGGTTGTCTGACAGACAACACAGCTAGTTGCTATACCACTCCTACATAGCCTTTAGAAATTATTCTCCACCATTGTTTGTTGCTGTTGATAAATTTTGATGTTTATACATAAAGAGAAACTTACCCTCGTGGGATTTTATTGTCTAGGTAAAGGGTGCTACACCTTCATTAATTAGTCCTAACGCCGCACTGATCTTCTTTTAGGCACTTAAAATTGCTCACTGCTGATCTATGTAAATTGGTTTTAATACTTAGTTTTAACACATATGCCCTGGTCTACTATGCGTTTTTGTGAGTCGGTGTCCCTGATTATATGCATGTTCACGAAGCTTAAAGCTCCAGAAGTCTCAACAGAATTATTAGGACCCTTAGAAAAAAGGTAACGAACCCAGTTACTTCCTGTAGCATGAACAATATAAGGCATTATTTACAAAATGTCTTTTCCTCCTCATTAGGGTTCTTCTATTGGGCCAAGAACTGAAGATCCGGCTCCTGATGGAATTTTTTATATAACACCACTTCGATGGGGAAACTTGTGGAGCACAACCCCTGCAACGCAAGCAGATAAACCTTCAGCTATTTATTGTAACTTTGTTCTAATAATTAGCCCATTTGTTGACTTTAAATTTAGCTTTCAAATTTTTACGGTATAAAATAAATACCCTTTTTTCTGACCAATCTGTATCTACACCTGAGAAAGTTGTAAGTATATATTGGCACCTTTTAATACCACTAGGTAGTAAATTTGATACCTTTACATGTTATTTCAATTTCAACAATAGTAATAGTCTGCACTCCTGTATCGGCTCCCTTGTGTGGAGGGAAAAGTATAAGCACCAAAGTAAATAAATATACATATCTTGTAATACTCCCTCTGTGATACTCCAATAAACATAAATATATTGGACATTCTTTTTGTATCTGCTCTAGGCAGTAACGCTGGTCGTACCTAGACCGTGAGGTCCTTCGGAACTATCCGTACACTCTACTTTGGGGCACATACGCGTGGTAGTGTTTATTATTTTTTTGCTGCCTACTCTAAGTCAATGCCCCGCAGGAAGACATCAGCCTAACATCTATGCAACTACCGTAGTGCTGGTAGCAACTGCACTGAACTACGCCACTTTTCAGGACTCCAGGACTAACTAGTTCAGGATCCCGGAAAAAAAAAGAACAATAAAAATGAAATTAAACAAATTAAAAAGTTAAATGAATTTAAGAACTTTTGTTTAAACTGAAATCATTTCATTTTTGTTGAAATAAAAATAAAAAAACTTTCTGTGCTCTTTGTCGATTAAATGTGCTTTTAAAAAATTATTTAACATTAAACAGTTTGAGAGTGTGGGTACGTTTTTCTATTCCTTCAACTACAACTTAGCCAATTTTTTGCCGCACGAACATAAAGAAAAAAGAATTGTAGTTAATTAAATTTTCTGTCGAGAAGATAGAGTATAATTTTTTCAGGCGATGTATCGTTATTTTTTTTTTTAATAATTTGATCAACCACATTATTAAATGGTTAAACTATTCAAGTACAAGCTGTTCGATGAAGCCTCAAAATTGCTTAAATAGCAATAAAGTTACCACACGTGAAAGCTTGTAATTGTACAGTTTCGTATAAAAAAGTTGTCGCATCAAATGTCCCGCGTTTAAATTCAGACAGCATTCGCATGCAGGTTTATTCTTGCTAAAGCTGTTTATTTATTTGAATATCACAAAGCTTCTTTTCTACATCAAAAGGAGGATAAAAGAAAGGGATTTCTGTTAGTCCTGCTATCACAGTGGATGCTAGTCTGATGCGGTAACAGCACGGTCGTCGGCTTCCTTCAGGACTACCTCGTTTCAACTTTGTTCTTTATCATTCTGTACACCAAAAGCAAAAATAGTCAAAATAAAACTTTATGGCGCATAAATTAGTTTTTTTTTATACTGTACGTGTCTCGTAAAACGAATAAGTAAAGTAGTATGTAGAGTAACTAGTGAAAATCTATTACCACTCTCAACAATCAAAGTGTATATTATAGCTAGGACAATATGAAATAATAATGAAGCAACTGGTCTGTTTCAATTTTTGTATAATTATTGAGAATTCCAGAGTATACTCGTGCAGTTTTCAAATAGGTTAATTTTTAGCTACGATTGCTATGTTTGTAAGTTTAATAATCTCCCAGTGATGCCAATATTAACTTAGTTTTCAAAGCATTCGTGAATATACTGTGCAGTATTTTTACTCGTATAGAATATTATCAAAAGTTTCAACTTTCTTGATACCGTCTCTTTATTCATTAACTCTTATACAGAGTGGACCATTAATAATAGACCATAGTCCAGGGGTAAATTATTTAGGCCAAGATATGAGGATATAACCAAATATGCAAAATGTTGCTGTGGAAAAAGATACAGTTTGTCAAAGATCAAATTATTTTTTCGTTTTTTTGCAGTAACTCAACAACCTCTTGACTGATCTTCACTAAATGTGCTAGATGATTTTTTTTTTATTCTAAGAAACAATAATGTATGTATTACATCACGTTAGATCATAGAAGGCGCCGTAGGACTTGTATCTGATGATTAATTATTTCACATTTTTTTTGACGAAACATTTTAATACTGCATTCCCTGAAAAAATCACCTTATGTAGGGCAAATAATAAGACATGGGTTACAGAGGAGATAAAGCTAATGTCTCAAGAATTACAAAACATGTACTGGATTTACACAGAGACTGAAAATTCTGAAGTAAAGTATAAATATGACGAGCTAAAAAAGAAATATAAAAAATTAATAAAGGAAACAAAAACAATATTTAATGATAGGTACATTTCAAATTCAAATAATATCAGCAAAAGTGCATGGAATTTGCTAAATTCAAACTTAAATCAGCCAAAACAAAATCAGCACCCTGTGTTAATTATTAACGGCAACATGAAAAAAATCCAGAAACAACCTGCAAAAATTTTAACAATCACTTTTTAAACTCTGTTAATGAACCTGCAGATAAAATACAAAGTAATATTAAAATGATGAACCACAATCATGGGTATAAATCTTTTTTTCTTCATCCAGTAAGTGTAACTGAAATAAAAGTTACTAAGAAAAAATCGGCTGGACCAGATGGAATAACTTGCTTTATATTAAAAAAACTAGCTAATATAATCGCAATACCTCTAGAAAACATAATCAATACATCTTTTACAGTTGGTGAATTTCCCTCTAAGTTAAAGATAGCAAGAATTATACCAATTTTTAAGAAAGGTGATCATTTAGACATAAAAAATTACCGACCAGTTTCAAATTTATCTGTGTTTTCTAAGATATTTGAAAAGCTTATGTATGAACCTATTGTAGATTATTTTAATAAATTCAAGCTGTTTTCAAAAACACAGCACGGATTCTTAAAAGGAAAATTCACCGAAACTGCCCTTGTAGAATCCATTAATTTTATAAACAAATGTATAGATGAAGAACTGTTCACCGTAGGGATTTTCTTTGACCTCACGAAAGCTTTTGATGTCAATAATAAATCGGTGTTAGCACATAAATTAAAATGTTATGGTATCACTGGTCCACCTCTAAAATGGCTAATTTCTTATGTATCCGATAGATCACAGTACGTACAAATAACAGCCGAGTCAAATAACATCGCAAATTTTAAATTTTCTTATAAAATATGTCCAATAAAATACGGCGTACCTCAAGGCGGAATATTATCACCACTTTTATTCCTAATTTTCTCAAACGATCTTAATAACAGTGTATCAAATGACTTTAATTTTCTAATGTGTCAGTTTGCTGATGACACCTCAACCATTATCAGTAGTAAAAATTTGGAAAATGCGCAGGAAAGAGCTAATACAATTTCTAATGAAATAACCGAGTGGTGTAAAAATAATGTTCTTATGTTAAATACGCAGAAGACGGTCCTTATGACATTCAAAAATACTCGAGTACTAGAGAAAGACCTAAGATCATTGTTAGTTAGATCAGAGCAAAAGTCGTTATGTAACGCGCCAACAACTAAATTCTTAGGAATTCACCTAGATGATCGATTAGCATGGGGCAACCTCATTGCCTCCGTTGCCACTAAATTGTGTAGCGCATATTTTGCCATTGGTTATTTAAAAACTTCTCTAAATATAGAAACTATACTGCTATTCTACAACGCTTACGTACACAGTAGACTGACATATGGGTTTATTGTCAGGGGATCGACAATGGAGATAGATAGATTATTTCTGCTGCAGAAGGGCATCGTCCGTTTAATCGACAACGCTGAATATCGGCAGCACTGTAAGCCTATAGACCATTCCAGGACACGTGTCTTTGACAGATCCGCCATTTTGCCTGGGTGGCACACAAAGCGATTATTTTCCGTGTGTTTACATTTATTTTTGGTGCTATGGATTGAGTTTACTGTGATTTTTTGCAAATTTTTTTGCCAAGATGTCTCGAAGTGAATATTACGTAATCCTTAGAGGTGATATTAAGTTCAAATATGATAAAAAAATCAAGATTATTGACAATATTGACCACTATGCAATTCCTCCTGAAGAGAGCAGGCTTGAAGTTTATAGTATTACCATGATGGACTTCGTGAATTATTTGATACTAACTCATAGTTATTATACTGGTCAGCAATTTAAGCCTTATAAAAGCTAGCAAGCCTACAAGCTTTACGAATCTGGCTCTGTTCAAGGAATTTTGGCAAAACAAATCAGTGATGAGGCATTTGTTGTCATTGGGAAGGTAAGAAATCAAAGTGAATGCGTAATTTTACATTACAATAAGATTCTATATGTTAACGTGTATAATTGTGATATGCTATAGAGGTTTTATTTTATTTATTTTATTTTAATGCCTTGTTTATATTTACGTCCTGGCGGAGTTTAGCTATAGCTACTCCTCCACTCAACCAGGACGGCGAAATGAGATGCCGTTCACCCATCCAAGTGACGGACTCGACCAACGCTGCTTAACTTCGCTGATCGAGGTCTCAGCGCTTAAACCGATGACGGTACCTCAACTGGATAACATTTTTTAAATCTTTGTTGTAAGTTAAACACTCTCAACGAATGAGGGAAAAGTTACTTCGTTTGGATTATTATTTTAAAAAACACCAGTCATTGCTCACTGTACATGTATCAGATGTACATGTTTATTAGAAGTATGCAGTCATATAGCGATTCTGTTTTACCCGCATGATCGTCCAAATACTATCGAAGACAGTGGTCCTGGTCCAGCGTCCACTGACTTTGTGTTTGGCCAGTACCTTCCATGAAAAATGTTGCGAAAACGGGATAGGTATGGATTGGCCAAAAAAAGTAGAAACAAGAGGTTTGTCTCAGGAACACCCTCCTTTTGATAGATAAAAATGAATTTACGCCTATTTATGTCCGTATCTAATTTATAGTTTTTTTTGGCTTGACTGAACTTGGATATTTTAAAAGAATAAAGTGAATATTAAATAACATTTGTTTTACCGTGAATAAAAAATATATATTACTGATGTGCAATATATTGAAATAAATAGGTATATATAATTAAAATTGTTATTTATTAATAAACACAGGTACATAGATAATTCATTATTTATATTATTTGGTACTTGAGAAGGCACATGTTTATGATGCACTATATACCACGATTATTTTATCCAATGCACTCATTTTGACAACATGCTTATTATGGGTATTGTTTCATGAAAAATCTTTTTTTTGAGCAAACCTACAACTCTTTCTACATGAACCCGTATAGTTGCAATATTTGGGGTATTTTCCAAATCTATGGGATACAAATGTGATTGGCCTTTTGTAAAGGCGGGTATTTGTAGTTTTATCCCCTAAGTAGCTAGTTTTCCTAAAATCACACACATCATTTAATTCTAACCTTATAAAACCTAGGAGTTTTTGTACAAAAATTAAGTACTTACCAGTTATAAAATGTTTTGAACAAATACGACCGTGTTTTAGGTGGCTTTTACTTAGTGGCTCTCGTCCCAAAGCCTTAATCCGAGCATTTCTTCTTTCTATAGGCAATGCATTAAGATGATTTTCCTATTGCTTAAAATAGCGGGAAATCAGAAAGACAATGCATGATCTCTTTCACCACGCATTGAACATTTAACAGCAATACAAAAATGTGGCATTTTCTATCAATTAGACCAGGATTAAACAATTTAATGATGAAATAATCGTAATGTTTACACACAGAGATGGTTTGTATGCCACCCAGCAAATATGGCCGAACTGTCAATGACGTCATTCTGGAATGGTCTATTTTTAAAAAATATAAAATAATGACAGTCTATGCGCTCTACTTCTTTAATTTACTTATTTTCACAAGGAAAAATATTTTGGATTTCGAAAGAAATTCTGATGTTAATAAAAGTATACAAACAAGGTACGGTAACCAATTGAGCATACCGATACATAAAACAAGTATGTATGAACGCAGTCCACAATATATGAGAATAAAGGCATATAACAATTTGCCTGAACACATAAAAAATATTTCTAATCCAAAAAGTTTCAAAAAAGAATTAAAGAATATTTTGACAGAAAGTGTTTTGTATAGTCACAGTGCCTACTTTAATATGTTTTAGACATTAAAAATTCACAAAGTTTTAATTCAAGTTTTAAAATGTTTCTTTTATTTATATTGTATCTTGTTGTTTATTTTATTTCTGTTAGTTTGTAAGGCTACTTGTGACACATCCAATGTTCTTCGGAATCTTATGGGAATAATTTTTTTTTTTTTTACAAAAAACCAGTCACCCTACTCTGTGGCTCCGACCCTCACAGAGGGGAGCTGGTAATACCAATAGCCGCTCCCCACGCCCGTGGGGTGAGTGACTACCGGGTCCGCGAATCGCGTGCCCTGAGTAAACGCAATGAACCGAGGATGACAGCTTTCTGCATTCTGCCGACTAAGATCTCTGCCGAATCTCGGCATGCCGGTATGATCTTTAGTTCTGAAACCAGCGTCTGTCTCTTTCCACCGAGGGCTCCTATAATCAGTACCGCTATTTTAACAGAATGGCCTGTATAAAGCCTGCGGAGTTCGAAGAGCAAATCTCGATATTTTGTCCATTTTTCCTCCTCTTTCAAGACAATGTTGCTCTCAGCGGGAGCTGAGAATTCCATGACATACATTGTCTTGAGTTGGTGGTCGAGGAGTACTATGTCAGGCTTGTTGGCTTGTATTTGCCTGACGGTGGGAAACGAGTAGTTCCAATAAATTAGGCACTTCTCATTCCCCACAACGGACTCAATATCCCCCGGAGCGTAAGGCAGCACTGGTGTTTCGTCTATCTCATACGAGTGACTTAGATGATAGTAAAGCACTCGTAATGCTGCGTCGTGTCTGTGAATATAGGCCGAGACTGCGTGTCGGGCAAGCCGACAGTAAGTGCATTACAGTCTCCGGCGCCCTACGGCAAGCCCTGCAGCTGACATCAGGGACCTCCATACCCATGACACGACGTCGATAGACGAGGGTGTTAAATACACCATCTTGGCAAGCCATTATGAATCCCTCGGTCTCAGACTTCAGCCCCGCTGACCTTAAGAAGGCGAAGGTCAGCCTTTCGGATAAGCCGAGGTCTTCTATATTTTTATAGATGACCCCGTGCAATGGCTTATCCTTATGAAGCTGCAGAAGGATGTTGTGTTCTGCAGCTCTAATGTGGGCTTTTAGTCGAACGGGTTCCAACTCGGTGACAGAGTCGGGGTTTACCCGCTCGACGTCGAAGATGAGACCAAGTTCATCGGCTACTCTCCGTGCTGCCTTAAAGAGAAAAACTCCTACCTCTGCATTTTCATGGTCTCGGACCATGCAAAGGAGGGGATCCGAACTCCTGATGACCTTACATGCTCCATCCAGAACCATCCTGCTATGGAGACTCTCCAAGCTCAAGAGTCCACGGCAACCCCGATGTCGTGGGAGATATAACCGTGGAACGGACGATTTAGGATGCAAGCTCCTATTGAGATGCATCTTCTTGCGGGTTACTACATCGAGTTGACGCAGCTCTTCTCTAGTCCATTTCACTACTCCGAAAGAGCAAAGAAGGATCGGAACGGCAAGCATATTTGTAGCATACCCTTGTTCTTCCCCGACAGTTCTGAAGACCAGATCTGTCGGAGTAGGTGCTGATACTTGCCGCGGAGGGCGTTTTTCACTACACTCACTTCTTGGGTGGAGCGTTGCTCGACACCCAAGTAAGTGTACGACTCTCCGGCATCTAGATGGTGTAAGATGCTTCCGTGCACGAGCTGCGCGTCCTCTCCGTAGTCACCGCATCGTCCTCTCTTGAGATGGATCAGTGCGCATTTGTCCAACCCGAACTGCATACCGACAGCCTGCGTGTACTCCTGTACCACCCTAAGGGACTGTTGGAGATCCCTCTCTCCAGAGGCATAAAGTTTAAGGTCATCCATGTAAAATAGATGGGTGACCTTATGTCTCCTGTCGCCGGGGGTACCGCAGTTGTAGCCACGAGTTTTCCGGAGCGAGATGGATAATGGCAGTAGTCAGATACAAAACAGAAAGGGGCTGAGGGAATCTCCCTGAAATACTCCTCTTCTGAATGTTACCGACTCTGTTTGGTCTCTATCGTTACCCGATGTTATGGTAAAGCGAGTCCTCCAGAGCGGCATCAGTTCTTCAATACATGTCACTACGGGACCGGGTACCACAATACATCGGAGCAAGTGAACAATAAGCTCACGTGATGTCATGTCAAATGCCTTGCGGTAGTCGATCCAGGCCATAGAGAGGTTCCGTTTATACTGCATGGAGTCCTGCGTGACACATCTGTCGATCAACAGGTTCTCCTCGCAGCCAGCGACACCTCTCTTCGACCCTCGTTGCTCATATATCCGTTCGTAAACCGGTTCAACTGCGTGGAGCACCCGCATGTACAAAATGCGTGTAAACACCTTGTAACATGCGTTTAGACAGGTTATCGGTCTGTAGTTCTTTGGGTTGGACAAATCTCCGTTCTTGGGGATCAGCACTGTCCGCCCCTCAATAACCCAAGAAGGGATTTGCTGCTCCCCATTCAACCAGGAATTAAAAATTCTGGCCAAATGGTGGTGGGTGCTCGATAACTTTTTCCACCAAAAGTTATTTATCCCATCGGGACCTGGAGCAGCAAAGTTCTTAGAGCCCTCAAGAGCCCTATGAACCTCTTCTGAGGTTATTGGTTCGCGCACTTCCTGTGGTTGCTGAAGCCTTTGACAAAAAACTTCAAAGTGTGCAAGGGCAGGAGAATCTCGGTTGAGCGGAAGCCTCTCCTCGTACAGCGTTTTCCAGAAGTTCTCCGCCTGATCTGCAGTCGGCGGATTGTCTACAATACGCGGAGGCGGCTGGAAAAGGCGCGAGGGCTTCTCGCGGAACAGTTTATTTTCCGCAAGCCCTCTCGCCCGCCTCACTAGTGACTTTTTACAAGTCACTAGCATCCGTATCCTGTCGTGAGAGTGCTGTTTGGTGGTTCACAGCACTGCCTCATTGAGTGTGTGATGGACGCGTCTTAAGTTGGCGGCTAATCGACGCACTTTAGGAGTGAACGGCCTATTGACCGCCATATAGTCCATCACATATTGGATACGGGATGCGTGTTGCCTCGCCGACCGGATCTTGGCTTCCATCTTCTGTATGCGCCGCTGCGCTCTCTCCTGTGGGGAAGAGGTATTTCGCCTCTCCACCTGAGACGAGCGTTGAGCAGCGGCATACACGGCATAATTTATGTGCCAGATGTCAGCCTCTTCTGGTAGCGCTGTACGAAGCTCAGCATCCACTCTGGCCAGGTCTTGTGTCCCGGGGATTTTCAGACGGTGGAACCCCCTTCTGGTACTGAGACCCTCTGGTATTGGCGGAACGAGGAGAACTACGTCCTCAACCGGTTAATGCGGCGGCCCTTCGGTCACCTCATTCACCGGTCCAGGAGCAGTCCTCACGTAGCCCCTACTACGAAGGTGGGATACATAGTCACGCAGATTTTGTGGCGTGAAGGCGCTATGCTCTGGTAGCCTCTCGCACCACAGAGCATGCATCCACGCCATGTATCCCCTCCGCGCGGGCTCACTGCTTTTATAGCAATGCAGAAGTTCATCCCTCAGTTCATCCGTCCACTCAAAACGTCCTTGGACATTGCCAATTTCGTCAACGGGCGGTCCGTCGCCTGTGGGTGGTTAGCCCAGCAGGCCCACGACCGACACCAGAGGGGAAGATGCTTTCCTCTTCTGGGTGCACTAGGGCTGCCGGTTCGGTTTTGCTCCCCTAGCTGGATTAAGTGGTGGCGCTACTCACCAAAGGCTTAATAGATGGAAATTTTCAAGGAAAGTGCCTTTAAACATTTCAATAATTTTTTGAAAGACAAATTCAAATTCAATGAAACAAAGTGTATTCATTGAAAAAGTACAAAACGTAAGGGAAAACAAAATCGTAATAACAGCGTAAACTCACTTTCTTATGAACTAATTGATTATTTTAATGGTGTTGAGATAAATATATAAATAAATAAATAATAAATAAATATACACCACTGAAATTAGACAACCCCCAATTCCAGAAGCCAAAGGCTTGTGAGGAAGGGGTTACACATTGAAAAATACGAGGACATACAACCATTTAATTCCAACAGTGTCAGTGCCGGAGCCGGGATTCGAACCCGGTGGCACGATAGCCGTGTGATTAATCGCAATTTCCACCTCGCGCCTTAACCCACGCGGCTATCGGCCAGACTCAATAGATTGTTTAAAATAAGGATCTAATCTTACGTGATGTAATACATAAATTATTGTTTCTTAGAATAAAAAAATTCCTCTAACAAATTTGGCGAAGATCAGTCAAGAGGCTGTTGAGTTATTGCAAAAAAACGAAAAATAATTTGAATTTTGACATCCTGTATCTTTTTCCACATCAACATTTTACTAAAGCATGTTTGGTTGTATCTTTATATTTTGGCCCAAAGAATCTTCCCTTGAACTATGGCCTATTATTATTGGTCCACCCTGTATCTCGGTAAAATAAGCATTTTTTGGGCTTCGAACAATATTATTGACAACGCCAAATCGTTGTATTTGAGGTATTAATGAAGAGCAAAAAAAGTTTGAATAAAAAATTTGAAATACCGTAGGGGTTCATGCTCTATCTAATTCACTACAAAAGAGAAATAATGCATATTTTATGAGTCTTATGGAAGCCCTATAATTTGAATCCTTATACATTAAATTTGGTCCAACATTAGTAAACTTAATTAATTACCTTTCCTTTAACTTGGTTTATTACTTATGACTGTACGACCGTAATATTGCCCAACTTATGGCCAGAAAACAGAAAATTTGTGTCACGGAGTTGCTAAGATAGAATATAAATAGATTACTTGATATTTTTTTAATTATTTACTTGGAAAAAAATAGTTTTTATATGTTGTTATAATTGAAATTGAACCAATTAAGCAGTTTAACAAAAAGGACTTTTATTTGAACTAAAATTATTTCCTCTTCTTCGGACAACCTTAAAGGGCGGGTACTTGCGAATTTCTTGCCTATGATTTGTTTGCAATGGAGAAAGATGATTCAAAGCTGCAGCTTCCTTCGTTACACGTTTTATTGCGTTCGAGGACTTTTTAAATAATCTCTACTATAGATATTTCATACCCACAGTTGCTAAGCAGATTGAATCAACAACGATACAAAGGAATGTATATGGTGGGGGCTGGATCGAGACGGATGCGGCTTATCGCATGCTATACAGGGTGTTTTACGAGAAAACGTACATGGTTTAATGGGAGACAGGCGACACAGAGGGTAATCAGAATCACATATAGAAAAAGTTGGTTGAACACTCGTTGATGAAATATAGGGTTTTATGTATTTTTGCCAAACATTTTTTGGTCACAATTTTTAACATTAATCACTTGTGTGATATTAGGTACAGGGAGAAATAAATAAAAACATAAATGTTACTGATCATTGAACAAATCATCTATTTTATTACGCTCATATATTGAAAACTAGTAAAACAACAAGATCTATCGACAACAACAATAAACATAGCAACAAAATAATGTATCAATAATGCACATAACAACAGAATAATAACAAACTATGAGCGAAACAATATGTATGAAAAACAAAAAACAAAAATGCAGACATTGTGATAAAAATATTCACAATTAAGAATAATTATAATTAAATTTTATGTTTTTTATTTTTTAACATTTATTTAACGTCAGCCTATTTCCGCTACTGAGGCCTAACACCGACGCCTGTAGACGAGCTTTTTTTTTTTCTTTTTTGACGAGGAGGGGAAACCCTCATGGGCTCCCAACCTAAGTTGGGTCAGTGTCAGACTCTTACTGTCTAAAACCCCTCCCCACAGGGTCGTCTGTAACACTCCGAGGGCACTGCAGCCTCTTGGGCTTATTGTGCACTCCCTGTTTCGATTAACACTGCCCATTTTAATACTCCTGTGCCACTGACAAGGTGATACAGGTCTACGAATGGGGGAGTTTTAACGCTTTGCGGGTCTGTTTGTGTTTGCCCGTAAATATTATATCTTCTGCGGGCCAGTGCCTCACATTCATATATGATATGGTCTACTGTCTCTGGTACCTTGCCACATAATCTGCAGTCAAGGTCGCCATCGAACTTGCCAATTCTATGCAGGTACTTCTTAACGGGAAAATGTCCCGTCAAGAGGCCTGTTAAAATTCTCAACTGTAGCCTGTTCTTTTTTGAGCAGTTCTGCAGTTTGTTTTGGGCATGGTCCTTCAATAAGTGTTTTCTCATGTCGATTATCTGGTATGTTCCTCCAGTAATCATTGTGTTTATTCCTGACCCAGTTTTTAATTACCCCTCTAGCTGAGCATTTGGTAATGCCCAGCACGGGTTCTGGGCCATAGAATTTGTTAGCTGCTCCTTGTCTAGCAAGTTCATCAGCTTTTTCATTGCCATCTATTCTGGTGTGTCCCGGCACCCAGAGTAGTTTAACTCTGTTCTGCTCACCCAGAACTTCGAGCTCTTTATGGCAGTCCCATACCAGTCTGGAGGACACTTTGTTAGAGGCTAATGCCTTTAGTGCCGCCTGACTGTCAGATGCAATGCAGATCTGCTGGTTCACATATCGTCGTTTAACATTCTCACGTATACACTCAAGTATAGCCAGAATTTCAGTTTGAAATACAGTAGCGTGAAGTCCAAGAGAAAGGCTTATACTTGCCCTCGGTCTCACTCCATGTATTCCTGCTCCAGCTCCTGATTCCATCCTGGACCCGTCAGTATACCAGGCCAGGCCTTTGCGTAGTAACTCAGGAGCTCCTGTTGACCAATCCCCTCTCTCTCCGATAGAGATACTGAAGGGCTTGTTAAATGTGATTTTTGGGACCATGTAGCCTGACCTCATGCACAATAGAGGATCTACTACAATGTTGATTATCCTCATATGTCCTGACTCCCCTGTGTGGAGAGCCACATCACGTGAGTTTTGCACCCTGTATGCCCCCATTCTTGCCTCTCCCTGAATCACTACGCTGAGTGGGGGGAGGTCCAATAGGGTCTCCATGGCTGCTGTGGGGGTGCTTTTCATGGCACCCGTGATTCCCAAGCAAGTCAGTCTCTGTACCCGGCTTAGCTTGTTGGCTGCAGTTATTTGAGTGGGTTTAGGCCACCAAACTAAGGCAGCATATGTAATGGAGGGTCTTATTACACTGGTATAGAGCCAATGCACCATACCAGGATTGAGCCCCCATGTTTTGCCATATAATCATCGACATGTGGCCAATATGGCCACCGATTTATGTGTTACCCTGTCTAGATGTTGGTTCCAGGTAAGTTTAGAGTCTATGATAACTCCAAGATACTTTACCTCCCAAGACATCCTCAGTATTGTACCTTGAAGAACCAGAGGACCCAATCCCTCCAGGTTTCTCCTTCTAGTAAATGGAACGATATTAGTCTTTGAGGGACTTATTCTCAGCCCCTCTTCATCGGTCCATTTCTTAACCATATTCAGGGCCCTTTGTAAACGGTCCCTAACTATGTTGTTAAACTTTCCTCTTGATATGATGACTATATCGTCAGCATACCCCTGAGCTTCAAACCCCTCATTGGTAAGTAACACTAATAGGTCGTCAACTACCAGGTTCCATAGCAAGGGAGATAACACACCCCCCTGCGGGCAACCCCCTGCAACTGAGGCACCTAAAGTTTCACCCATCATGGTAGTAAATACCATCCTGCCCTTGAGCATACAGCCAACCCACCTGCAGCAGGTGTCCTCAACGCCACGCTCTCTTGCAGTTCTGATGATGGAGTTGAAGGAGGTGTTGTCAAATGCCCCCTCTATGTCGAGAAAGGCACCCAGTGCCACCTCCATATGTTCCAACGTCTTTTCCACCCTTCTAATTAAATGGTGAAGTGCCGTTTCTGTGGACATGCCTGCTCTGTATGCATATTGGTCTTGATGTAGTGGGCTTCTAACCAATACATCGTCCCTGATATGTCTGTCAAGCATTTTTTCCATCGTCTTAAGTTGGAATGACATAAGACTTATAGGTCTTAAGGACTTGGCGTGAGTGTGGGAGTTCCTCCCCGCCTTTGGTATGAATACCACCTTAACTGGTTTCCAAATTTTTGGTATACAGCCCAGCGCAAGGCTGGCTCTATAGAGCATACATAGCTTTGATGCTAGCAAGTCTAAATCTTGCTGAAGCATTATTGGCCAAATTCCGTCATATCCCGGAGATTTGTACGGTTCAAACGAGTTTATTGCCCATCTGATTTTCGATTGATCAATCACCTTTTTAGACACTGCCCAGTCCACCCTGGTGACTCTGTTACCAGTCGTCTCCAGTTCCGTTCCTAGCCATTCCTCTGGTGATTTTTCAATTATTGTGGAACCAGGAAAGTGCACGAGGAGTAATTCCTCCATTGTTTCTTTACCTGTTTCAGTATATTTCCCTCTCTCAGTTAAGAGAGAGTTTACTACGCACCGATTGTCCTTTGAAAGAATTCTCTGGAGTCTGGCACATTCCGAGATACATTCGATGCTCTCGCAATGTTTCCTCCAGGCGTCTCTCCTGGCCTTCCTCAATGCTCGGTTGTACTCAGTCAAAGAGGACCTGTAATCATCCCAATTTGCTGATCTTTTTGCAATATTAAATTTCTTTCTCACTTCCTTCCTCCTTGTGGCAAGGTCATTGTTCCACCAGGGCACGTTCCTAGTGGATTTCCTTACCACTAGAGGGCAGTTGTTCTCATATGCGGAGATTATTGCGTTCTGTATTTGTTCCGCAACTAACTCCACATCCTTCTCATTTTTAACAATGTTCATAACCCTGGTAAGTTCCTGGGCAAGGTCTACTTTGTAACCTTCCCAGTCCGTCCTACGTGGGTTACGATATGTTTCAGTCACACGGTCCATACCCGTTATATTAAATCGTATGTGTCTGTGGTCGGAACAACTCTCCTCCTCAGACACATGCCAGTCGCTAACTAGGTTACACGCGTACGTTGTACCTATTGTTATATCTATCACTTCTTGCCTTGTGTAGTTACAAAGGTCGGAGTATTACCTACATTTGCTATGTCTAAATTATATTCCATAATAAATTCAAAAATTGACTCACCTCTGATATTGGTGTTCGTACTTCCCCAGATCGTGTAATGCTCGTTTGCATCGCACCCGATGATGACCTGAGATCCTCTTCCTCTACAGCTCCTCACTAGTTCCTCCACGGCTCTGGTTGGTGGTAGACGAGCTACCCCCAATCAAGAATTTTGCCGAACCTCTTCCCTTAAGAAGAGTAGGGATCTTTTACTTGCCTAACATTTAATAGACAAGGGACCGACGGTTTTACATCCCCTCCGAAGGATGATATATCTCCTATACAACCCTCACCTAAGGTTGTATAGCTTCCGCGCATACACTGATATACAAGCCGCTGGAAGATGTGTGAGGCGAGGACGCGGTTTCCGTTGGAATGGTCACCCGTCCAAGTACTAACTGCGCCTGTCGTTGGTTTACATCGCATACCGAAGTATGTACATAGAAATTTTATTTTCAAAATTATACAAGGGTTTTCCGTCATGCCGAACAAGATTCTGTAAAAACAAAAACCCTATCTCAATCGCTAATGTAAATTCCCAATTTTTGCCAATTACTTTTGAAAAATTTTAAATAACTTATTAATCGTAATCTGAAACACAAAAAGCATACAAAATTTGATCTAAATCGATCAATAAATGGCCGAGACATTGGGATGTAGTGGTGAAAAGTGAGATACACTGTATAAGAAGTAATACAGATTATTCGTCAAAAACTCTTGTAGAAAATTTCAAAATGATATTGATAAGACTTATATTTTTTTTATTATTAGCCGTTACTCGAGTCCGAGTATAAAAATGTTACAGTCGATAGATTGTGTACAATAAAAAACAAGTAAAAGGTGTAGTCTATTGTAATTCCCATTCATCTACGGTGCACACGACTATGGCTATAGAGGCCAATTCGGGAGAGCACATGTCGACCGCAGTCAGGACAAACATAGACCTGGTTAGGTCTTGGATTCGGCCTTCTTGCAGCAACATTTCCTTGATAGCTGGCCACAACCCCTCGCCATTCGGTTCTGTCCGCTGCAAGTTGTTCCCATTGCTCGTCTGCAATACCGCAGGATTTTAGATTTTCATGGAGAGCGTCTTTGAACCTCTTTCGTTGACCGCCACGCCTTCTTCTACCGCTTAGCAATTCACCATAAAGTGCACATTTAGGAAGGCGGTTATCATGCATACGATGAACGTGACCTGCCCATCTTAGGCGTGCTCTTGAAATAAGCACCTCAATTGGAAGGCTGTTTGCTCTCCTGAGTACTTCCACGTTTGATATATGATGGAACCAACCTCAGAAGTATGATGAAAATCCGTTGATAAGACTTATGCAATCAATTGCATTATGCAAAAATTTATAAATAAGTCCTATTGCAAATAACACACTCTTGTTAGATGTAGTTATTGAAAATTTGAGGAGTCCAACAATGATAGGTACTGAGAGTAGCCTCTATCAGAGCATACTTCTGTGATTATTATATATTGGAAATATTTGAGGTTCCTTTCAAAATTTTTCACGGCCAACTCATGAACATTGTAAAATGGACAGTAAGTCAAGGAACCATATATTAATAGTTTTACAAATTGAAGTTAAATAGAACTTAATAATTGCTGTAAGAGATTCCGTAAATCCAAAGTTGTTTAGCTTAGTATTATTCTGTAGCCGATGCGATCTAAACTTTTGCTATTTATTGTTTTCATTATAGTCCAAGATCCCAGAGCCCTCAGTAATTTTATCAAAGCTAAGATTTTCATAATAAATGTGTAATATGTAGGGGAAAAATGTATTGCGTACTTGCTAGCTTGAAAGCGGGGCCCCTTTACAGATAATAGGTACTGAAGATAAATAAAAAATCTTACTGTTACGTTCATATAGCAAAAAGTATGTCCAGCTGTCAGCGGGGTAGTGGTTGAGTTGCCCGATTCTCATGCGTGGGATTGAAGGTACGAATCAAGTCTTTTACATTTTTTCCTACATTTTGTACGAGATGTATTTCGGTTCGATTAGCAACTAAAATATCTAATACAAATATTTCTTTACAGAGAACAATTCCAGAACCGCTAGACCTACGTTATTTCAGCAAAGCTAAGATTTTCACTATATTGTTGCAAATAATGCTAGATTAATATTACCAAAAGTAGATGGTCCGTAGAAAGTAGAAACGGGCACATAAAGCCTATATTCAAGTTCTTTGACCATATCATAGAAACAGCTCATTTTGCGGATATTACCAAGTATTATAAAGTTGCTGGAACACTTATAAATAGATTTCATCCTCTAATCAGAATGCAAGCAGCTTTTTCTGAAGAATTTACTTTTTCTCAAGAAATTTAGAATAAAATGATAGAAAATATCGAGAGATTTTTTAAAGGGAATCCACCCTTGTATCTTGTTCTTTAGATCTTTTTTTATATTGTTTTATAAACTAAGAGCTTATTTAATAAACGATTAAATAGTTTCCATCACTTTATTTTTACCAAAATTACCCTAACTTTCAAAATTTAAATGGGAAATTTTGTTATACAGTATTATAGACTAATCGATTTCAAATAACTTTGCAAGTCAAATCATGTCTTAAATCAGAAATCATTTGCTACTTATGATAAAATTGTTAATATATATTGCTGCATAACAATAACAAGATGACATTGAAACAAATTAATTTCTAAGTGCCTTATTTTGTAAAATATATTAATTTTTCTTTAATTATAAAAGGAAAATTATAATTAAAGTTTTTTTTGACTTGCGATACATGTCCCCTTGCAAAATTATTTAGAATTGATCGGTCTACAACACTATAAAAAAGATAGAAGGTATCCATTTTTAAATTAGAAAGTTAATATTATAATGATCTCCAATTTTTTAAAAGTACATATTTTAAACCTCCCATCTATATATAACTACTGATATCAAGGAAAAATAATTCAATTGTACTGTCGTGAGCAGAAAAAAATAGAACAACTTTTTTTTTTCTAATGTAAGTCTGTCTCTATTTGAATATGTAATGAGTAACCGAAATAAAACAGATATCACTTTTAATTTATTTTTTATTTTAATCCTGTAGTTATTTACTATAATAAATGGTGGATGGTTAATAAGACAAATTGCACTGAGTTATAACATTAACAAAAATTTGATGTGTAACATTTTAAGAAAGTGAGAATAAACGGTACGATTGGTAGATATCTTTGATCAAAGGACAAGGGATATCCTACTTAACAAGAAACTAACTATTAATATTTCATTATTGCACCATTTCTATTTATAACTTCTATAAGTCTGTTTGGCATAGAATTAAATAACCTTATACAATAATCATTAGTAATAATATTTTCCCATGCATTATTTACTGTTTCCAGTAATTCTTCGGCATTACGTGGTCTCATATTTCGTTTTTTTTTTATACTTCTTACGAGTAGTCCCCATACTTATTCAACAGGGTTAAGATCTGGACTATGACTGGGCCAGTTAAGAACATTAATGTTGTTATCTTGAAACCAGTTAGTTACGGTATGAGCAGTATGAATGGAACAATTGTCTTGTTGAAATATGAACTCATTATTAGGAGATAATTGTGACACAGAAGGAAGCATAATATTGTCTAAAATATTCTAATATACGTTTCACTATTAAATCGTTCCTCAATATGCCACAAAACACCAGGACCACGTACCGATATCCAAGCCCACATATTGACGGAAAATCTACCACTTTTATCATTGTTAGATATCTATTTCTCATCGAATCGAGTATTCGGAAAGCAGTAAACACGAACACGACCGCTGTGTGTTGACTGGAAAGTTTTTTCGTCTGTAAAGATTACATTGTTCCAAAAATTTACATCATTCGCTAAAAATTCAAGCGCAAATCTTAGTCGAGCTTCTTTATGTTCAGCTTTAAGTAAGTATTTCTGTGCTGCTGCATGACAGCGTAGCTCCGATTCTTTTACTCACCGGCGATCAGTACTACACGATCCAGGAAAATTCGTTTCTTCAGCAGCCTGAATAACTGAGTAAAATGGATTTTCTACTAAAACATTTACCAATTGAAAATCTTGTTGTGAGTTAATATCTTTCGTCGTCCTGATCCAGGATTTCTACTAATCGTACCGTTTATTCTCCACTTTCTTAAAATGTTACACACCGAATTTTTGTCAATATTATAACGCAGTACAATTTGTCTCATTGACCATCCATCTTCTGAGTTAGCAATAACTCCAAACTTAACTAAAAGGCTTATATGAGACATATCAGTTTTTTGCACACTTGCAATAAATTATGACAACTAATTGACATTGTCACAACATTGCTCACGACCGTATATATGTATGCAGATAGTAATTTTTTTTAAATATTTATTATTTAATACTATATCTTTTTTATATTACATTAAGTATTGCTTTATTCTGCGGGATTGGCTAAATACGTAAAACTATTCTATCATTTACTACTTCACCCTTGGGGACCTAGGATGTTTGACAATGATTACAAAACACAATATTGTTCATTACTCTTTACTAAAATCCAAAAATAGAGTCTATTTATTATTATTATTGTAACTATAGCGGCTTTCGACAAGCTTCAACCAATCTTGAATCATCTCTCTAATTTTATTGTCACTGGTCTCACCCACGCCTTCAACACTAGCCATGCAGAGTTTTACACCTTCTGTGATAAAAAAAATGCAGTTACTATGAAATTGCCAAGATAAACAATAATTCTTAACAATCACAAGTTGGTTCATTCTTGTAACTTTAACGCACTACAACGTGATAACTCAAGGATAAGGGCGGCTCATCAGCATAACATTTGTTGAATTTCAATCAACTAATATAAAACAAACAAGTAAATATTCTTTGTTCCAATCACAAGGCCACACTACTAAGGTTGATTACCACCACACGAAACAGCAATTAATACGACGATCCGCGGTTGCTCACCAGCTATTCTGTTGAGACAATGAGACAGATGCATATATTGTTTTTGAGAAATGCTTTGCTTATGTATTCTGCAACAAAGACAACAAGGCTAACCCGGTTGCTGGCGACTACGCAATCGATGCAGATTGATATACGTTTAAAAACCGTATATTATAAACTGCAATATTACTGAACAAATATTTTCATTCATCATTTATCTATAACAAATTTGATTAATGTAAATATTTTACTCATATTTCCAGATATTGTTATAATCTCCGAACTTTTAGTTGCAATTGTTTATGACATGCCTATAAGAAATGTAGCGCAAATACATATTTATCCTATACATTTAAAAATCGTATATTAAAAACTATAATATGACTGAAAAAATGCAAGTAGTGTCAATTTCAACAATTTACAATTTAAACATTTGACGGAAGTGTAATCTCCACTCTCAATTAATTATTTCTCAAATATTCTGTGTTACTCCAAAAATTTTCAGAGAAATACATTTCTAATATATGTAGAAAAATCGTTTATGAAATAAACACTTTTCATAGACGTTGATTAAATATACGATAACGAAATTTAAACCATAATTTCATATAATAAACGTTTATTAAACCATCATATGTTGCTCCGGATATTCACGATTCAGGCGTATAGTCAAACAACAGCTGTTTACCGTATTCAATGATGAATACGAGTACAATAAGAAGCAAATATTGCATTACATGAAATAATTTTTGGCTAATATTGCACCTGCTTTAGTGGAAAACGCACTCTTGGCTGTTGAAGTCATATAGCGTCATGTGCGTGGTTTTTAGGATTTGCTAGGTATGAGCAAAATATTAAATATCCAACTGAAACTTTACTTGAAAATGTTCGTGATTCTGGACAAAAGCAATAAACATCTGTATTATATTATTCAATTATTTTCCGCATCTACCTGTATAGATTATTGAAATAAGTTATGAAAGCTATAATCAGATTTTTATTTATCATAATTGCGTATTCAGAATTATAATTAAATACATAAGAATCAATACAGTATTATAATTACGTATATAGTTTCATCATTAAGTATACCTACGTAAAAATCAAAGAATTTGTTTAGTAAACGGTTGCAATGTATTAATTTACAATTTAAAAATAATGCATGTGTATACTAATAAATATTATAAGTTATTTTGTATAGGAATCAGTGAGATCATACAAAAATATCAAATAGCTTTCTTGTCTTTAATTTTACTTGAAATAAAAAAAAGTATATTTATTAGCACCTTTTTTACTTTTAAAAAAATTTGTTTTGCTTTTATTTATATTAAGCTTTGATTAATCTATCATAATATATTTTAAACCTTACTACAAGATAGAGGATATTCTTTGCGTGAATTCGAAGACATTATTCTATATCAAGCTGAAAACTATATTTTTCACTTTGAGGATTTTATGTAATTATACATGCAAGGTTTTTAATTTTTCTTATATTATTAAAAATACATCGTCAGGAAAATGCATAAACACATCTATCTCATTTGAATATATTTTCTTATATTCATTTCGTTGAAATTGTTACTTTGTGTTCTAATAAAGTGCCTATTGATTTACATTGAATGTGTGGAACGGTTTAGAACAAATCTATTTGAAGGTTAATAGTGTTAAATCCAAGGCCATAAGATTTTTTTTTCCTTAAACACCTTGCAACTGGATATGAAAGTATTAGAATTATACTTTTTTCTACGTTAGATTGTGCATAGGCAAGTAATATATTTTTAGCGCTTATAAGCTTTCATATATACTAATAACTTTTGTAACTATTGATACCTACGTTGCGTATAAATAAGGAAAACGTAATATTATACTTATTTACACATAAGTACACAGTATTTTACATATATAACTACTTCGTATAAACCAATACAAAAGTTCGTTTTGGTAAAAAATACATAAAATCGCGATTTTAAGTTTCGATCTGCTGTATTTTTGAAATAAAGGCTTTTGTGATTTTATGTACATGACAACTTTTATTCACAATGACCTAAATATTCTGTTTCTGATTTTGGTCTTTAACACTACTTAATTAGTATATAGAGACAAATTTTGTTTTTGAAATAAAAGTGCTGTGAAATGTATTTGACTAAAAATAAATTAAGTGTGCACAAAACATATATAAAGTAATTGTCGATTTTGTGGCGAATGCGCTGGGAATAACAAACCGTAGTAGGTTGTTTGACATCAACCTCTTCAGACTTAATTTACCTATATCTTCGAGACTATTGATTCGACGAAAACAGTGTGGTAGCCTTTTTTGTACAAAGTTTTATCAGCCTCAATTTCATAACAACTATTTTTCTCGAAAAATTGACGGTTTTGGAGATAATGGCAAAGAAATATTTATTGTCTTTATTACAAGATATCAAAAGTGAGGCACAACAGGCAATATGTGGATAAATTATGTATGATATTATATACTAATAACTTGTACCACTTTGACAGGTTATCTCATATTCGATAGAGAAATCTCGTTTTTATCCAATTTTGTTGCACACAAAGTCAACATGTTTACAGCGAGTTATCGTGCATTTAGTTTTATGTGCATTTAACTTTAGTTTATTTTACATAACCATTTATATAACGCGTTGGGCCCGTTGTTCATTTTATTGGTTATTTCTACATGATCAGTTCCTGAAACAGATAATACGGTGTCATCGGTAAATAAATATTCTTATTTGACATTTTCCTTAGGTCATTTGTATAAATTGTAAACAAAAAGGGTCCAAGAGTACTACCCTGTGGAACCCCAATTTAACTACTATTTTTTTCGGATTTATCTCCGTTCACTTTAATCCTATAATAAATGTTATCTAAGTAGTTGCTTATCGATCTTTCCACCACTTGGTCACACATAAATTGTAGCGCAGATTCACATGAGTGCTTCTCCCGAAAACCTGATTGGCCACTTTAAATCAACTAATTATTTCCGAAGTATTCACGGAATTGTTCAGAAACCACAATTTCAAAAATTTCTTGCACAACTGGGAGTAAATTAATTGGTTTATAATCAGGTGGTTGAGACTGAGATACAACTTTGGGTACTAGAGTTATCACAAAAATCTTCTGTTCTGCGGGAATCACGCCCATAGAGATAAATTAACTAGGTATTTTAAAGGATATCTCATACCAAAAATATCTTCCACTAGTTTTATTGTTATATCTTCAACAGAAGTAGACTTACTTTTAAAACCCATGATAAGTTTACGAAATTTGTCCAAGGAATTTGCTTTAATTTCTAGCAACTCTCTATCATTTTGTACCTGAGTAATATCATTCACATTATCATATCCACCATTTTCGATACTGTCTGCTATGTCTTTTAAACTTTCTGCATAAAACGTATTAAAACTGTCCACTTATCTACCCTTATCATTTTCAAAAACTACTATTCTCTCCGTGTTCGTTATGTCTTCCTTTGTATTGGTTAATGATGATTCAAAGTTTTCCAAATATTTTTGCTGCCCCCCTTATTTCGGTCGATATTTTGCTCGTAAAACTTTTTCTTCTCCCGTTTTATTATGTATCCGACTTCATTTCTCTTTATTTTATAATCATTCCAATCAGTCGGTGATTTGGAGATTATACATTTTTTATGTACTTTGTCCCTTTCTGTTTGTGTAAACCGTACTTCATTATTTATCCAAGGGATAATATTATTTACACGCATTTTCTTTTGTTTACAGTTGTATTCAAAGAGGCTATAATATTATAGATAAGTCGTTGTACAAAATGTTCAGGTTCACTGTGTGGCGTTTTTTTCTCGTTCAGTAACGAGAGATAGCTGTCACTTTGTCACTCGAGCTTTCTTATTTCGTTACTCGGGCGCCAGTTCAAGTTTAAAGTGATTGAACAACATTACCCAAAAGTCTGTAAGCTGGACTGAACAGCTCAGTGAAGAAAAGTTAATTCCAGTGGGTCAATAAGGAAAATTAGACGCTCACAAACATAGCAGTAAAACGTAGTAGTTAAAAAAAATAATAAAGTATGTTACTCTTCTCCCTGCAATTTACAACTCTAAGTTTAAAATATTTATATATATACAAAAGAAACTTAAGCACATTTTATACAGGTGGCAAAAGGGGTTAAGAAGCAGTAAAACAAGATTAGTGGAAAAAGCAGTATAAGCGAGTATAATGTTATAATGAGCAGTAAAATGAATACTAAAGCGGTTAACAAGCGATCAGTGCACGGATACCAGAAATTGAGAACCAGACAGAATTAAAACAGCATTATATGACGGGTTATGATACAGACCGGAAACTTGGCGGTGCTTAATGACGTTAAACGGTACACTGAGCTAAGTATCAAATAACGAGCAAATATTGTTGGAAGGGGTTTTAGTCGTGAAAGTTCTAATCCCGAACTCAATAAAATATATAAGGCAAAAAAGAAAACAGTTAACTATTCAGTATCAGCCTGTAATAAACAGTACTGTGACGAAAGGTAAATAAGGTTAGAAGTAATCTGCCGTGCCGCAAAAGCCAGGGGCTAGGTGGAAAAAAAGGACACCTGCCATGCTTCCAAAGCCAAGGGCTAGGTGGAAAAAGGAAACCTGCCGTGTCGCGAAAGCCAGGGGCTAGGTGGGGGAAAAAAGGAAGTTTTATAGCCCCGTTCCCTACTTAATGAATTTGATATTCCTTATGAATGCGCATCGACCGAGGTGCTTGCTACGAGATAGCGATGCGGCTATATTGAATTATTGAAAGTACTGGTAAATTATTATTACGTGTATCAGTTAGTATAAACAAAGTATTTTAAATATTGTATTACCTAGAATCGGTTTCAAATAATTATTCTAATCAACTACGAAAAAGAAACGGAGTTAATCGGCCACAGATAACTAATTATTAAATTAATTACTTTAAAGAATAAACGATAATTCCTAGTTTGCAAATATTCTTATTCTAAATAAATGTTCAGGTGCTCAAATAGTAAATATTTCTGATAATATGCTATCATTCGCTGAGGGTGGTACAATATATATTTTATTTTAACAGAATACAAGAAAATACTGATATAGAGGGTACAAGTAAATATAAATCCTGTGTATATCTTATTAACAAAAACGCTTCGTTACAACTGATGTATAGTTCCATGATTTTCCCAATAAATCTCTTTCGAGTTTTTCAATATTTTTTCTCTTAGATTTCGCGTCCATTTAAATATAGGTGTTACATTTTTTTTTCATACATTCAATTCGATCCTTTTGTAAAATTTGTATAGTCTCTCGGTAACTGTTGCAATAAATAATTATTTGTATAGATATGGTCAAAGAGTGAACTTGAAATGTCTGTAATATGTGTGTATTCTGTGAAAATTTGCTTGAAGCCAGCAGCTTGAGAGATATTTAGAACTTTTGTCCCATTTGAAGAATTTTGTTGCTAGATTAATGTTAAAATCACTTGCGATTATCACTTCTTGTTTACAGATCGATGCGTCGTTTAGTTTGGATTCAAAAAACTGCAAAAACTTGTCGCAATCTGCATTCGGTGACCTATATATGGCACCTATAATGAATGTTTGGCTACTGATACTAATTTTATAAACAAAGACCAGTAATCTTTTTCTGGCATTTCATTATATACAGAAGTAGCATTGACATGGACATATATAATTACTCCACTTGTGTGGCTACTTTCAGAAACAAACAAAATGTTTATAGCCACTTATTTTTATTTCATTTTCCTGTATTTCCTGTGTTACATTATTTAAGCATACCGCTAGTGGACATTATGTGTACGTAAGTTATTGCAATTCATAAAAGTGGCATGTTAATCATTGAATATCGATAGATATACATATCTCCTTAACAGTTTGGTCGGTACGATGATTGTTCAGTTGCTATGAGTACTGTACTCTAGATGAATAATGTTTGTTTGTTTGTTTTAACCGCCTTCCAGATCACTTGAATGTTTTGTTTCTGTTTTCTTAACTGCCTCTCAAGTTACCGAAATAATCCCCTGGAAGATCTCAAGGATCTTGTGCTAGGCAAAGAGAGACGAGGCCCTACAGTTTAATGTGGACTCCAAACCACTCTTGGGGTAATTTTTTTAATGAAAAATTGTTTCGCCTTGCGGGAATCGAATCCACTTCGCTAGGCAACTCAGTTTGCTAGCTAGATGCTTTAACACACTGAGCTACCATTCCCTGACTCTAGAAAACCCATGGATCAAGAGTACTTTCAGGCATTTCATTACATCAAAATAAAAGTCTCCACAAAAATTCAGCCTGGCCAGGATTTTGAATATTCTGTGAGCAGCGGATACTACCATATTAGAATTAGATGCAATGGTCTTAAGCGCAGAATGAGAACTTTTTTGCTCTGTCAACAAAACAAACTGATCTTCCTATGTACCTTACATTGACATATGTGATGTAAAGGAAGCAACAAAAATAGATGAAATGAACGTTATGCTATTAAAAACAATGAGAGACATAATTTGCGAACCATTAACAAACTTAATAAACAAATCTCTCGAAACGGGCATTTTTTCTGATACCTTAAAAACAGCTTGTAGCATACCTCTGTACAAAAAGGAAGATCCAGAAGATATCGCAAACTATCGTCAAATATCGCTTCTAAGTGTTTTCTCAAAACTTGTTGAAAGGCTTGTACACAACATAATAACTAAATATTTAAATAAATCAAATATCTTAACTAAAAGCCAGCATGGTTTCAAAGAAAACATGTCTATAGAGACAGCTTCTTATCATATTTTGGACTTTGTATACCAAGAGCTAGATAATGGCAAATATGTAATGTCATTAATGTTTGACCTGTCTCGTGCTTTCGACACGGTTGATGTCGAATTCTTGTGTCAAAAGATCTTTTCTATGGGTATTAGGGATAACTTGTTGTTGTGGACTAAATCATACATGACTAATAGAAAAATGTTAGTAAAGTATGATGACAATTTTTCTGAAAAACAGAACGTAGAAGTGGGAGTTCCTCAGGGCTCTGTGCTGGGACCTCTGCTTTTCATGTTGTATGTAAATGACTTACCACAACATATTTCAACTGGTAAAGTTACTATGTTCGCCGATGACACAACAGTAACTATCTCCGCACGGACTCCTGAGGAACTATCATTTCACATGAACAATGTGTGCGACGAACTTGATGCTTGGTGTCATCGAAATAGGTTAATATTGAACGACAAGAAAACAGTATATTTGAATTTTCACACCAAAAAAATCTTGCCGCCAGATTTTGAAATAGAGAACAACATAAGTTTATCGCAATGTATTAAATTTTTAGGAACTTACTTTGATAGTAAACTGGGATGGGACAAACATATTGATCATATCTGTTCCAAGTTAAATTCTGCCTTCTTTGCGATAATTCAGATGAAATCATGTCTAAATACGGAAGGCCTGCTGAATATATATTATTGTTTGGCATATAGCCACATTTAAAATAATATAGTCACCTGGGGAGTTGATAAATCCATAAATAGAGTATTCGTAGGCCAGAAAAGAATCATTAGACTAATATTTAAGTTAAAATCCATGGAAAGTTGTAAACCTATTTTTAAAGCTAATAATATTTTAACTGTCCCTTCTGTATTTTTATTTAAATGTGCTTTATATGCTTTTAAGAATAAACTACACTTTTTACGTGTCGGGGACTCTCATTGCTATGGTACTAGACATGGAGGTGAGTTTCAAATCCCAAAACATAAAACTGCTACCTTTAAGAACTCACCAGCTTGTAGTTTTATATATGTTTACAATAAATTACCAGCAAACCTGAAAGAAATTACAACGTATCACGCATTTAAAAAGGAAGTTAAATTATTTTTTATTGAAAAAACTTTTTATACCATTAATGAATTTGTAAATTAATTCATGGTTCACGTTCTCATTTTTTTACTACATGTTTTAGTCTGTGCTATATGTTATACATTTTTTTACATTTGTATATACACTTGTACATTGTACATTCTTATACATCGTTTTATACATTTTTGTACTCTGTTTTATATGTTTATATATTTTATACATTTTGTTTACGTACCTTTATACATTTTACACTTTTGTATACATTTATATATTTATACATTTTTATACATTTTGTACATTGTTTGTTTGTTCTATACATTTTTATATGTTATACATTTTTACACTCTTATATACATTTTATACACCATTACACATTTTATGCATCTGTATATATGTGTATATATATATTTTTTACACTTTCATTCATTTTTAGTACATTTCTATGCATTTTTTATATTTCTATAAATTTTTGACAATTTAATGTGTATGCACTTTTACTAGTAGACAAATAATTGACATATCATATGTACTTTTACTGTACTTATAAATGATGAATAAACATTATTATTATTATTTTTTTTTTTTTTTTTTTTTTTTTTTTTTTTTTTTTTTTTTTACAAGAAACCAGTCACCCTACTCTGTGGCTCCGACCCTCACAGAGGGGAGCTGGTAATACCAATAGCCACTCCCCACGCCCGTGGGGTGAGTGACTACCGGGTCCGCGAATCGTGTGCCCTGAGTAGACGTAATGAACCGAGGATGACAGCCTTCTGCATTCTGCCGGCTAAGATCTCTGCCGAATCTCGGCATGCCGGTATGATCTTTAGTTCTGAAAGCAGCGTCTGTCTCATTCCACCGAGGGCTCCTATAATCAGTACCACTATTTTAACAGAATGGCCTGGATAAAGCCTGCGGAGTTCGAAGAGCAAATCTCGATATTTTGTCCGTTTTTCCTCCTCTTTCAAGACAATGTTGCTCTCAGCGGGAGCTGAGAATTCCACGACATACATTGTCTTGAGTTGGTGGTCGAGGAGTACTATGTCAGGCTTGTTGGCTTGTATTTGCCTGACGGTGGGAAACGAGTAGTTCCAATAAATTAGGCACTTCTCATTCCCCACAACGGACTCAATATCCCCCGGAACGTACGGCAGCACTGGTGTTTCGTCTATCCCATACGAGTGCCTTAAATGATAGTAAAGCACTCGTAATGCTGCGTTGTGTCTATGAATATAGGCCGAGACTGCGTATGTCGGGCAAGCCGACAGTAAGTGCATTACAGTCTCCGGCGCCCTGCGGCAGGCCCTGCAGCTGACATCAGGGACCTCCATACCCATGACACGACGTCGATAGACGAGAGTGTTAAATACACCATCCTGGCAAGCCATTATGAATCCCTCGGTCTCAGACTTCAGCCCAGCTGACCTTAAGAAGGCGAAGGTCAGCCTTTCGGATAAGCCGCGGTCTTCTATATTTTTATAGAAGATCCCGTGCAATGGCTTATCCTTATGGAGCTGCAGAAGGATGTTGTGTTCTGCAGCTTTAATGTGGGCTTTTAGTCGAACGGGTTCCAACTCGGTGACAGAGTCGGGGTTTACCCGCTCGACGTCGAAGATGAGACCAAGTTCATCGGCTGCTCTCCGTGCTGCCTTAAAGAGAAAAGCTCCTACCTCTGCATTTTCATGGTTTCGGACCATGCAGAGGAGGGGATCCGAACTCCTGATGACCTTACATGCTCCCTCCAGAACCATCCTGCTATGGAGACTCTCCAAGCTCAAGAGTCCACGGCCTCCCCGATGTCGTGGGAGATATAACCGTGGAACGGACGATTTAGGATGCAAGCTCCTATTGAGATGCATCTTCTTGCGGGTTACTACATCGAGTTGACGCAGCTCTTCTCTAGTCCACTTCACTACTCCGAAAGAGTAGAGAAGGATCGGAACGGCAAGCATATTTGTAGCAGACACCTTGTTCTTCCCCGACAGTTCTGAAGACCAGATCTGTCGGAGTAAGTGCTGATACTTGCCGCGGAGAGCGTTTTTCACTACACTCACTTCTTGGGTGGAGCGTTGCTCGACACCCAAGTAAGTGTACGACTCTCCGGCATCTAGATGGTGTAAGATGCTTCCGTCCACGAGCTGCGCGTCCTCTCCATAGTCACCGCATCGTCCTCTCTTGAGATGGATCAGTGCGCATTTGTCCAACCCGAACTGCATACCGACAGCCTGCGTATACTCCTGTACCACCCTAAGGGACTGTTGGAGATCCCTCTCTCCAGAGGCATAAAGTTTAAGGTCATCCATATAAAATAGATGGGTGACCTTATGCCTCCTGTCGCCGGGGGTACCGCAGTTGTAGCCACGGGTTTTCCGGAGCGAGACGGATAATGGTAGTAGTGAGATGCAAAACAGAAGGGGACTGAGGGAATCTCCCTGAAATACTCCTCTTCTGAATGTTACCGACTCTGTTTGGACTCTATCGTTACCTGATGTTATGGTAAAGCGAGTCCTCCAGAGCGGCATCAGTTCTTCAATACATCTCACTACGGGACCGGGTACCACAAGACATCGGAGCAAGTGAACAATGAGCTCATGCGATGTCATGTCGAATGCCTTGCGGTAGTCGATCCAGGCCATAGAGAGGTTCCGCTTATACTGCATGGAGTCCTGCGTGACACATCTGTCAATCAACAGGTTCTCCTTGCAGCCAGCGACACCTCTCTTCGACCCTCGTTGCTCAAATATCCGTTCGTAAACCGGTTCAACTGCGTGGAGCACCCGCATGTACAAAATGCGTGTAAACACCTTGTAACATGCGTTTAGACAGGTTATCGGTCTGTAATTCTTTGGGTTGGACAAATCTCCGTTCTTGGGGATCAGCACTGTCCGCCCCTCAACAACCCAAGAAGGGATTTGCTGCTCCCCATTTAACCAGGAATTAAATATTCTGGCCAAATGGTGGTGGGTGCTCGATAACTTTTTCCACCAAAAGTTATTTATCCCATCGGGACCTGGAGCAGCAAAGTTCTTAGAGCCATCAAGAGCCCTACGAACCTCTTCTGGGGTTATTGGTTCGCACACTTCCTGTGGTTGCTGAAGCCTTTGACAAAAGGCTTCAAAGTGTGCAAGGGCAGGAGAATCTCGGTTGAGTGGAAGCCTCTCCTCGTACAGCGTTTTCCAGAAGTTCTCCACCTGATCTGCAGTCGGCGGATTGTCTACAACACTCGGAGGCGGTTGGAAAAGGCGCGAGGGCTTCTCGCGGAACAGTTTATTTTCCGCAAGCCCCCTCGCCCGCCTCACTAATGACTTTTTGCAAGTCACTAGCATCCGTATCCTGTCGAGACAGTGCTGTTTGGTGGTTCGCAGCACTGCCTCATTGAGTGTGTGATGGACGCGTCTTAAGTTGGCGGCTAATCGACGCACTTTAGGCGTGAACGGCCTGTTGGCCGCCATATAGCCCATCACACATTGGATACGGGATGCGTGTTGCCTCGCCGACTGGATCTTGGCTTCCATCTTTTGTATGCGCCGCTGCGCTCTCTCCTGTGGGGAAGAGGTATTTCGCCTCTCCACCTGAGACGAGCGTTGAGCAGCGGCATACACGGCACAATTTATGTGCCAGATGTCAGCCTCTTCTGGTAGCGCTGTACGAAGTTCAGCGTTCACTCTGGCCAGGTCTTGTGGCCCGGGGGTTTTCAGACGGTGTAACCCCCTTCTGGTACTGAGACCCTCTGGTATTGGCGGAACGAGGAGAGCCACGTCCTCAACCGGTGAATGTGGCGGCTCTTCGGCCACCTCATTCACCGGCCCAGGAGCAGCCCTCACGTAGCCCCTACTACGAAGGTGGGATACATAGTCACGCAGATTTTGTGGCGTGAAGGCGCTATGCTCTGGTAGCCTCTCACACCACAGAGCATGCATCCGCGCCATGTACCCCCTCCGCGCGGGCTCACTGCTTTCATAACAATGCAGAAGCTCATCCCTCAGTTCATCCGTCCATTCAAAGCGTCCTTGTTCGTTGCGTACGTCGTCAACGGGCGGTCTATCCGGTTGGGCCCCACCACCTTGCCCTTGACCCCTATCCGAACGGGGTCGATCGTGGGGGCCCAGTCTTCGGCCTGCCGGAACCAAAGGTTAGAGCCTGTGGGTGGTTAGCCCAGCAGGCCCACGACCGACACCAGAGGGGAAGATGCTTTCCCCTCCCGGGTGCACTAGGGCTGCCGGTTCGATTTTGCACCCCCAGCTGGAATAAGTGGTGGCGCTACTCACCAAAGGCTTAATAGATGGAAGTTAGCCCCTCCTGCTTATTATTATTATTATTATTATTATTATTATTATTATTATTATTATTATGGTAGCCGATCAGATTTAAGATCACGAATATGTCCAAATTCCCTGGATACTGACTCTAATCTGATTAATATTAAATTGTCAATTAGTATGAGTTGCATTAAACAAATCAACTATCACCAATAATCACGGAAATAGTTTCAATTCTTTCATGTTCGGTTAGCTTCATGATTTTTCGATTTTGCTCACGCACATTACACCGTTAACCTTATACCCAAGCAAATATTAGAACTAATACATTGCAAAATTAAATTTAAAAAAATATATCCTCACGAGGCCGACCAGCAAGAGCCAAAGAAACTCGATCGTCTTGGCTATTAATAATAATGCATATTTATTAGCTAAAAAGGCTACAATTGAATCATAACAATATATATATATATATAACATTAGGGTTAAGTGGAAGAGCAGAGAGTGTCTCACTCTACTGAACTTCGCCCTTTTATTATTGTATTCAATAATAAATAAAGACATATTATTATTATTATTATTATATAGAACAGAAGTCTATTAACAACTATTCACTAGCTTATCTTAAATCTATACATATAGCAACAACTGTAAAATAATTACCAATCTTTTTGTATTCTAACACAGTTTATCATAAAATCATCTAATCTAGTCATAAAATAATCAATATGCTTTTCTAATATCATTAACACATAATTTGATGAAAGTATTATATTTTTCACAATATTTTATTTCATTTGGTAAACTGTTGAACAAAGATTTCCATTCGATTAAATTGTCATGCACCTATGTTAGATTTTGGATTCTTGAAATAGCTTTTTAAAAACTTTTATTCACTTAGAGTCAAGCTTGACTCTTGGTCAATAATAAACCATAATAAATTTAGAATGTATTCGGTAGAAAATGAGTATAAGACTGGTTATAAAAAGGTTGTTAGTAATATTTATAATATTTTGAGAACAAAGGAAACAGTGTTGCTGATTCAGTACAATCAGAATTACTTAGAATTGAAATACTATGCTCATGCAGCGTGAGCGGTTATTGAGAAGAGCTGTTACGCAATATGTAACGTGATAATACTGGGAAGGTGAAGCCTGTCTCAGTAACATTGTGTAACATGTTATATTTTTAATATAACATATATACCACTATGTCATTTACACTACGAGTGTTATGTCCATGAGTATCTCGTACAAAATTCAATTTATCAGATAAATACCTTGGAGCCATACCATGCTTTATTTTAATATAAATTTTACTAATTTTATAACTATACGTTGTCCAGTGTTCAAAAAATTTAAAATATTTAACATTGCTCCTATGGGTGTATATTTCTTAAATTTGAATATTATCCTCATAACTATGTTTTGCATTTCTTATGACTTTTGTACATCATTGTTATTTAAATATAGCTGTACAGTTGCACAATATTTAAAATGTGAGGCTATAATAGATTTATACACTAATATTCTTGAAAACATTGAAAAATAATTTGAAATTCTACGTAAAAATTAAATCTTTTTGCAATCTTTTTTATGATATAGTCAGTATTATATTTGAAGACTAAGGATAGCTGAGTGGGTTAAGGCGCTAGGTGGCAATCGCGATTAATCACACGGACATCGCACCACCGGGTTCGAATCCTGTCCGGTATTGGCGCTGTCGGAGGAAATGGTTGTATGTCTCCGTTTTTTCAATGTGTAACCCCCTTCCGGACAAGCCCTGGCTTTTGGAATTGGGGGTTGTCTAATTTCTGTGGTGTTTATTGTTATTATTATTATTATTATTATTATTATCTGTTATAAACCCAGCGTACTTAATTTCCGAAAGTTTCTATTACACAATACAATACTTTGCCCCACTTGTTGACGATTTAGTATTTTTTTTAAGTCTTGATTGATAACATTAATAACATCATTTACATTTTCTCCATAGTGATAAATTAACGGGTCATCTGCAAATAAATATATCTCACAATTATATTTGATCGAAAAAAAAAAATCTGTATGTCGGTCTGTCTGTCTGTAACTTTTTATTGTGCGCACGTTTACTCTGGAACTGTTTAAGCTATTGACTTAAAATTTGGTACACTTATGTATTATAACGAGATCTGGAACTAGATTATATTTTAATCTAATTCCTTTGAAGGGTTCGGGGGTAAATAAAAGTAAATAGGCAAAGCAAGTAGGTAAGAGTCCATAAAAATGCAATTTAGGGCATGTACGAAGAGTTAAGGTCTCAAAACTGTTTTTGGCATCAGAAAACCCCCCACCACCATCACCACCAATACCACCACCGCCATATTACTATAAAAGGGAGTAAAAAAAAATAAAATGTGATGAGAACGAAACGTCTCAAAAAAGTTTTTGGCGTTTTCTTATACTTGTAATATGTTAACAGGTCTAAATTCTTCAGATATTATTGTATTCGGGATTTTTAGAGTGGGTGTAACTATCGATATTTTCCAGTTGTTAGAGCAAATTTCTTTCTGTAGGAAGCTATTAATAACATCTAAAAATCTATGACCAATTACCTCGAAAGCTGATTCTATAGTTCTTGTGGATATACGATCAACACCTAATTTATTAGGTAAGTCAGATATAATTCCTCTGAGATTTTGTATTCCAATAAGTTTAAATTCGGTTAATTTATTTTTTACTTCTAAAGTATATAACTGATACCCATTTTATTTAAAAATACTTTCAAATAATTATTATCGTCAGGTTTTCATTCATATTAATCCCGTTTCTGTCTCCTTAGTAATGATGTTACCTCATTTCGTATTTTTTTTTATCTCAGGATGCAAATGAAGCGCGATTTGAACGTTTACTTAAGGTGTTTTTGAAATAACGGCATATTTCGTAAAGTTAGTATATTTAAATTTCAAATTAAAAAATTCCTTATGCAACTTACATCGACATTTATCGTATTTTACAAAAAATAGAGCTCTCTGAAATTGAGTAATAAAAAGTGGGGGTTGCGATTTAAATAAATACTGACCATAACTTTGTGAAAACTCACCAAAAAACATGTCTCAACAATTTTCCCAAAACGAATTTGTTACTTTTTAACGAATTTTGTACCGTAATAATTTCTAATATGAAGTAGTCATTTATTATCTGCGGTAACAGTGCCATTTTGGTAAAATATTGCCAATTTAAAAAACTTCTCATTCACAAACTTGAGATACCAGATTACATCGTTTCGCCATCAGTATTCCTAAGTCTCACAAAGCAATTTTTTTCTCTCAAGTTTAAAAGGCCTAAGGGTTCATGCCCGATAAAAACGACATCTTGCCGTTTACGTCATTAGCGTAGTTGAAGGCAGATTCCAAGTTTTATCATTTGCAAAATTGTAAGGTTTTCATCTTCTTTTCTAATGCTAGAGTTATGTTAGACTTTAAATTAGAGCTTGATTATTGTCCATTCTTTTACCTTTATTTTAGTCAAATGTATGTAATTTCATAAGAAATCAAATAACTGTTAATGACTATTAGTACAGGAAAATTAGCTGAATAGCAGTAATTTTAGAAAAAATGAAACGCACATTATTTATTTATTTATTTCTATAAAATATCCAGTGGGTATCAACCCAAATTACAGGATAAGTATAACAGCAAACGGTAAAGTAAAACAAAGAGGTGTAAAATACACGATGAACATAATACATAACATAAAACTAAATAGACAGCATAAATAGAATAACAAGGCACGAATAAACAAGTGAAAAAATAACACGAAAGGAATAATCTAATCTAATGACAAATAAAAGAGAGGAAAAAAAATATAAATATAAATGTAACTATAACATAAAATTTTAAAAATTAATAAAGTGACTATACAAATAATCGCTTAATATCTTTTTTCTAATTTTGACATATAAAGTGACACTTTTTAAAACTGATTGACATTATGAAACGTCTTACTTTTTGTAACTAGTTGCATAAAGTAAAATTTTATGCAATTGGTGACGAAAAATGTATTTCAAAATTAGTGACAAAAAGAATTATTCTATTTATTAAACTGTTATAATACAAGTTAAAAACATAAATTATAAATTAATTAATTATTATAAATATTGATAACACAATTATTGCAATTATTCAAATTATTTTCCGACGATATATTTTTTTCATTGCTCGAACTTGCTTTTATTTGGGAAGTGGCGCACATTGCTTTAGATGTTTCACCAAATATTTCTTGCGCTATAAGTTTCTTATTATTCATAGAATTTTCGACATATCCCTCCGCAACAGAGCTAGATTTCCAACCTCCGTGCCTCTTTAATTTTAAAATATCAGCGCCACTGTCTGCTAGAAAAGTGGCAGAGCTTCTTCTAAAGCAGTGGCCAGTATATAGAACAGGGTTTGAAAGACGAAGAAATTGTGCAATAACTTTTGGCAGACTGCTAAATGTGTTAATTCCAACAGGATTTCTGGTACATTTTCCATTCGCATATTTTACAAAAAATCTGTTGTGTTTAAGAACCTGGGGACGCAACTTAATATATTTTCTTAATATTTCAACAAGATTCGTATTTTCAATGTCTCCAGTGGTAATTGCAAACTGCCGTATAACTTTTGTTTTTGAAGGTGGGATATCAACATGAAAATAGCTTCCTTCGTCTATAACATTTTCAACTGGAAGAAATGTTAATTCTGCTTTTCTGCATGCTCCTGCCATTCCAATTATAATTGCAACCTTAGCCATTAAGTATTCTTTGTCATAAGCTTCCACTAAAAATTTGGCAAAATCTTCTTTAATAAAAACTTTTGACTTTTTAGCACTGTACCCGTCCGCTTGACTTTTAATATATGCTACCAAATTGGTATATTTTTTAATATCAATATTCCTTTTCAGATTTAGTTCAGACCTTAACATTGAGTAAAGTGTCCATAATGTGGAAACTTTTAGATCTTTCTTACCCTCAAAATATGCAAGTAAAACTTTCTCATTAACATGTTTAATTTTCTTCTCATCACACCACGTAACAAATTTTTCGTATGCCAAATCATAAACTGCCTTTGACTTTTTGGGAATTACTGATAATAGAGCATTACCTGCTGCCTCTTCAATATCGCTTGGTAGCTCTTCAGAACTTGAATTACTCATTTTAAAAAAATAAAACTAAAAATATATCAATCTCACTAAAAACCTTCCGTCTAGACTTTTTTACAAAATGTCAAACTGACAACTAACATGAAGTAACAGCAACAAACTAAATTTATGTTTTCCAAATTTACTTTAGTGTCAATTACGTTTTATTTTTAAACACATTTAGTTATTGTTTTGTTATTTATTGTTAATTGAATGGAAAATATTTTATTTATTTAGATTTTAGTTTGTTCTCTTTTCCAATTTTTATTAAGTATAAAATGTTGATGATTTTCTTGATCAAAGTAACTGGTTGCTTAGGCCTAAATGGTTTAAATTATCTGTCACTTTTATTCTTTGAACAAGCCTACTGTGATTGATTAAAAATTTTGTTATTTCATACCCGATTACTTATTAGGACCACAGTTTTTTACCAAAATGGACCTTTAAAACATGCCGGAATTAGGATTCACCCAGACCACCTAGGCTCAATAGAATTTTTGCAAATTTTAGTTATAAAACTATTTATTTCACGTGCCTCTCATTTAATAGAGTTCTGTAATCCATTTTCTTGCACAATTAACAACGTATTTAAATAACCACGAAGGTGTAACAAAAAAATTAAATAGGCCATTTTGTTTGTTTTTTCTTGCTCTTTTCGAATATCGCATCGAAATTTCAAAAAAATATATACAGGGTGATGTTTTATTGATGCAAAGAAGAAACATAAATTATAGTGAGTCCGGACCTGGATATATTTTTTTTTATACATGAACCTCTTGGGGCTCGTTAGTACATTAGCCGTACCAAATATGAATCCGTTATTTCATTCCCTGTCAAAGTTATGACAAAAAACAGGTTTGGCCAAAAATTATTTAACACCCTGTAACTTCGTAATGAAGGACCAATGAGACATTTCTATGGGAGGTTCCGGTTACCACTGATGTTCTCTACCTCCTATTAAGCTATGTCCCTCTCATGATGCAACACCCTGTATTAAGCTGGAGCTCAATATCCGAGTAGTTACGTACCATCTGATAAAATTGGGAGCATTTGTAGATGTTTGTTCTGTGGGTGTGGATATAAAATAGGTGGTTGCTTCTAGCATTAGTTCTAGAGACATGAAAATCAAGTCGTGAAACTATAAAGTCGCAGTCCAGTTTGTTATGGATTACTTTGTATAATACGATGACCGAGTGCATAGCTCGCCTGCTAATTAAGCTACTCATTTGAAACCGCTCATAAAATACCTCTTGTGGAGTGCGTCTGAGAGGATAGGACCTATCTAGGACGAATGTGGCTGACTTAAAAAAACGTCGTTAAACTTTCTCGTTGGAGGCGACGTGAGAGTATATTGGACTCCATACCACCGATGCATATTCTAGCTTGGCCTTACAAACGTTACAAACAACAGACGCAATATGTGGATAGATTCAAAGTCCTTCATATTGCGAATTATAAAACCGAGACTCTTATATGCAGCAGCTACAGTGGTACCAATATGGTAATTAAAAGATAGTTTGGAGTCAAAGGTAACACCAAGGTCGACTATTAAGTCTAGCCGACTAAGGATGGAACCATCAAGAGCATAATCGTGTATTAGCAAGTCTTTTTTACGACAGTACGCCCATTACATTGCATTTGTTGATATTGAGAGGGAGATGATTATCGATACACCAGAAGTTTGTTAAATTTAAATTTCTTTGCAACCTAACACAATCGTGGAACGAATTTATCTCACAAAGTATCTTTAAATCATCTACATATAGAAGAAATCTCACTTTACTAGCAATATCGTTAATAAATATCACAAACAAAAGAGGCCCCAAAATCGAACCCTGGGGAACTCCAGATGTCTGGGCAAAATCAGCAGAGCGATGACCATGGCATTGAACAAACTGGGTTCTACCGGTCAAGTAGGACCTAAACATGGCAGTCAGGCCACCACTGAGACCGATATTCTCCAGCTTGCTCAACAGTAAACCATGGTCAAGTCTGTCAAATGCTTTGGAGAAGTCAGTGTAGATAATATCTACCTGACTTCTTCGATGAAGGATATCGTTAATAAATTGTGTCTTACATATTAAATTAGTGACAGTGGAGCGTCCTTCAATAAAACCGTGCTGTTCTGGTAAAATAATATTTTTCAGATGACCTGACATAAAAGTATGAATTAACTTTTCAAAGACTTTGGAGAAATTGCACAGGATAGCAATTGGTCTGTGATTAGCGATTTCATTCTTTGAACCCTTCTTATAAAGAGGAGATATTCAGGAAATTTTCCAAATGTCGGGAAAAGTACAGGTATGTAGAATTAAATTAAATATTATACACAGCGGATGTGAGAAAATGATATCGCAGTCCCTAATTAGGAACGTTGGTATAAGATCAGACCCACTGGTCATATTAGGCTTAATTAGTTTTATAGATTTTTCGTACTTCCTCAGTGGTGATATTTTTGATGTGAAATAAATTATTGTTTGCAAACGATAAATTGTTGGGATCGACTTCAGACGAATTAGTGTAAGCGCTGGAAAAGAAATCGGCAAAAGAGTTTACAATTGATTGGGGATCATCTAAATGACGTTCGTTATGAGTCATTGATGTTGGAATAGACGTGTTACCTTTCTTAGTATTGATAAATGACCAGACATTTTTTGGCTCAGTTTTAATATCTGACTCTATTTTGGCGACATATCTTTTATAGGCAGCATTTGCTTTAGTTTTTACCATTGATCTTAAGGCTTTGAACTTGTAATCATCGTCAGAATGTGACGATCGATATATTTTCCAGGCTCGCTTTTTTGTCTAACATGAGATATCAAATCACTATCAAACCACTGTGGATAACTTTTATTTGGTAAGATGAATTGTACATATGTTGTTAAACTCATTTTATGGATTTTAATTCTGTTCAATTCAACTTTTGTATTTCTTGACAAAAAGTCGTGTTTTCTGATATTTAATTTGAAACGCTGCCAAAACGAAGCTAGATAGAAAACAAATATTGCATTCTGTAAGTCGGACAGGAATATTAATATTTTCTAACTTAACGAGGCTATGTCTCCCCCCGTTTTTGAGGATACTGAACACGATGGCGGTGGTAAAATTTCTCTCGGACGTCACACCATCCCCCAAACGGCCAAAAACCACCCCCGAAGGGGTAACCCCGTATCCACCGTCTCCCACCAGCCAAACCTGTATTACCCTCGATTTCGAGGATGCTGAGCACTATGGTGATGTCGAGACCCCGCCTCAACCCCCGACAATCCCCCAAACGGCCAGAAATCACGACCGAATGGGGTAAACCGCGGATAGGCCGTCTTCTCTCGCCTAAACCCGTATTACCCCCCATTTTCGAGGATACTGAGCACGATGGTAATGTGGAGACCCCTCCTCGATCCCCGCGTACCCCCCAAACGGGCGAAAACCATCCCCGAAAAGGGTAAACCGCGGAGAAGCCATTTTCTCTCGGCTAAACCCGTTTTACGCCCAGTTTTAGAGGATGTTGAGCATGAAAAAAATATCGCGACCTCTCCTCGCTCAGCGGGGGTCGCGGAGGGGTCTCGATATCACCATCATGCTCAGCATCCTCGAAAACGGGAGTAACACAGATTTGGCTGGTAGGAGACGGCGGATACGCCGCTTATCCCTTTCGGGGGTGGCTTTTGGCCATCTGGGGGTTAACGGGGGTCGAGGAGGGATCTTTGCATCACTATCGTGCTCAGCATCCTCGAAGACCCGGGGAACACGGATTTTGCCAAGAGAAGACTATCCGCGATTTACCCCATTCGGGGGGTAGTTCTTAGCCGTTTGGGGGGTTGGCGGGGGTCGAGAAGGGGTCTCGGCATCATCATCGTGCTCAGCATCCTCGAAAATGGGAGGATAACATGGGTTTAGCTGAGAGAAGACAACCTATCCGCGGTTTACCCTTTTCGGGGGCAGTTTTTGGCCGTTAGGGGGGTTGACGCGGGTCGAGTAAGGGTCTCGACATCACCATCGTGCTCAACATCCTCGAAAACGGGAGCAAAATAGGTTTGGCTAGTAAGAGACCACGGATAAGCGGTTTACTCCTTTCGGGGGTGGTTTTTGGCCGTTTGGGGGGGTGGGGTGACCTCGGGGAGAGATTTAACCACCGCCATCGTATTCAGCATCCTCGAAAACGGGGGGGAGACATAGTCTCGTTAGGTTAGGAAATATTCATATTTTTCGAGGTTCTATCCGACTCACAGAATGTACTAAAATTGCTCTGAACTTTTTTGTACAGCGTTAAATTTCCTATAAAAAAGGCCTAGTCCTCTATAAAATCCTTATTTTACTATAACGTAACGTAACCAGACTGTAACCAATATCTACTCTCCGGGCTATGTGCCCCGCCGAGCTCTCAATTACAAGTTACAAGCCTGACGCGTTAAGTGTAATAATTGCATATTACCATCAAAACACTAATGCTTCGATTGCAACAAACACCAGCCGAAAGCCTGATCCTACATAAAGGAGCTCTCGTGCCAGTCGTCACACACCACTTGCAGACTGCAGTTTCGAGCTGTTGGCTCTCGTCAGCACAAGGTAGGCCTGTATGCAAGTTATGATGACGTCACTAAGCGAAAACTAGTAAAATTATAAATGTAAACATAATAAACAAGCGAAAAATACGGTTTTCATGAAGACGCGAACTGTCAAATCAGGTACGACATCCTACAGCTGCTATATAATGAAATATCCTAAAAAAACCTATGTTTGGCGCCTTATTTGAATTTGCGCTTAATGACGTCACGACAATTATTTAACTTAATTTTTCTCAGCTTAAATAAAAAAGAAAAATAAAAAAGAAAAACAAGTGTCTCTTATTTTTCTCTCTAGTTTTCAATTTTCGAATACAAAAAATTCGGGAAAATACCATTGTTTGACATTTTTTCAATGTTTCATCAGAAAATAATACTATTTTGCCAGAACTTTTTTTACAGAAAACACAAATTAATACGTCTCCCGCTTTGATATTTTATAATTAAAACTGGATTAAATTTATTTCACACAACTACACAAATAATAAAACGAATACTTTACGATCAATGACAAAACGTATAAGTACTGAAAAAACATCTGTCATATTATAGTGTATGGAAGATGCGCGACAAAATATCGCAGTAAACCTATACCACCTCATTATATCTGTCGCACTCGTACTCGTTTTTATGTACATTTGCCTTACCTATGCGCTCGCAACTACAGCGGACCTTCAACTATGTCTGGCAGGGAGTTGGAACCTTCGAAACTGTCTGGCTGATTGGGAAACACCTGCAAATAACTGCCCACGCAAACATATAAAATTCAGATTTTATAAAATTAAAAATATAACTACAATTTATTATACTTTAAACGGGTCTGGCGGGGGGTTGCCACTATACAAAGTGCCTGGCAGTGGAGGGCGTGAATTATTATAGTATCCTGTAAACAATATCAAAAAATCTTGCTTTATAGTATGATGATTTTGAGCAGCAATTCTATACACATTTGCTACCAGTTACCTGTCAAAGCCACCGCGACCGACTGTTCATAGTAGCCAATCGTTCTTACCTTTAGTAGTGTACTTCCGTAGAAAAAGTTTCAGCTTTTATAAAATGACGTAGGTCAGGCGTTCACGGGACCTTGCTCTCTTACTAATACAGATGAAAATAAGTATAATAAAAAAATATTGAAAACAAATCTTCAAAACCACCTTAGATCTTTAAAGTAGGTTATTTCTGCTAATGTAGACTGTAGGCATGTATGCAATACTAGCTTTAGAATAAATATAAGGATGTAATATTCAACTTATCTGTATTTTTTAGATATACCTGTGACATGTAATATCCTTGAGATAAATAAACTTCATTCGTTCATTTACATATTATTGGAACTGTAACTGCTATTGTAATGACTCATTAATTTGCAAACATGGAGGTAAAATAAATGTAATAAATGTCATTATAAGTTATAGTTGTAACTAATGTTTAACATAAATTAGAAGTAAAGTGTGTTATTTGTTGCCAAACTAAATTCTAGAACCACATAGTAACTAATGTTGTAAATAGAAAATAGCGGGAACTTATGTGAATACAAATTACTTTAAAGAACTAATGTATACACCTAAGAAAAAAGTTAGTTCTTGAGACAACTCTCTGTCCCTTCTAAATATGCTTGCAATTATACTAAAAATATAATAAAGACTTCGACAGATGGTGTAATGCTGTCAGACATGCCGTACATCTAAGGGAGGTTATCTATTATAATGTATGAGGTCACAAAACCTCTTAATAAGAAGGCTTTAATTATTAATAAAATGGTCTCTATAAACAATCAACAGGGCTATTTAAATAGAAGACGTTAAATTTTATTTCTCTTTATCAATTCTTTACCTTTTGTTATGTAATACGACATTGACTAAAATATACGAATGTCGCTGCTGAAAATTTAATTGTACAACATTCATCTCATCCGGTGAAAGCAATCTGTCTCTACGGTACACAATATATTTTATCAAGGTACATTTGTCGACGAATAGATCCAGTGAAAGAAAACAAAGAAATAAATTAAACATATACCTGCTTATACCAATAAATTTTCAGGCTGATACTATGCTTCCATATTTATTTATAGGAAACAGGAAAAAATATTTCTGGACGATATCTTTAAGATTGCGAAAGTAGTTCACAACGTCCTGATCGGGAATCAATAACCCGCAGTCTCTATAAATCCAAGTTTTGTTCGGGTGAGCCCAAACAGCCGTATATCTAAAAGTTTTTTAATAGTGGATGCCAGACCTTCTATCTCTTATTACAGGAAACTTTTTAATGCGAATATAAAAACAAATGTACTTTCTTGACTTATTCCTTCTCATTTATTGGTCTCTGATCACAGGGAACAGTGGCGTTGGATCTGGCTCCTTCATAAATAATTATTCAGAATTTTTAAATAAAAAATAATTGGACGCAAGGTATAATATAGTTGTGATCAATATAGATATCCTTTTTATGAAATTTTAACACTGAATACGCGCATTTTGTAAACAAACTTGGCATTTTCTAGTAATTAATTCCATTTGTTAATAATACTAACAAGTTGGTTTCGCAAGGGTGTGCCTATTATGCTGGTTTGATTTTTTAATTAAAAATTGCACTCAGTAGGGGCTGCATTTTCACTAAAATTTGCCCATTTTCTTGGAGAATATAATAATTCATTTGTTTAAGAGTAGGTTATTTTGCAGCTTTTTCTACAATAATACTAATAATTGGAGACATCTTGAATGAAATTATATGGCCTACCCAAGATCCATAAGGAAGGAGCCCCATTAAGACCTATTGTCACCGTTACAGGAGTTAGCGAGATATTTGGCTAGACAGATGCAGCCACTAGCAGAGAAAGCAAAGTTTTATCGAGTTACTAAACAACGAGACTGTCCAACCTGAAGTTAGTCTAGTGAGCTTCGATGTAGTGTCACTATTCACTAACGTACCAATAGAGCAGTCACTCGAATTGATCAAACGAAAATATCACCCAGAGGAGCACATTTTTAGCCTAACTAAACACTGTTTAAACAACACATACTTTATATACAATGATCAGCGCTACAAGCAAACAGAAGGAGCACCGATGGGTTCACCCTTATCTCCAGTCATCGTTAATCTCTTTATGGATACAAACGGCACCACCCAAAACTTTGGTTGAGATATGTGGACGACACATTCGTAATCTGGACTCATGGAAGAGAACAACTAAATAGTTTCTTAGACTACCTGAATAGCATTCACGATGAGATCAAATTCACCATGGAGGTAGAAACAGAAGGCAAGCTTCCATTTTTAGACGTATTAATGAAAAAGAAACAAGACAGGACACTAGGTCACACAGTATACAGAAAACCCGCTCACACGGACATATATCTAAATGCGGCATCACCATCCAGCATAATTAAATTCAGTAGTAAAGACTCTAGTGACACGTTCTCAGAGGTTGGCAGACGTCGACCATATCAACGAAGAGATGTCGTCACTTCAGGAAACACTAATGAAAAATGGATTTTCGAGGTACAAAATACAGAAGTCGCTGGGGCCATACAGACAAAAAACCCAGGAGGAATCCGAGAAACCAGTGGCAAAAGCATATCTACCTTATGTGAAAGGGACGACAGATAAAACTGGCAAACTTCTGCGTAAACATAACATAGAAACAATATTTAAAACAGATCGAAAAATCAGTGCTATTCTCCGTAATCCAAAATCAAAAATTACCCTAGAAAACCAAAGAGTATATGAAATCCCGTGCCAAGATTGCAATAAATCATACTTAGGACAGACCAATAGACGTATTAGTATAAGGAAGGAAGAACATATGAATACAGTACGAAAAGAGGAGAAAACATCACACAGGACAAAAAAATAGACTTCAACAACACCAGAACAGTAGCTAATATCTAGCATTATTTCCAGCGGCTTGTATATCAGTGTATGCGCGGAAGCTATACAACCTTAGGCGAGGGTTGTATAGGAGATATACCATCCTTCGGAGGGGATGTAAAGCCGTCGGTCCCTTGTCTATTAAATGTTAGGCAAGTGAAAGATCCCTACTCTTCTTAAGGGAAGAGGTTCGGCAAAATTCCTGGTTGGGGGTAGCTCGTCTACAGGCGTCGGTGTTAGGCCTCAGTAGCGGAAATAGGCCGACGTTAAATAAATGTATAAAAAAAAAAAAAAAATCTAGCATTATAGGTCAAGGATTACCAGAGAGGCCATAGAGATCGAAGACCACAAAATTTTAATAAACGAGATGATACGCAGAGCTTACCTAGTTCTTGAAAGCCCGCTCTTGTAGGAAGATACGTAACGGAAAACACACGACGATCCACCGTGGACGAACCAATCACGAGGAGGTACGTTCAAGCATTGACAAATAGTGAAGAAACACAGCAACCTGCCCGAAATGGATCTATCAGGAGGAGTCAGAGCCGAGCGCTGACCAATCAGAGAGAACCTCGGCATTCTACGGCAACGATTGGACATGAGGATGCCCAACCACTAACGAGAAATCACGTGGAGCGTAACGTTTCAGCGAGGCCACTTATCGGATTGGCTCAGGCGCCCGCTACGCCTCCCACAACTAGTAGGGGACCAGTGACACGTAGCCAGTCACTCAGGCGCGCTCTAGACCACAGCCTATATAAGGAGCCGCACAACGCGGAGGATTTCAGTTCAGTTCGAGCAACGGGGAGCACCAGTACTCAGCTTTCAGTGAGAACCTGAAGATGGCAGATGAGATTCTGCCGAAACGTCGTTTAGACAACCGTGACTCCTGGAGGAGTCGACCATCTACGCGGGAGAGTACCCGGAAGTACAATAACATTTCATTTAACACCCGCGAAAACCTAAAAAACAACATATATATATAAAAACAACGCTTTTATAAATATATTAAAAAGAAAAAAAAAATTCTTCTGAACATTAAAAAAAAGCATTTAACGCGAAAAGTTGGAAATTTTAAGAAATACATCAATATATACAAAACAACACTTAACTTTATAATAAATGTGTGTGTATATATATATATATATATATATATTATCTAGAATTTGGTGACTAAACGTATATATTTAAATTTTCTATTAGTCGATTATATTTTTCTTCTGTTATTGGAGCCATAGAAAACTTATTATAAGACAAGCTTTTGTTACCTTATCAATAGATTTCACTTTGTTGGATTAATTTCCTAAGGTTATCGCTTTCATAATCAAAATTCATTTTTATAAAAATACTTACATCGTCCCTGTCATTTTCGTTGTATAGTAATACTTATTGCGTGATTGTTGCAGAACAACCAGTTCTAGATACCGATTAATACAAATGGCAACTTGCATTTAACTAATTGCAGGGTATCCACCTGCATAGATGCATACAGTTGTGTAGCTAATTGGAGAATGTACAGAGAATTATCCTGGCGATATTAGAAGAATTCGTAGAATTTATCAGTAAAATACTTGCACTATCAGGTTAAACTTCATATTAAATATTTTGTTATTCGCCTTTAACTGAGGCTTTGTGAAATATATTTTTTTGAATATTACAAAAGTGAGTCATCGTTTCACTGGATATGTAATATTTTTAAATCCTCAATATGCTGGCTATTTGTTATAGCGGTGCAGGGAACTTATGAAAATTGGTCGAATTGATCATTTTTTATGAGCATATGGATCAAATATTTCATTTTTTTCATATCTGTGAGGATGGGCCATATTGGAATAAATTTTCAGAGAATATTATATTCTTTTTTATTGTATATTCTAAATTGAATATTGCGTATCATTGAGTTTGAGAATTAGTAATAAAATTAAACACCCTAAAGATCAGATAAGTTCTTGACAAATTTCTGGACTCGTTATTAAATAGAAAAGAAATAATTGTCAAATTAAGAGAACAATTATCAAATATTTTCACCATAAAATTTGAATATCTACAGAGGTACACTTAGACAGAGTTATATTTTTGATCAAATTAAAATTTAGCATTGGAAACGCTTCTGGGCGCGTATATGAGGACTGTTTCCATAGATATGGAGCGAAATGCGACAGATCAGTGCCGGCGCAGCAGAGTAGAATAAGAAAGGGAATACCATATTTACTCTAGTCTCTGTTTAGGTTAAATAATTTGATGTTGAAATATCATCCTATAAAAAAAAGACAAAACATGAAAAGTTTAAATAAAGGCGATGGTAAAATAAATAGAGTAAAAATGTAGAAAATAAAATTAAGATATTTAGATAAGATGATAGTAGGTGCAGTGACACTTGGGACCGGACTCCTCCACGACGTGAGTATCATAAGAATCTTCTGGACGTCTAGAATGGTAATACAACCTTGAAACAAGACTTTGCCCAATTATGTGGAACTGTAGTGAAAATTGTTGTCTATTGATGCCTAAATATCGAAATGATCAGGAGATGATTAATACTGAAAACTAATCTGTTCGTCTCCCGAAAAAAACGAAAATAATATACGAATAATTCTTTTGTTCTATATTATTCTATCGCATAGTGATTTAATTTTTGGGTATTTTGTAATGCACCTGGTATATTGATAATATTTGGTAAGATTTTTTTATATACTCTTTAATTGATGGTAAGGTAGCATGTGACTTTGTTTGACTGGGCAATGAATTAAATAGTTTGAGTGCATATTATATAAAACAAATTTTACCATATAAAGTATCGAAAGGTTGCAGAAGGTATTTCGTTGGCGAGATAGTGGAATATTTTACATTTTACAATTAGCTTAAATTAAGAAATTTACAAAAATAAATAAATTTATTTAAATCTCTATATTTGCAAAACCATATAGACGTCTAATTGCTCTAATTTTGTATAACCTGTAGAAAATTTAGATTTGTTTTGGCCGTGGCATCACAAACGGGTAACATGTAAGTTAACCGCGAGTGTGTATGTGAAAAATACAAATTTCTTCCGGTACTATCTCTTAAAATATATGATACTTGTTTGGACATTGCAGGGAGTTAATTTTTTTTCTTTTAAATATTGTAAACGATCATTCCAGTTAAAATGTTGTGTCTATTATTAATCCTAAATATTTTATATTCTCGACTTCTTCAATTTTTTGAGCTTAAAATATAAAGTGGTTGTTGGTATGTTTTTGTTTAGATATCATTATTATATACTTTATTTTGTCTGTGTTTAGTGATCGTATATTGTTGTTTTGAGGGGGATGATAGCTCAGTGGGCTGGCGCAACTAGCTCTCTCTGTGCATAACTAGCGAGATGGATTCGAACCCCACCTGCTGCTAAGTAATTTTCAAATATAAATTATCCCCAAGAAGTGGTTCGGATCCCACTATAAACTCTAGGGCCCTGTCTCGTTTACTCGGATAAATCTAGATCTCCTAGGTTTAAGAGGATCGCTCAGGTGACCTGGAAGACAGTTAATAAACATTTATTTAGTGCCTTTTATAGGAAGTAGTGGAATTTTTTGTCTATCGTAATATGTATTTTACCACATATTATTTTTGTAATAATTAATCCACTTTCGCGTTCGCCTTATATTTTGTTAAATATAACTTAGTCCGAGTACGTTGCCAACTCAGATTGCAATAAGTCGCCACCAGATGGAACCATTCGATAAGTTGTGGACGCCTTTAGCCTGCAATTTGATAGACTTCGGGAATAGTGTAGGGTTGTTGTGTATTTACCTATGCCGTACTAATGAGAGCTAATAAGCTAGAAATTAGTCTGCGGCTGGTGATACATAACAGCCTTGCACTGTAGTCCTTTTTTAGGATTAATCTGTTTGCTGGAGGCTTATTGCATTTTTGTTTTCGTTTTCCGATTGAAGGCATGTCACAAATTTTAGGGCATTATTTTCGATCGTGGGAACGCACATTGTGTACCTTGATGGGTGGCAGTGAATTTAGTTCCTTTTATAGGAAATAATGGAATTTTTGGTCTATCGTAGTATGTATTTTACTACATATTACTTATATTATTGCATATTAATTTTATTTATTATTTTAGCCAAAATTATAATTTATTCAAGTCTCTTTGCGTACTATGAATTAAACTGGTTATCTCTGGAGAAGTAAAATATAGAGATGTCATCAGCGCATAGTCGTATGCCACCTTCAAAATTTTGTTTAGTTGTGTCATTAATGCAGATATTGAAAAATAAGGGTCTTCAAATTGAGCCCTGTGGTATACCATAGCTTATATTAACAGTATTACTTTTGCTTGACCTATTTACACATACTGCTTATAATTACTAAGCAAATCCAAAATTGTACCTCCTACTCTATTACCCTTACTATCTTTCTAATTATTTTTGTCAATGTCGTGATGTGAACTATATAGAAGGCCTTTTGTTGGTCTACAAAAAGTTCAGCTGTTTTGTTACCTTCATATCTATATGTTGTTCAATATTGGTGATAATATCTAATACGGCAATTAACGTTTTTTCTTTCTTCTGATACCATACTGAAAATCACTAAGAAATTTTATCTTTTCTATGTAATTCACAAGTCTTCTTCCTTGATCACATGGTCTCTCGAGACCTCTCAGCAGAATGGAAGTAAGGTTAATAGGTCAATATGATTTTGGTAACCTGTAAATTCTAGTTATTAACTTCTCTTCAGTTTATCGGGGTGTACTTGAAGGCAATACACGCCTAGCAAATATACGTCAGATGGCAGCATGTATATTGAGTCCCCATTAAAGAAGGACTGAAAAGACGCCATCAATGTCTGGTGATTTAAAGGGAAGAAAGGTGTTTATTACCCAAGTTATTTTCGTGTCATCAACTGTTCTCTTTGCGAGCCTCCAGTCCGCTACCATATGAAACGGATGAAATCCATTGGGCCAGTCTAAACAGAACGATAGAATATTATCTGAGAATATTGTTACGTGTTTACACCCTCCAGTATGTAGGTTCAATAAATTGCAACAAGAACTTTCATTTTATTAATCATTTAATTACAATAACTAATCTGGCTGGTGGTCGAGAGGTGAGCGTACTTGCCTCTCACCCAAAAGTTCCTGGTTCGATCCCCGGTCGTGGCAGTGGAAAATGCTTGTCTCTAAATGTGTAGCCCCCTCCCACACAAGGCTCTTCTAGAGCCTTCCGGGATAAAGGGGGTCGTAATTACCTGTGGTGTTATTTATTTATTTATTTATTTAATCCTTATTCACGTTAGTACACACTAACTACAAGTTCATTTTACTATAGTTCCTCTACTATAATTCGCAACTTGTTACTGTTCTTTATTTCATCTGTTCACTTGCCCGTCTCATACCAAACTGCCCTCAGTGCGCTTGGATCCACTCTATATATACCCGCGTCGAATGTACTCGACTATTGTAGAATATTCCAGTGTATTATTTGAGGCGTTTTTGGGCCTTTCTCGAACGAGGCAGTGGCGTAGGCGTGCATGTAACAATGTGGTTTTTAGCAGGAGTTCCAATACTTCAGAGATTGGCTGTAAATGAACCACTCTCTCTTTTCATTAATCCCGACTATTCTTAAGGATCTTTCAAGAGTATCTTTTGAGCAGAACCTGCAGAGGGGGTATATTCCACTCCACTATAATAAGATCTCCATGATGCTCTTTGTCTTTCATGAATAGTATTTGTGTTCAGCATCTGACTGCCCTTGTATACCACCTAGTTGTCTGCCCTTTTTGATATCTTCGCTTTTGGAGTTTTCTTGTCTTAGTTCTCAGTTGCAGCACCAAGATGTTGCATGTTCCTTTTCGGCTTGTCTTAAGAGACAAGAATTATCATTGCTAAAAAAGGGAAACGAAAAGGGAATAAAAAAAATTAATCGGTTTCTTTTCGGATCATTACTGCTTTTAAAAATCATAGAGAATATCTAAAAAAATACATACCGTAGAATGGAATTATTACAATACGTTTACGTCAAATCTTTATGACAAACTAAAAATACTGTTATCTCTTTTTACCATGTAATACATAAATCACCTCAAATCTTTAAAAATTTTATACACACGGGCTCTTTAATCATAGATTATCCCTTCCTATAGAGCCGGCCCAATATATGGAGCATTATTTATGATCGAAATACACATCTTTCGCCTCTTCACCTTTTCAAATTTTATATTTTTATAAGAACTATAAATCTTAAAAACCTTTTTGCTACTGACAATCCAAGTTGATGTTTATCAAAAACTTTTAACAATGTCCTTGGTTCTGACACGGGATATTTTTAAGGGAGAACAATATATAAAAAGCAGTTTTAGTATAAATCTTTTGCTGATATAAAATATCGTCTCAACATTTTTCACAGCTGTCAATTATTTCGACCCAAACATGACTTCTCGAGTTATTTTTATTGAGTTTTGTTTCATCCTGTTATGATGTGCCGGAAAACAGTTTAACGATGTATTGGTTTTATTTTAATATTTCAGAATCTGGCTTCTTCATAATGGGGAACTTTCTGTAACAGTAAAACTTACGTCCTGTGTTATAGCCAACAATTTTAAAAAAAGTCGGAACTAGAAAACGATATTAGATATAAAATGGCCAGTAAACATTATGATGTTTACATAGCAGTAATATAATATTAGTAGAATATATTAATAATTATTATTATTCCACGTAAGCACTGCTTTTAGATGTTTTCAAATAATATATTTGGAAATACTTTACATATATTTCGGCTTCTTAGGCCCTTATCAAGAGCATTGCATGACGAATGTTAGAATAGAGGAGTAATTATTTTAAACTTATACCTAGTAGTCCAGAGGAAAAATAACGAGGTTTTCCAGACAAACTTCTGCTGGAGGCAGCAATTCTTTTACATAAAGTTGTAGTTTTCGATGTGCAGAACATGGTGTTAAACAGCGGTAAAATTTTAATCGGGGGAAGTGAGTTGAATATATATTATTATATATTTAGTCCAGACGTCAGGTCTAAAAAAAGAGGGTTACCTGGACAAAATTACGAAGTTAATGAAATTTTGGAGTATTTTTTGGGATGGTTGGGATGTTGTACATACCCAAACAATACCCCAAAATTTCATTAACTTCACTATTTTGTCTAGGTAAAAGTACCTGTCGACTGGACTAATTGCTGCCATATCACCTTATATCACATTATTTGTGATATTTTAAAACTATATGAGTTGTAAAATAAAGAAGTTTATATAATATAAAAATTTAGCATACAAATCATAAAAAACAATATAAAATTTTTATAGTTTAATAATAATTTAAGTTTAAATGAACTGAATATTATATAGTACATATTCCAAAATAAAAATAGTATGAACAGAAGTAATTACATTTTATACTATCAACTCATAAGAGTTATCAATGAGAAACTACATTTTGAGAAGGTATATAGTATATCTACCGATACACAATTTTCAGTTTGCATTATAAAGCGCTAGGTAGGGCATATGTATCAGTATGACATGAACACATGTGTGCCTAGTTTTAACATAAAGTGGCTTGCTAAAGAGTAACTAGAGAAAAACTTTAGATTTATAGTAATTTTTATGTATTAATTTTAAAGATATACCAAAATTCCCTTGGTAAATCATATGATTCCACGTACCACAATGTTATAAAAACACTTATATTTAAAGTAAATCCATTGTATACCCATTATGCTGCTTTGGAATCGTAATCCACACTCAGATTTGGCAGCATAAGGTCATAAGTCCAATATCCAAGTAAGTTCTCAATCTATCGGTAAACTTATAAAATCACAGAACTTTAATAATTCATTAAAATCTTTTCCGTAAAACTTATGAATAAGCAAGAACATTAGTACACAGACTTAATCCAGTGCATATATTTCAAAATTGTGATATAATTAACTCTCAGAGTATTAAAATAAAATAAATAAATAACGCCATAGGTAATTACGACTCTCTTTATCACGGAAGGCTCTAGAAGAGCCTTATGTGGGAGGGGACTATACATTTAGAGACGAGGGACACACACCCAATATCCGTGTATAGTGGAAAAATCACTCTCACAGTATTTTCCACTGCCACGACCGGGAATCGAATCCGGAACTTTTGGGTGAAAGGCAAGTGCGCTTACCTCTCGACCATCAGTAAAAATATATAAATAAAAATGGCAGATTAAACGCAGATTCTAATGTAAATCTGTCTCTATTTGAATATGTAATGAGTAGCCGAAATAAAACAGATATCACTTTTAATTTATTTTTTAGTTTAATGCTGTAGTTATTGCTATAGTAAATGATGGATGGTTAATGAGATAAATTGCACTGCGTTATAACATTACCAAAAATTTGGTGTGTAACATTTTAAGAAAGTGGAGAATAAACGGTACGATTAGTAGAAATCCTGGATCAAAGGACAAAGGATATCCTACTTAACAAGAAACTAACTATTAATATTTCGTTATTGCACCATTTCTATTTATAACTTCTATAAGTATGTTTGGCATAGAATTAAATAACCTTATACAATAATCATTAGTAACAATATTTTCCCATGCATTATTTACTGTTTCCGGTAATTCTTCGGCATTCCGTTGTCTCACATTTCGTTTTTGGATACTTCTTACAAGTAGTCCCCATACTTCTTCCACAGGGTTAAGATCTGGACTATGATGGGCCAGTTAAGGACATTGATATTGTTATCTTGAAACCAGTTAGTTACGGTATGGGCAGTATGAACGGAACAATTGTCTTGTTGAAATATGAACTCATTATTAGGAAATAATTGTGATACAGAAGGGAGCATAATATTGTCTAAAATCCTAATATACGTTTCACTATTAAATCATTCCTCAATATGCCACAAAACACCAGGACCATCTGTCGATATCCAAGTCCACATATTGACGGAAAATGTACCACTTTTATCATTGTTAGATATATATATTTCTCATTGAATCGAGTACTTGGAGAGTGGTAAATACGAATACGACCGCTGTATGTTGACTGGAAAGTTTTTTCGTCTGTAAAGATTACATTGTTCCAAAAATTTGCATCATGCGCTAAATATTCAAGCGCAAATCCTACTCGAGCTTCTTTATATTCAGCTTTAAATAAGTATTTCTGTGCTGCTGCATGACAGCGTAGCTCAGATTCTCTTACTCGCTGGCGACCAGTACTACTCAATCCAGGAAAATTCTTCAGCAGCCTGAATAACTGAGTATAATGGATTTTCTACTAAAGCATTTACCAATTGCAAATCTTGTTGTTGAGTTGATATCCTTCATCGCCCTGATCCAGGATTTCTACTAATCGTACCGTTTAGTCTCCACTTTCTTAAAATTTTTGTCAATACTATAACGCAGTACAATTTGTCTCATTGACTATCCATCTTCTGCTTTAGCAATAACTCCAGATTTAAATAAATCGCTTATATGAGGCATATTAGTTTTTTGCACACTTGCAATAAATTATGATTTCATCAATCAAATTTTGAGCAATTATTAAATTAAAAAGAAATCATATTTTAAATTGATCTTATCTCTGCTATTTTAGTTCATGCCATATCTTCAATTCGATTAATACGCATGTTACAGTGTTAGTGTTATTTTGCGTTTTTGTGGATATCGAGTAGCAAATGTGCTGCAAGTTCTTGATATTACTTTATCACATTCTCCATAAATAATAAACAAATTTAAAAAGTCTTCGTGGGTGTAATTTAAACGTGCTGGCATTTTTTGACATAAGATAATGACTGATTGTTTCTAATCATGGCTATTTTGATGAAATGATTACAACAATTAATGAATTTCTAATAAAATCGCAAATATGTCAAAAAGTTGTAACTTTAACCCTCACAATATCAGAAAAAAGGGAATTCAATTTTACACAACTTGACATAAAAAAATACAGGGTGTTCTATTTGACCTAAACAAGTTTTCACGGTTTGAAGTTGCTAAAATGTAACGCGAAAAACAGAACACTTGGTATGATATTATTGAATTTATTTCATTTGTAGAATGTAGTTCTCCTTGTGTTCTTTTTATGTGACAAGAAGCAAATGAAGATCTTTTAGACGCAGAAAGTTATAACGGTTCTTGCAAACTGTTGCACCTGTCAAATTTTCTATAAAATGTCGAATATCTCTCAAACGGCTAGGTTTAGGTATAGGATATGCTACATATTTTAGACTTATGCTCTTTTCGAAAACCCTAAAATATATAGGGCGTTCCATTTGAAATAAGCAAGTTGGTATCGACTTCCGGTATAAGCGGAAGTGCTAGCTGCTTGTAATTATTTTAGTTGGATTGGCCACACCGACATTAGTAATTATCTAAATTTTCAAGATTTTCTGATGCGTACTTTTCTCTATATCGATCGAATCATTTCCCGGTGAGACACCCTTTATAGAGCAGCTCCTACAGAGATGATAGTTATGTTTCCTGGCACTCTGTATAGTTTCGCTTAGTTTTGTTTAGTTTCGATTGCCTTGCTTAAAGCAACTCAACTGAAAGCTTTTAAAACAATATATGATAAAAGGTACGTTAATCTTCACAAAAGCCTTTCTCTCGAAAATATGATAAGCTAATAAATACACTATTATTATTGCTATTGATTAATATATTTATGCCGTGAATTTCATGTAAGAAGAGAAATGCTCTAGTTTCTTTCCGAGAAAGCAATATAACTCTTTCCGAATCATCATATAGAAAATCACCTGCGCCTCGCATGCTTCCTGAATAACGTCTAGAAACCATCTAAATAGAATTCTGTTGTGCAATACCATTTACATCTTGAACAGGCCTCATCTACGACACTTCTGTGAAATGCAAATGCATAAAATGACATAGTAAAAGTAAACTGAACCCTCGACACGCGCATGAAAAATGAGGTAATATTTACATTGGGACCGACCGGGAGAGTCAAGTCGACGGTTAAACGGGGCCACATATATCACATCGCGTACGCCCAATTTTTAAATTATTGGCTTCTGTCCCATTTGTTGCGGATTCAGCAGTGGCAGCATGTCCATTTTCATCTGATATGAGCGGATTCATGCATTATGAAAATGGTTATCCAAGCCCCTTTCCTTATTTAGCTCTATAACACGTATGCCTATCAAATTAACAGTTTTTTAGGCGGATGGAGTCGTCCATATTTAATGCCTTAGTTAGCTCTAGAGAAGGTGGGTCTACCAAAATAAACAGAGGTGAATAAATTTGACTCTATATTGGTGTCTTTAATATCATTTTAAACAAACACGATTCATTTTTCCTTCGAGATAATAGTTATTTATGTACCTACCGAGGGCGTAAAGTGCTACTTGGTGCACGTGTCATGAGAATTGTAACCAGAGGCGCAGCTAGGAGAGGACCTTGATAATATGGATAATAACGTTTTGTCGTATTCTCTATACAAAAAATTACTTTACTAATGAAAAAATTAACTTTTTTGTAAATATCCGAAGCATTTTCGATTTTTCAAAAGTAAAATTTTAGTATAAATAATTTCTATCCAAGCAGAGCTGAACCCCAGAAAATGAAATTAAGTTAAAAAATATTCACAAAAAATTTTACCTACTTCACTTGGATTATTTACTATTTCATTGTCATGCATAATGTCAATATTACGCTTTGTATTACTGTTGGTAAAGTCTTACAGTTTTCCAGCTAACTTTATTAGTGTTTGGTGAGTTTTTCACTATATTAACATAAAAACAGATTGTGAGAGACAGATTAAAATACATAATAGCATCAACTACATATATTATAAAATTAACGACAGGGCGAGGGTAGGTGCGCATTTACTATGTACATGAAAATAAAGCAACGTCAGGCGTGGCTAGTACTTAGATGGGTGATTTTATAGTACCTTTCACTCATCACAGACTGAAAAATGTTCAAAAAGCTTAAAAATTCCAAAATAATTCATTATTCACGATCACCCAGTCAAACTATAAAAAAGTCATTCAAATATTTAAATTTGCAAAAACTACAATCTTAGTCAACAAAATTTGGAAGAATTCACATAGCACCAATAATTCACAAATAGCCAAATTCATCGATAACCTCACTCCAACATTCACATTCACAAAATTACAACTGAAAAGTTACAAACTACTGCCCTAAAAAATACAGCCCCTTCAAACTCGATTCATATCACACACATTCTCCACACCCCAGGTCACAATGTTATTACTCGTTTCTATAAGTTTTCATAAGACATTTTTGTCTTAAATTCAATGTCCCAGTCAAATTTTAAATCGTACATCAAAACATTCTTCATTCACTTCCCGATGTGCCCCGTTGAACGTTTATCACTTACCGTCGTCATGTGAAAGAATTAGAACATTTTCAGCAAAGACACCTCAGAAATATGATGAAAATCCGTTGGTTCCATCACATATCAAACGTGGAAGTACTCAGGAGAGCAAACAGCTTTCCAATTGAGATGCTTATTTCAAGAGCACGCCTAAGATGGGCAGGTCACGTTCATCGTATGCATGATAACCGCCTTCCTAAATGTACACTTTAAGGTGAATTGCTAAGCGGTAGAAGAAGGCGTGGCGGTCAACGAAAGAGGTTCAAAGACGCTCTCCATGAAAATCTAAAATCCTGCGGTATTGCAGACAAGCAATGGGAACAACTTGCAGCGGACAGAATCGAATGGCGAGGGGTTGTGGCCAGCTATCAAGGAAATGTTGCTGCAAGAAGGCCGAATCCAAGACCTAACCAGGTCTATGTCTGTCCTGACTGCGGTCGACATGTGCTCTCCCGAATTGGCCTCTATAGCCATAGTCGTGTGCACCGTAGATGAATGGGAATTACAATAGACTACACCTTTTACTTGTTTTTTATTGTACACAATTAATCGACTGTAACATTTTTATACTCGGACTCGAGTAACGGCTAATAATAATAATAATAATAATAATAAATTCAATGTCCCAGTCAAATTTTAAATCGTACATCAAAACATTCTTCATTCACTTCCCGATGTGCCCCGTTGAACGTTTATCAAAACTACTTTTCCTTTTGCATGTTCCGATTGATATTAAAACTTACTTCTCACTCATTTCAATACATACCCATAGGAATATGAGATCAACATAGCTTGAACAACCTTCGAATACATTACGCGACCATTTCCAAATTCAATTTTTTCCGCAGTTATTACAAATAACTTCCAAACCAGAATAAATTCAAACTTTCTTCGTGCATCAAAAAGTTTCACCTTTTTATGGCCCATCATGACTTTTTGTCCCGAATGTTTGCTTTCTCAAAATGTATGCAATGTTGTGCAATATTGCGCAACCGACCCCCAAATGACTAGCGGAGGACACCTATCCAGCTCTTTCCATACCTCTGCACGCATATTCCCCATCGAATCATATAAATAGCCGAGCCTGGCGAGCTCGAGCTAAGTCAGTTTCCGGCGAAACTCAAAATTAGTTTCTGTGCTCCGCGACTGAAGTTACAAAAACCCAAGTGTTTTTTTTATACATTTATTTAACGTCGGCCTATTTCCGCTACTGAGGCCTAACACCGACGCCTGTAGACGAGCTACCCCCAACCAGGAATTTTGCCGAACCTCTTCCCTTAAGAAGAGTAGGGATCTTTTACTTGCCTAACATTTAATAGGCAAGGGACCGACGGCTTTACATCCCCTCCGAAGGACGGTATATCTCCTATACAACCCTCGCCTAAGGTTGTATAGCTTCCGCGCATACACTGATATACAAGCCGCCGGAAGATGTCTGAGGCGAGAACGCGGTTTCCGTTGGAATGGTCACCCATCCAAGTACTAACTGCGCCTGTCGTTGCTTTACATCTCATACCGAAGCATGTACATAGTAAAGACGCACCTACGCTCGCCCCCAACCCAAGTGTTTAAATCATTGCTTCATCCGACGCTTAAATTAATCAAATCGAGTGGCCGTGCTGCTTACTTGGACGAACCAAGTAAAAAAGAGTTTAATTTTAATACATAGGCTTACGTTCTTTGTTCATATACTTAAATAAATTTCTTTCATTCGTTTTAAAACAAAGTGTTATTATTCTCTGAAGAATACATATACAGTGTGTAGCCTTTGACCCTGTCCAAGTTAATAGAAACATTCAGTGCTTAAATAAACAAGCAGTTTACAAAACATCGACAAAACCATATACAGAGTGTAGCATTGACCCTGAGCAGCAGATTCGAAACAACCGTCAAACAAAATTTCAAAAATAAAGTGCACTTACGGCCTCAGGAGTCTCTACTAAAGCTCTCCACGACAAACTTCATTAAATTTTTTAATACTAGAGGCTATTAGGTGTTCAGTGGCCGTTTCAAGTGATATAGTATATTTCACACATAAGTGAACAAATGAAAATCAAAACTTTCATAATTTTTAAAATAAACATTACACTCAGTCCATAAAGTCAAATTAGGATAAAAGAAGTCATACAAATATTTAAATTCACGAAAACTGACTCACAGAATGCACTATTTGGGCATGATGGAGCTATGAACTTCCACTTCTTTATAATAAATTTGAAAATTCCTTTTACGACTAAGATGGTGATTTAGATGATATCCGTCACTTCATAAAAAAATATTGAATTATAAATTACATAGAGTAAACCCCAAATGAGTTACTGAGTAAGAACAAAAAAGTCTTAGGTCACTAAATTCTTTTTATTTTTATTTTTTACGGCGACCGGTTTCGTGAACTACTATGTGAAGAACATTGTAATTCTATCTATCTATCTATCTGCTAACATGAGTCAGTTCTTTCTGGAAAAGATATTCCCTTAACATTGCAGATGAAATATTTATAAACGTATTTGTTACTCTAACTATCTGTCCTGTACAATTTTTACCCTGTACATTTTACGTAGTAATATGTAGAATTTAAAACGTAAACAATTTTTACACAAACTTTGCCATAGGAATTCACAGTAATTGACAAAATTTAAGCGCATCAAACTGTACAGTAACAAACAATTATATTCTTAAACATAGTTGACTTTACAAGATATTGCATGTCGAGGGCCATTTAAGTTAGCATTTGTGTTATTCGTTATCAATTTTATTTTAAAAGTTACTGAACAGGTTTATTCGGACAGGCGGTGTAAAGTACAAAAAAGAAAACTATCATTAGTGAAGAAAACGAATTCTTGGTATTTTTAACGATTACTGAACATCCACATATGAGATCAAAGATCATCGGCTAATTAACAGTTATAAACGAGATGTCTGTGATATGAATTTTAAAAAAGTGTCATCTACACGTTTACCATATTCAATTATATCAAGCACTTAGATAAAATAATTTTGTGGAACACCCTAAATTATGAATGGGCAAGACTGAAATACGGGAAGACTGCGAGTTTTTCTGAACTGAAATATTTACTGATGAGGCAACATTTCTTAATAGTGGTTGTGTGAACCGGCACAACTTCAACCAAAAATCCACATTGTATGAGGCAAGTAAATCGACAACACCGATAGTCAGTAAACGTTTGGAGGTGAAACTGTGATAGGTCCACATATTTTTAACGGTCACTTCAATGAAGCAACCATGTCACTCTTTTTGTGACACCCTGTATATTCGAAATTATTTTCCTGGAATGCCCCTTCACTAACAGTTAATAACTGTGGTTGAGCAAAATTTCTAACTTGTTTGATTTAGGAACTATGGAGGACCGACCCAAAATGTAACGAAGCATTTTTTCGTTACCAAACTGTGCCCAGGATCTGCATTTATTTATACCCTCTGTATAAATTATCATTTTATATTTATTACTGTACCGCTTTAAGTTTTAAAATTTATATTAATTTGTAGCAGCCCCGAATAAACACCCCAGTTGTAAGTACAGATGAATTCAGGTAGTGAGGAACGTGTATAACTTGACGAAATCGCAGTAAATATTTTGAGTCGACAGCAAGCAGTCCCGGGAGGTAGACATGAGTGCCTGCTATCCTGCGTAAACCAACCGCGAAATATTTTCAAGCCCCAACAAGTAAGATAAATAAAATATTTCGATTTGACGTCACCCGTGCGACGTCATTCTTTCGGTACAAGGAATAAAAATAGCCGATGATTCAGTTCCCTGGTTTCCTTCACATGCGAAACACGTGTGCTGCTGCTAGAAAGATATTCAGGTAATTGAATTATTTTACTAAGGAAGCAAAATATTCCGAAATATCCGTTTGGCGTCACATCGATCCACCGCGCATTTGTTAACGTCATTTCTCCCACTTTTAAGGATTCGAAGGAAATAAGTAAATTCACACGGTGTTGGGAGTCAGCCAGGTCGACTCATCGGCAGCAGGCGTGTCCACTCCGAGAACCGAACCCAGATATCGTTAGCGTTATATATTTCAGAGCAGCAGAATTTTGACAAAATCCGTACTATGTCATTGATCAGCTGCGCATCTATCTGGCTCCTACACCCGCTTGTAAGTATTTGTAGGAAATAATTGAATTCGTCCTGTGTTGGCAGTGAGCCAGAGCGACTCATCGGCAGCAGACGTGTACACTCCGAGATCCGAATCCAGGTGCCGTATATCATATTCGAGCAGCAGGATTTTGGCCAAGCCCGTATCATGTCATCGACCAGCGGCGCATCCATCTGGCGTCTACTCCCACTCCGATAGTAAGTTGATTCATTTTCAAAAAAGGATCTGAGGAGCCGTAAAGTGGGATTCCATTCCGATCGCTCCACCGCAGACGTGCCTGGCTGTAACCACAGGAAGTAAGTAAACTGAAGTATTAGCTGTATATAACTTTGCTCTGTCTTCGCTTATTTTGTGCTAACGCTTTACCGCGTATTTTTATGTTACTATTTTGCAGCTTACTATCCCTGTCTGAGTCATCTGGTACTACCCCGTTTCGTTGCGCCGCTTGTCCTCATTCCGGTATTTAGAACCTGTGAAGTTTGGTCGAGATAATTAATTAGTAAGCCCGTAGATTTGTATATAGTAGGTTTATTTGAGTATACTGATATTATTAAAAATTCTTAGTTTTACGGTTTGTGTGTGAACGTCTAATTTCCCAAACTGACCCACTGGAGTATACTTTCTCCACTTGAGCTACTCAGTCTCGCGTACTCGGCTTGTGGATAATGTGTCCTATCACTCAAACTAGGACTGGCGCCCGAGCATAAACAGAAAACTCGTTTCCTGAGCTCGAATGTCAAAGTGTCTCCACGTCACTGTTTGGGGTGGAGAAAAACGCGTAACAACGAGTAACAAATTGAGCAACGGAAATGTCTTAATTAGCATAATTCAACTTAATGACAATGTGCTATATCTTCCTTTATTCTGACGATCACAAAGGAGCGCAAATTTGGAGTCGATCTGGTACAAGTTCCATTCGTAACGAAGCATTCTCATCGCTAAGTTTTCAGTAAATCATACATGAGAGCTGACCAAATCAAAAATATGATAGAAATTACAGATACAATTTGATAACTTTTATTTGCAGCTTTTTCTGCAAAATGAATAGAGAGCGAACTTATTTTTCATTTATTGTATCAAGAAAATGTTGTAAACCAAAAGATTTTATCAGATAATCAAGAGAAAATATCGTTGATAGCTTTTCGTCTATTCACGTGTCACTTTCCAATACTATTTTATTTTAAGTTAATCTATTCTAGCAGTTCTGTAAATATATTTCTTCTGCATTTTTTCCCATATTATATCCTTGCCAACAAAAAACTTATATGTATTACTGCGCCTCTGGAATTCACTGATTCGGTTAAAGCTTTTTATTACGCAAAAAGCGATCGGACGAGGACGCATAGCAAATGGAAATTGTCTTTTTTGTTTTCTTTTTTTAAGAATCTGGCAAACTTTAATTAGATTGTGGTGAAGTTTTCAAGTTCTCGTGGTTTCCTATAATGAATAATTCTCTGGAGTTTTATGTAGATGCCGCTGATGAATCTTATTAGAAATTGTATTAGATATAATTTATTGCTTTGATGAGTTGATTTTCCAACGTAAATATAAATTTAGAAATAGTCGTTTGTGTAGTGTAGTGCTTCAGACAGGTCGATTTTAATTTCTAATTGCACCACTTTTGTTATAAAAATATTTTTGTGACGTCACCATTGTTTGGGATATGATGTCGTCGAAATTATTTTAATGACAGTCCTCATTTCTGATAACGTTAATTGAACAATCATTTTTTAAGTATAAAATATGAAAAGTTATAATATATTGCATAATAATATTTTTAAGAATACTAATAGTTTATGTATTCATACAATGTACATATTACTACTTAGTTCAACCATTATAAAATGAAAACAGTACAGGCTATTAACAGAAAAGTACAATAATTAAAATGAGGTGAAATAATGGTCTCATATGTTAACATTTTAAAACACTGTGATAAACAAGTAGCAACAGAATCAACAGTATTTTAAAAATTGCCAATTTTATGCAGTGCCACGCAAAATTTAAAGTAAAGGAAGGGAAGCGAATGCTGAGAAAAATTCATTTTTCAGTAGTTTAAAGTAGAGATCTTTCGTAGGGTAACAAGTGATATGCGAAGACATATAGATGTATGATTTTTGTCCGTGATTATTTTATTCGCTTAGTTAATTTGTTAAACTCAAAGTTGAATAACAAAAATTCATCCTACAATAGTTTGTCTCCTCTTTCTTGATTTACCAGTAGATAAAAACTGATTACTACATTACTTTTAATACCTAAATTCTTTGCAATTCCTGAACTTTTTTTATTTGTAGCGTATTTAGAAAACTGATGACGTTTAATATATATATATATATATATATATATATATATATATATATATATATATATATATATATATATATTGTTATAGTTTGTTATTCTGTATGGAAAATGAATGTGCAATTTAAAAATTTGAATAACATAAATTATAACAAATGAAATTACTCGTTCAAAATAAAGTTAAAACTAGTTAAGCTTACCTGGGCGCCACCTATGTTGAGATACAGGAAATAATGAACTCAGTTAGCAGAGATGAGAACCTCTATCTAACAGGAGCAGATTCAAGAGAGTTATTGTAGGGTTGTAGACTGAAATTAAAGATTCCTATAACAATTAACCTTTTATTCTGGTATTAGGTCGAGCACAAACAAATGACAATTGACAGTGGCAAAGTAGTTCTTAAAACTAAAATACATGAAAGAAACAGTGATATCGACTTGAAGATCGATTTAAATTAAATGAAAATTATACCTTTCGGTATCAGAGCTCTTTATTGTTTGTTACGATCGTAAAGCTAGCTAACTTTATACGCAAATCAGAGTGCGTGATCCCTTGAACTCATCCAAATCAGCTGGTCTCGTTCTGGTGTAGTGGTTTTGCCTGCCTGGTGTTTGTTGCAATAGAAGCATTAGCGTTTTGTTGGTAATATGCGATTATTACACTTAACGGGCCAGGTCTGTAACTTGTAATTCAGCGCTCGGCGGGGCACATGACCCGGAGAGTAGTCGTTGATTGCAGTTTGGTTACATTCCTTATAGTAAAGCAAGGATTTTATAGAGGAGCTTGCGACTGAAATATTATCTATATATATGCGGCGATATAGTCCAAGATACTCCCGCGGTACGAGCTTCCAAGACAATGATGAGGAGAACAATCCACTAGTGGGACCTCTAAAGACGCTCTTACTAACACCTACTAGGAGTACCCTAAAATGCATTTAAAATCACTTAAAGAGAGAAGAATAACAAAGGAACGAATGTATGGATTTAATTACCTCTGTCGAGAGGATTCCAAAAAAAGGAAATAACAGGACACAAGGAAATCGTCGGTTGGTCTGCGTTTGTCCTTACAACTGCAAAGTTATAAAGTAAAGTAAACTAAATTAAAAAAAAAACTACTTACGTGCGAGGATAATGGACACACTAAATCCGTTGAAAAGGCAATATTTTCATTAAAATATACGAAGGCTTGAACTTCTCTCATCAAAACAATGAAAATCACCAATTTACTGTTGAAAAATGAATAAATAAAATTAATCAATCAAACTTTCACTTTAACAGAAAACGTCGACCCTTATCACTCGAACCACAATCGAAAGCAGATCCCTTCCCCAGAAGTAATTCTTTGAAATTTGACGATCCCCACTCAACAAACACCACATATACCAGAAAAATTATTAACATGAACAGCACCAGAAAAGTGATGTGAATAGTCCGACATCTGGGATGGAGAACGGGAATAAATATCCAACTTTATTAAAAATTATAATTTACATTTGCCTCCCCAGAACCCACTCCGGGACCGACCGTGCAACCAACACATTATTGCTCGTGATGGTGGATTGCAGTGTCTGGTGAAATGGGACTGGTTTGGCTAAAAGACAATTAAAAACAACTTAACCTAAACACCGTCCATCGCAAATAGCTAAAATTAGGTTGTAAAATAGAACATATCTGAAAAACAGATTTAACTAAACTTACCAACTACATATTTTCAAGAAACTTTTGCACTAAACACTTTTTTAAATTTTGACACTGACGCAGACATGTCAACCTAATCGAGAAGCCTTCCGCGAGATGTGAAAACGCCGGGCTGTGTATAGACTAGCCTAAACTATAGTTTTAAAAATTTTTATTTCGAAAAATTTTGATTTTTAAAAAATTCAAATGAAAATTAATTTAGAGACAAAAATGTACAAACAGAAAGGAAGATATAGGAAAGATTTAAAGATACAACAGGTATGAAATATCAGCAAAGATGGATAGGGTAAACGGAAGGCTTCTGTACCACCTCTGTGGTTGCCGGGAGATCGGTAACGTCCATGATACTTCGTGGGTAACGTCTGGTATGGTAGGGTGTATTTTATCCGAAATGGAGCAGTATGCTGTCTAATTTGTGTTATGTTTCTTGTTAGCGGGCTGTCGGCCAGCTTGAAAGAATAGAATTTTTGAGAGGTGTCTTGTACATAGCCCGTTATTGGGGTTATGTCGTGGCAAAATGCGTAAAGCTCTCTGAGGGAGATGTATCTTCCAGAAATAGAGATGAGGTACATAAATTTGTGTTCGAGCACTTTTAATTTTCTCATTGTGGTGGCCGACGTGCTGCACCACACTGGCGCCGCGTATGTGATACACGGCCTGACCACCATTGTGTACAACAATTTTTTATTTTGTCGGTTAAGTCTACTACCCCTGACCATGAGCGGATACAGACTCTTGGACAGTATACCAAAATTAAGTTAATTCTTCAAGTCAAAATCTCTAAAGGAAAGTTGGGTGCCACGGATTGCATTTTTAGTAAAAAAAACCGAAAACCATTCAGGGAACTTAATTAAAAAGTACTTAGAAGTTTCGTTGCACTTTGTCATTTGAGACAATAACTTAGCACTCACGAAAATCTTCCAAATATCTACATAGAGGGCGTACTGTTCGAAAATGTACAAATTAACCCCTAATTCACTAAGGGTTCACGTACTAGACAAGTGTTAATGCTCCAGAAAGTATTTATTTCACTAAGATAGTTTCGAAATTTTACGATTTAATAATACATTACAGTATATAGACTAATACCATAAATATAACATAACCGAACGTGAAAATCTCGAAATAAATATGGCCGACTTGCATTTACAGCATAAATACCTGGCGACTTTACTAGCCAGATAAAACTTCTCTCTAAACTGGAAATTATGAAGGTAATATCATCAAACTTGAGCATCAAACGAATCTGCAAGTAATTAACTTAACTTTACACATTATTTCACGGTAATACAACACTTGAAATGCATGTTTTTAAAAAAAATTTATCGCTCGCCTAACTTGTTGATCTCGACGTACCCCATAATGTCAACGTCAATCTTTGCGCATCCGCTCGCGTTCATCCAAACGACATAAAATACCTAAGACCAATCTGCCCCTCCGATCTAAAAATGCACCAATCGAATCCCGAAGACGATAAACGAACTCTGTCGCGATATTTTAAAAGAAGTAAGAGTGAGTTTACAGATTTATGCATGATATTTTAATAATAGACAACTAGAAGTAAATTAATTGGCCTGAATTCTGCAGGAATTTTAGGCTTGATTACTTTTGGAATATGCACGATCACGCTAGTTTTCAATTCATTTGGAACTTTTCCAGTTGCTAGTGAGGTATATATGAGATATAATAGAGCATGCACAATTACACAAAACACGTCGTTAACAGTTATCACGAATACTTTTATTTTTAAGTCGATTTTTTTAAAGCTGCCCGAGTATAATATTTTCAAATCTTAATAAGTGAGATCGTTTGTCTGGTTTATTTCCATCAATTTTAAAGTCCAAATGCCCTTTCTCAGTACTTTCTGTTATTGGCTGTATGAAACTTTTTAAAACTTCCTTCTGCCGATCCATTATATTTTCCATAATCAATATCTGTGAAAGTAACTTGCTTTTGTTTCCTATCATCTCTTTTAAGGTTCTCCACATATTTCTGCTGCCTCATTTGCATCTTTGTTCATAATATTTGTTTTATTCACTACATATTATTGAATCCACCTTACTTCGCAACTTTTTATAGTTTTCACAGTATATTACAGAAGTAGTTACACAGAATTTCCTAGGTGCTTTGTCTCTCTGTTATCCAAAAGTAGTTTTCCTATTTATGTTTATGATTTTTTTTCGGAGCTACTTTGGCTATTGCTATCTGAATGAGCTTCATGAAATCTGCATACGTATATCGTTAACGCGATCCTGCGACTACACTGTTCAGGGGGAGCTTCACATGAACGATGAGTCTCAGCTCTGGTTCAGGAAGGGCAGGAGCACGGTACAACAGGTCGTTTGGATAGTTAACGAAGTCAAAGTGCAATACAACCTCGGGAAGAACACCGCCATGGTGCTCCTCGATATTGAGAAAGCATTCGACACCATCTGAATTCCGGGGTTACTCTACAAACTACTCCACTACAACTTTCTTACCTACTTCATTAAACTTATTCAATCGTTCTTGACGGGAAGATCCCTGCAGGTTCGAGTAAATAACAAACTCTCAACACGGCCGGACAATCCCGCAAGGATCGTGCCTGTCACCAAAGTTGTACAACCTGTTCGTCTCTGATTTTTCAGAGTTCCCGAATACGACGCTGGCCAAGTACGCCGATGACACAGCCATGTACGCACATTCATACAACGCCCAAGCAGTGAATATGCTGCTAAAAGCGCGCATGGCTCGTGCCACGGCTTATTACGACCAGTGGAAGATTCGGGTGAATGCTGAGAAGTCCGAGGCGATAGTGTTCATGCGTCGGTTTACAGAGAATAAAATCATAACACCCATTTCGATCAGGGGAAACAAAATTCCAACTAAAAGATGCGTGAAATACTTGAGGGTTAGACTGGACCAACGACTGACGTTTAACATTCTTAGTTTTAAAAAACATGAACTTTACAAATTTTCTCTGGACAGATTCAGTTAATAAAATCAAATTTTGGTATATAGGAGACCATATGAGAGCGGCATATTCCAGCTTGGATCTAATGTATGTGAAATATAATATTTTCAAACTTTCAATACTAGAGAAACAGCTCCAGTTTCTGGCAAAGAATTCGAGCAGCTTAGAAGCTGACTTTGTCATCTGATTACTATGGCTTGAAAAACTAAGATTGCAGTCGAAAATCACACCGAGATCTTTGAATTCCAAACAACGCTCGAGTGGAAAATTGTTTATGTTGTAGTCAAATTGTATCGAATTGTGCCTACGAGTAAAAGTCACGATTTTGCATTTGGAGATGTTTAATTTAAGAAAGTTGTTGGAACACCACGTAGAAACTTTGTCTATTTCTGCTTGTAAGTAAATACAGTCACCGAGACTATTATATTTGTAAAAATTTTGAGATCATCTGCAAAAAGTAGATGCTCACAACTAATTACTGATGTTATGTCATTTATGAAAATCAAAAACAGCAGGGGCCCCAGGTTGGAACCCCGAGTGACGCCTGACGTTGCTGTATAATTAAGATACCTGTGACCGCCGTGCTCCACAAATTACTTCCTTGAGAACAAGTAAGATGTGAAAAACAAGGTTAATGTATCCGAAAATCCAAAAGCTCTTAACTTGGACAATAATAAATAATAATCGATCTGATCGAATGCTTTTTGGATGTCCGCGTATATGACATCCACTTGCCCCCCGGAATCCAGGCTGTCACATATGAATTGGAAAATACAAGCTAGATTTGTTACTATGGATCTTTGTGCCATGAATCCATGTTGCATGGGTGATATGGACAATTTAATGGTGCTGTAAATATGGTTATACAAAATTATTTCCAGTGCTTTCGCAAAATTGCATAAAACGGCGATGGGTATGTAATTGATTATGGACGATGGATCGCCAGCTTTTAAAATAGGACATATTTTGTTAATTTTCCAGATATCCGGAAACCTGGACGCTGTATGTATCATGTTAAAAATAATACGCAGCGGAGTAACAAACAAAGCAGCACTGTTTTTCAGTTTTTTTTTATTGCTTCAAAGATTTCATTTTCTGTAATACAGTTAATATTTATCAATTCGGATGGGTAAGATATGTTGTCGTTTGTGTGACTTGGATCCGAAGGAGAATATACACTTGAGCAAAAGTTTGCAAAACCATTAACTATCATTTGCGGTGTATCCAGTGTTTCATTGTTATAAGTGACCGCTCCCGGGATTCTAGTTTTACCCCTTTTGTACTGAGCAAAGGACCAAAATTTAGAGAGATCGTGCGAGATTACATTTTCGACGACTGAAACAAAATCTTTATAAGCAGATTCAATTTGTTCTTTTATGGTGACCCTAAGTCGTCTAAACTGATTCCGGTAATAATCTGTATTTTTTTAAATGTTTGTGAGCTAGTTCTTTGCAGTGAATGTTATTTTTAATTTCAGCATTATGCCAAGGTGGGAAAGTACGGTTTGACTTATTAAATTTGATACACATTCTTCAAATATACTGTTTAAACGCGCGTAAAACGCATCACATGCCTCATCAACATCACTATAATGCTCTAAGTAAGACCAATCAGCTATATTGTCAATATATTATTAAGACGTTTTGTGTGCCTTATTTTGAGTCTCTACTCTAACCTGCACTGTCCTGAAATAGTAAAAGAGTTACAAAAAGTTTTGACCCCAGCTAATAAACCGTCTTCACTGATTCTAATTGGGGTTTCTATCATACTCCTGATAGAGGAAGTGGTGTCTTTATACTTCAAAACAGAAACTGGTGCTCGAGGCAAAAACTGCTTACATTAGTCCTAAACTGCAAGTTGTAAAACCGACTTAGCGGCGTTACACTCTACCGTTCTGGATCATCCTATATACTATTTGGTTCTAACAGAAAATGATTTTTATGAAACTAAATGAATTTTAATATTAAACGTTATTTTAATTGCCAAAGAACAGTGCTCTATGTAAAAGTTTCAGGCACATCCATCACTAATGACAAAAATTGTATGCGTGTGAAAATCTTTTGTCTTCAAAGTAAATGTTAAATAAGATTGATAATGGACTTACTTTTTTGTTGGCGAATGAAATTTCTTCACAATTTGTCTTGTTCGTCTTAAACTACTAAAATATCTGTTTTAAATGAAAAGTAGGTTTATTTTTAAGAAAAATTCTGTGAACGCACTATTTATTCATACAATTTATTTATTTACTGTATTATGTATATACATTAATATTATAAATGCATTAATATATTATCAGATTATAACGAGAGAAATATAAATTAATTAATTTAAACTAATTATAATCAAAGTTATAATGTTGCAAATGACAGTTGAATAAGAGAATTACATTTTGAAAATCATTACTAAACTATTTTATTGTTAAATCTAACACTTGAGGCAATAATAAATTTCTAAAATATATTCATCGCACCATACAGAAATGTCATTTAAAATCACTGGTTCACTGTAATGAAATTTCGGGAAAAACATGATACAAGTTTTCCAGTGTTTGAGAAATTTTTCAAGTACTTTCACTGAAAATTAATTCATTTTACAGTTTCACTCATGTATAAAAATGGCCCCAACTGATGTGTAATGTTCGATAAAATATACTAATAATTGCACAGTTCGTAACAATTGAACACCAAAGATTCACCAGTGAAAATTCTGCTTTCATGATGCATTTTTATTATACTTAGTTTATAAATCACATATGGAATGTGTAATGTATTATGACCTAAAATCAGCGCAAGCAAACGAGGTCCTAGATCTTACAAATACTTGTAATGAGAGCGAACAATAAAAAGAGCAAGTCAAAACACATACAATTTATTATAAAAATCAGCAAAGTACCATATACAAAATTTAAAGGTAAAAATCTTATAGGTCATTGCAGGTTGTAGAAATCTTTACAACACAATTAAATAGGGTTTCTCTCAATCGTAAAGGGTAAATCCAGAGCAAAATTCGTGTACTAAAGAATAGCAAATGATCCAAAATCCCAATAATCCAAAAATGGAACAGTTGGAAAGTTCTAATTCAAAATCTGGCCTTACCAAAATCGTCTAGAATACTACTTCTAGACGATAACCTACTTATTAATCCGAATAAATCGAAATTTCAATTAAACAAAACCAAAATACTAACTGAAAATTAGGTTAAATTTAATTGTTGATCCGGTATCAAACCGACTAGCAACCATGTGCCTTTTAACTAAATTAATCCGTAGCATAGTTTTCGGCTCAATTTCTTGATTTAAAAAGGAAGCTTGAAGCAATTTGAGTGATATTTATAAACTATTTTAACTCACAAAAACAAGAGGAAATGACTTAAACTGACAGTTCGACAATTCGGCTGTCAAGAGTACCAATTTATGAAACTGAATCAATTTTTATTGACTTTCGATCATTAACTATCTTTATGCTTTCATTTTGTAGACAATTTTAGTAATAGTTTATATTTTAGATTTCCTATGATATATGGATCTATTTAATAAATTGGTATGTTTTTCTTAATGGGAACCATCTGTTGACAGGAAGCCTAATTTAGGTGGTAATTGGGAAAAACAATTACTCACTTCAGCTATAAACCAGACGACACGATCTTAATATGCCTTACCTCAGTATAAGATCTTGGTATCGTTTTCGACAGTAAAGTTACTTTTATTGTACAAATAGAATCTCTAGTTTTTCTCGTATCGGTCATTGGGTTTCATCATTAAGTAACTCTCGCTATTTCTCAGAGATCTGAACACAGAATATGCAAGTTTGGTTTGGAAATTACGAAGAAGAGTAGATCTGTCCGAACTTTTTTCGTCAATTTGTTGCAAGTTGCAAGACAATCGATAATTTTTAAACAATTGTCAATAACTTAAGTGCCTCTAACATGGAGAATTTTCTGAACAGTTCGAATGTGGTAACTTCATAACGGGTTATAAACTGAAATAGATTTCTACATAATTCAGGCACCAGATATTTTCACTTCAAGAAAATACAAAGCATGGGAACTTTACTTTAAGATAACTATATTACAATAATTAAAAATATTACCATTTTCACTTTTCCTGAAAAATAAAAAAACAGGATCGTGTAAAATTACGGTTTAATATACATGATACGAATTAATAGCTTCTATACAAAATTAGGGAGCATGGAATGACAAACAAGATAGTTGTTTAATACATTGTTTGTAAATGCAACTATTAACTAGAAATACGTGATCGAAATTTGGTTAATTTTTCCTTCTCTAAAATCATTAGGTTTTAGTCAATGTTCGTGTATGAATACCAGGAATACTGATGTCATTTAGTATTAATTGAGACCACATTCTAACCATATTACTAACAAAATATATAGATAAAAATCCAGTGGCGGCTCGTAGTTAATTTTATAGGGGGCACACATTTGACATTGTGAAATATTATATTAGAATTAACTTACCAGAGAACCATTCACCATATTCTTTTGTTCTCAAAATCGTGTGCTGCCTAAAAAATAAGCCAAAAATTGCGTATGTGTCCTCCCACTTTAAGATTTACATTTTATTTATACATAAAATCTATTCTACATCCCTTACTAGCTGCGAACATGTCTATCACTTTATTGCCAAAGTCAGGAATTAACTGAATCATATTTTTTCAATTGATAATATCGAAAGTACATTAAGCCTTTTTTGGCCCATAGCGTTCCTCAGAAAACATTTTATAATTTTTAACGTAGAAAAACCTCTTTCACATTCGTACGTCATCATAGGTGTAGTACATATAACACTTAAAATTTTGTACGTCTCAGATAAGCCTTCCCCCAAATTATTTTTATTAATAAATGTCAGAAGAGATAAAACACCATTGCAGTATATATCATCCTTACCATAAATAACTTTCAATTCAGTGCTTAATTTCTCCTTGTCTATTAAAGCATTATAAGGGTTTACAGTCTCTGTTTTTTATTGATCTTTTCGTTATGAGCTCGTATATTTTCGAGATAAGCACTATCTAACTTTACAAATGTCACTTTTACCTAAAACTTCATAGTCCACTAAATTATATAAATGAGTTGTACTCTTCGCATGTTTCATTGCTTTTTCCTGTAAATGTTGTAAATCGTGTACTCCTGCCTGAATCTACGGTTAAGACTGCAAATTGTTGCTTAATAGGCAAAAAAAAACAGAACAGGTTATTTCGCTGAGTTATATTAACTTTATCCTCGTAGCTCAGTTTTCTGTTACTTAAAATATAAGACACTGAATTTATTTTTAAATGTCTTATGTCTTCCTAAACGAAACGAAATACACAAATAACAAAACACAGAACTCGCGAGAGCAGGCAAACAGAAACAGCAGCTGATTGAGCATATAACAGTGAAGTGTACGCAAGTGAACTGTGCCCGCATTAGAGCATAAAACGCGCGTCGTTGGCATAGCAACATCGTAAACAGAATATAGCCAGTTCTGCCACATGCAGAAACAGGACGCGGTCTCCGGACACAAGTGATATTGTGGTGCACTTTGGGAAGTAGATATTGACAAACTCAAGTTGTAACGTCCGATAGCGTCAGAAATTAAAGTTTTGGGGTTATTATGTTGGTAAAAATGTTAAAATACATAAAAATAAATAGAAATTAACTAGCTAGCTGAACTAGCTTTGGGAGGCACATGCTCCTGTGCTCCTTAGGAGCAGCCGCCACTAATAGCAATCACTATCGATATTAAAAAATACATTTTATTTCCTTTTAGTTTACTATGAAACTGTCTCCGTACTTATAGTAGAAATAAAATAAGCAAAAGCTTATTCAGAAACGGTTTATAAAGAAGTCAATTTTTAATTTACTTCCCTGTTTTCAATGTATTCTTGTCAACGGGGAAGTTCATCGATAAATATTTATCCAAACGGATTTTGAAAGTTTTCTTATATATCATTAAAAGACAACCTCCAACAAAACAAATGTTAGCTTTCGCTGAGTCCTGACTATGTTTTTATTGACGGATACTTGCTTGATTTATCTCCTCAATAACACATGTCAGCGGAGAACAAACTGCGCAAACACCTGCTATATCTGACACATCTACACTTAACGCATTCTTATTTCGTTCTACCCCAGTGTTTTTATATTTAACAAAATTGCTTGCGGACGCCCTGGAGTTTTCAACACCACAACTTACGCACTGCTCATATTTTATATCATTTATAATTAAAAAAATCCTAACTGATGTCGACGTACTTGCTATTCTTTATTCGTGCAGCATCACACTTGCTAACGTGATAAGTTAGTAAAGGGAACTGTACGAAATTAGAAATGAAACCCAGGATAATGCAAAAACTCGGAGGATAATATGACATGAGAGTCTAATATTAATATTAATATTGTCTGAAAGTAATTTGTGGCATTCTATGAATATTTTGCCAACATTTTTACTTAAAATTATTGACCCATTATCTGGAAATACCGATTCGTATATTAAAAATAGGAAAATTTATGAAAACTATATTCATGAATCACATCTGATGGTTAGTTTTGATGTAGTTAGTCTTTTTACTAATGTTCCGGTAGATGAAACCTTAAAAATAGTTAAAAATAGAATGATAATAATTTGGAGACTAGAACTAAATTAAGTATAAATAGCGTAATGTAACTATCAACAATGTGTATAAAAACAACCTACTTTCAATTGGAAATGAGTTCTATCAGCAAGATTTTGGTATGGCAATGGAGTCTCCATTATCACCAATTTTAAGCAACATATGGGGAACTTTGAAAACACACATGTTCAAAATTGTATAAACAAACCGGTTGTCTGGTGGAGATATATTGACGACATCTTTGCATTTTGCTTCATGGTGTTGATTTACTAGACAGTTTTTTAGAAAATATAAATTTTAAGGAACCGTCTATTAAATTCACATTAAACGTAAAAAGTAGGACTAAAGTACCGTTTTTAGAGGTTTTAATTAAAATGGTAAATAATACAATGGAAACAAGCATTTATAGAAAAACAACACATACTAGTAGATATCTAAATTTTAACTGAAATCAATCAATAAATGTTAACAGGGGTGTTGCAAAAGTTTAAACGATAGGACCAACATAATTTCATCTAATAATGAAATATTAAATAACGAGAAGAAATTTATCAAAGAGGTTCTAGTACTGTCGTGAGCAGAAAAAAATAGGACAACTTTTTTTTTCTAATGTAAATCTGTTTCTATTTGAATATGTAATGAGTAGCCGAAATAAAACAGATATCACTTTTAATTTATTTTTTATTTTAATGCTGTAGTTATTGCTATAGTAAATGATGGATGGTTAATGAGACAAATTGTACTGCGTTATAACATTAACAAAAATTTGGTGTGTAACATTTTAAGAAAGTGGAGAATAAACGGTACGATTAGTACAAATCCTGGATCAAAGGATATCCCACTTAACAAGAAACTAACTATTAATATTTTGTTATTGCACCATTTCTATTTATAACTTATATAAGTCTATTTGGCATAGAATTAAATAACCTTACACAATAATCATTAGTAATAATATTTTCCCATGCATTATTTACTATTTCCAGTAATTCTTCGGCCTTCCATGGTCTCACATTTCGTTTTTGGATACTTCTTACGAGTAGTCCCCATACGTCTTCCATAGGGTTAAGATCTGGAATATGACTGGGCCAGTTAAGAACATTGATGTTGTTATCTTGAAATCAGTTAGTTACGGTATGAGCAATATGAACAATTGTCTTGTTGGAATATGAACTCATTATTAGGAAATAATTGTGACACAGAAGGGAGCATAATATTGTCTAAAATCCTAATATACGTTTCACTATTAAATCGTTCCTGAATATGCCACAAAACACCAGGACCACGTGCCGATATCTAAGCTCACATATTGACGGAAAATCTACCACTTTTATCATTGTTAGATATATATATCTCATCGAATCGAGTACTCGGAGGGCGGTAAACACGAATATGACCACTGTGTGTTGACTGGAAAGTTTTTTCGTTTGTAAAGATTACATTGTTCCAAAAATTTACATCATGCGCTAAAAATTCAAGCGCAAATCCTACTCGAGCTTTTTTATATTCAGCTTTAAGTAAGTATTTCTGTACTGCTGCATGACAGCGTATCTCCGATTCTCTTACTCGCCGGCGACCAGTACTACTCGATCCAGGAAAATTCGTTTCTTCAGCAGCCTGAATAACTGAGTACAATGAATTTTCTACAAAGCATTTACCAATTGCAAATCTTGTTGTTGAGTTGATATGCTTCATCGCCCTGATCCAGGATTTCTACTAATCGTACCGTTTATTTTCCACTTTCTTTAAATGTTACACACCGAATTTCTGTCAATATTATAACGCAGTGCGATTTGTCTCATTGACCATCCATCTTCTGCTTTAGCAATAACTCCAGATTTAACTAAATCGCTTATATGAGGCATAGTACCCTATACGCGAGAATCGTTTTTACCCATACCACATAAAATAGGAAGTGATTTCTTTGCACCTATTACGTCAGATTTGTTAGTCATAGGCGGCGCACTTCTACAAAAATAAATAAAGTAAATTTTTTTCTAAATTTTTTTTTTTCTTAATTTTTTTAAATCTTTTTGGTGGAGATAATCCACTGAATAATTTTCCGCATGTTTAGGTAAATCGCCCTGTATAAGTCTACTACTAGCGCGCAGGTTAGCGTGAAACATCTTGCATTTTATCATTAAAGCAAACCACTTCGTACATACATTATAGATGCCTCCTAAAGTCGAACAAGAGTAGTTGTAGCCACCACCGGAGGTTGTGCGCGTCTCGTGTTTCGCCGGTTGCCTACCCCGTAAGTGTTACAGCGAAAAAGGACCCTTTTTCTATAACGGATTCTTTTTTTTAAACAGATTTCGACCTACACCTCTTTTATACGTGTCTGTAGTATAAACTGATTTTACATTTTACTTAAGAAATTCCACTATTCTTCAGATGCTGGTATGCGAACTTCCATTTTTATTATTAAATAGCCTCGTATACAATGTATTAAGTTCCAACATTTAACACAATTGATAAAAGTATAATAAAAATATTTTAAATATTTATTAAACACATTTATGGGCAACAATTTATAGTATTTCTCTACAGTTTTTTAAAAGAGAAGCTCACTTTTGAACATTAAAGCTTTAATTGACTAATATATACAAAACTCACAACTAGATTAACAGTCCGTTTTAATTTTAAAATTCTATCAATCAACTAATAATATTGTGCAAGTTGTGTTTTTTACAATTATATAACGTATAGATATGTTATTAGAGAGACGTAGAGAAAAAGTTTCCTTATTGTAGTCCAGTACAATAAACTTCTCAAAAATGGGTAGAGCTTCATCCAAGTTTCCTTCGATGGCTGCCCTGAAGCCACCTGTTAAAGCTGGATAGGCTGTCCACGTTTGATAGGCCGACTTCTTCCCTTTGCCACTGAAAGATGAAACTGTATCGCATCCCGTGAATGTGTGAAAAATAGGCAAAACTGATGCTTTGTCAGGTTCTATACATAATAAGAAATGCTTAGACCAGTGCGTTGCGAAAACAAGAGCAACACTTTTAGTTATATTGAGATAAACTGATGTTTTTGTCTGCTCCAACGTGAACCCACAACTCCTCCAATGTCCAAAATATTTAAACAAGAAACAGCTAATACCACTACATCAGTATCGACGGTGCGGATCATGATTTTGGATTGGCCATACATGCACCATGATCCTCGTATCCGCCTCTTCGTGATTACAAGGAGCTAGGTTATTCTTTGACCGTAGAAATATTTGTTGTTGATACATGAGATCCATAAGTACTATAGATTGCCATGTTATTACAAATATTTACTAACATAGCTTGCGTGGCCATAAAGTGGAAAAGTTTTTCCTTATTATTTGGATGTCTCAGAGAATTGGCCCGTCCCTTGGGAACCAGATCCGCTTTCTTCTCTCGTGGAGTTCTACAAGCTGTCCACATCATATCTGTCGCACACTAAATCCAGCATCAAAATATCGGACAATTCTTTATGTAAGAGGGGAAAGAAGTTTCTGTTGCAGTAATCCAAGAAGTCGTACTTTGGTCAGGCTGTGACATATGCACTATCGCTGCTCCATCTAGGATTTTTGCCGTGGCTCTTGGGGCATTTGGAGCCGTGCTGAATTCAGTGCCGTCAATTAAACATTTTATCAACTCAGATTTTGTGCACGATCGTATTTTGTTTGAAACAGACAGGAAGGGAGGACTTGCCTGATTTTCATGTGCGAAAATAGCTTCCAAATCACAACGCATGGTGCAATATAGAGTCGACTGAAAAGAGACGGTATAAGGCATCCTTATTTTAAAAAAATATTTCCTCTTAATGCAGTCAAAACGTATAATTGGTTACCCACCTCCCTAAAAACATGTGATCTTATAGTATTTAAGCGTTAATTAAAAGTATTACTACTGAACGATCATTAATATTGTCTGAAACAAATCACCGAATCTACAAAATAATAGGATTATTGGAAAAAAGCCAAGCTCTGTGCGAATGTGATAAATGTTATGTGGGTGAGTCATCCAGACCTTTCAGTGTGAGGTTGAATGAGCACAAGAATTACATTAGAAAGAATGAAATTCAGAAATCAAAGATTTGTGAACATGCTTGGGGAAACGGACATAAAATAAACTGGGACTCGGCAAAAATTTTAACAAAAGAAACAGATACCAAAAAAAGAAAAATTAAAGAATCAGCAATAATAATAATAGCAGAATTGTTCTGTAGATATTTGTACAACCTGGCTACCAATGTTAAAAGAAGAACTTAACAAACTCAACATTATCTAAAAGAAAATATCATCAGTTCTATGTTCTGTGTAAGTAGTAAGTATCTATGGAAATAACATAAACAGAATCTTAAAGCTGTGTATTTGACATATACAGCAAAATAAGAGTTCTTATAAAAAAAAGCTTTGAAAACGGAAAGAGATTATTTTCCGAAACATCAGCAAAATACATTATTTCTGTGTTTATTCCGATTTATATTATTTGCAAAACATAATCTCTGACTATTCCTTTGGCGTAAACGTCACGGGCGCAGAGGCTTTTTTCCAATAATTCTATTATTTTGTAGATTCAGTGATTTGTTTTGAAGAGGATAATAACACATGTGGTAGAAAACCCAAATAATAGGAAAGAATAACGATCATTAATGTTACCATTATATTAGTTGGGAAGGGTAAATAATAATGCGGTACCTCGCATAGACAAATTGAATTTAATTGTCTTAATCAAGAACTGTGCGTCTGACGAGAAAAACCCAAGAGACTGTTTTCATGTAGAATTGACGAGGCAAATCAGAAAAAATATCCTCATGGAAAAATGTCAGTGCCGTACTGTAACCGTTGACTTACTACCTATGCAACAATAATTAAAAAAAAGTGATACAGGCCCCTGATTAGGGGTCCAAAGGGTGTTTTACTGTTACCCTTTTTTAGGCTACAAAAAAAATTTTAAAGTTCCCTCCTGACGATGCGTGGGAGCCGACACTGCTTGGCTAGTCGTATAGCAAATGGGCGTGGGTTGCAACAAGGGGGGTGTGATAGAAGAATCTGACTACTTAATGGTACAAAATTTAATATATAAAAAAACAATATCTAAATGTGTATATACGTATGCAACAAACAATATAGCAAGAGCTTAAAACGAATGTGACTATAACAAATTTAACTAACTTAATAGGAACAAAACATAATATATATGTATAACCAAATCGTTGATAAGAAACAAAGAGGTAAGTAAGGCGTGTTCGTTAAGTACTCAAAAGAACTAAATAGCAGTTTGCAGTTTACTCAAAATTTGGCAGCGACAACCCAGTCCACTGGTTCCATAATGTTGGCACAGACACACATATACAACATGTACCTTTCTGGGCGGATATTACTTGCCCTAGCCAAGAAGACGCAGCAGGTTCCGAAGGCTGAGGCACGAATGAAGTTCCAGACCCCAGAAGTCGAGGACACTTTACCCAGCAACAAGAATAGTCTCACCATCCACAGCTCTTCGCAGCCACAGGATAAGTATTGGCTAATTTTGTGAAATGCCCTTGGAAAAACTAGTGGTGGGCAAAAAAAAATGTTCTACAAAAACTCTTGCAAGAAACTTCTGTGTTAGAGAAACTTCGGTATGAAAAGTTTCGGAGGTAAAAAAAAGCCCTAAAACAATATATCATCATGAGCAACTACTCACTCAAGAAAATAGCCAAATGTAACATAAGTGAACATAACCTTACCTCTTGCCAGAGGGTTTCTTTCCCAAATTGCGAAGATAGCCTCAGGTCCTTCTAAAGTTGCTGCTAAATGGCTTTCGATTACTGAGGTGCGGAGAGACTGATTAATAAAGAAAACTTGGTCATAATTTGAAATGAAGACGTTCGAAAACGTGCTACTTACAGGAAAAAAACGGCGACTCGGCGTCCCAACTATATCCCCTCAAGGGTTGAAGTTTCCATATAAATACATATACCATTCGAAAATCCCAATGTTTCACAAGAGGAAAACTTGATTTGTTGATAGAAAACACTTAAATCCACCCGGACGATGAATAAATAAAATTATTATTAAATCGAACCATAGACGACCATCTTCCTTTCCCGTTACCTTCAGACTCTCTCCCCTGGTCTCTGCACTCAACAACCGGAAACTCCCACCTTACCTACGGGCAGCAATTTATCCAGCTACGGTCCGCACCTTCGCTAGATGGTTCATGCAGCCAGTGGCGGACCAGCCTAAATACCTATACCATTAGTATTCACATAAATTTCAGAATATTTAAAAGCCCGTTACATGGCCTGAAAGTGGCATGTAACAGTACAACATTTTTGGTAAAAAAATATCAAGGGAGATGTTTGTAGGGACGCCACTGGTGGAGCGATAGAATAACTATTCTAACTAAAATATGTGATTTTATATCATATTAGCACATACCAAAATTGAAAATAATATCTAAAGTACTTTCTGAGTCATTAAAAAATAACGATTTATAAAAAATTCAACATCCCGCAGCAACAAATTTCAGCCGTTACGGAGTTATGTTCATATGAATTTTTCTCCATACGATGACCTAAGGAATCACACCCTGAAATATTAGCACATCATTAAAAATACCATGTATATTTACTAATGTTTAATACAATCCAAAGGAATTTTAACTGCGGTTAACTCCGCAAGCCCATTAGATTCAAAATTCAAACATTTGAAACCTTCAACCGTGTATTTAGTCTAAGGGTGCACTAAAACTGTCTCTCCGCGACGCTATATTGACTGCTGAAAATATACCCGTTATTCCTAAACAATACCTATCGTAAAAGATTATTTCTTTAAAAAACTAAATTGTTTTGATCTCGTAGCAGATGCACATACACAAGTTTATTCAGGCGGCGTAGAAACTACAAAGATTCTGTAAGAAAACAGAAGACAAAACTTCATTTTAAATTCCAATCTATTTGAGAAAACTTTTGATAGCCTTTTGTCTATAAGAATTGGAGTGAGTCGGTTTGCGTTGGAACTTTTCCGGGTTTCTCCGATCGTAGTTGGCTATGTGAATTTGCCTCCATTATGCCTTTAAGTTTATTTAGTTCCATTGCAGTTTTGTTGCAATGGTATGTTGATGTTTTGTATAAAGTGAATGCATTTGTAAAATAAATGATCATATACTTGATACATAGTTAATATTATGGTAATATCAAATATTTGTATTTTTTCTCTTTATGCTCTGCAAATGGCTAGTAAATCATTTGCATTTTAAACTAGACAATGTTTTGTAAAATAATATTTGCTATAATAAATTAGGAATATTTTAATTTCAAATTAACCTCAACATAGTTTCTGTTCATAAAACATTTACCTGTCAGTCTATAAGCCCCGCGATTTTTAGGCAAAAAATAATTGTCAACTACGAAACTTAACTATCAATTAGGTATTACAACTAAAAAATAAAACGACATTTAAATTTTCTGCTAATTAATAATAATAATAACAAGTCTTATTTAAAGATGGGTGGCTATATTCACAAAAGTGCTCTTCCATATAACCAACCCTCGAGTAAAAATAAATTAAACAGAAAACGGTCTACTATCATAAAATATTAACAAATATTTAAAAGTAAATAACATCGAAAAATTACGTTTATATAATGCGCTTATTAGTAATCAAAGTAGTTATCTGTTTTCTGAAACTAGCGATATTAGAGCAAGATTTTATGCTAACAGAAAGTGAATTGTATAATTTTGTAGCTGTATAGCTAAACTAACATTGAAATAGGGCAGACCTATACTTGGGAACAGTAAGTTGAGTACAATGACGTGTAAAACGCTGATGAGTGTTGGAACCTTTCTTCAATTTAAGAAGTAAATAACCAGGTGACCCACACTTAATTATTTTGAACATAAAACATGCCAAGTGACATTCGGAACGCTCTGAGAAACTTAGCCGCTTCGATTGTTTGAAATGATAACTGATATGATCAAACTTTCGTAAGTTATATTATGAAGATTTTATACATGAATTTTGAATCCTTTAAAGAGATTTCTTTTGACCGTGTCTTTGCCTCACATATCTTTAAGCGGATTGTATATCGGTGTATATGCGGAAGTTATGCCAACCTTAGGCGAGGGTTGTATAGGTGATATACCATCCTTCGGAGGGGATGTAAAACCGTCGGTCCCTTGACTATTAAATGTTAGGTAAGTAAAAGATCCTTAATCTTCTTAAGGGAATAGGTTCGGCAAAATTCTTGGTTGGGGGTAGCTGTCTAGAGGCGTTGGTGATAGGCCACAGTAGCGGAACTAGACCGACGTTAAATAAATGTTTAAAAAAAAATAGATTCCTTATCACGATTTAAAATGGCTGGCCAGTATACAGTATCACAGTAAGAAATAGACGATAATATTAATGATTCAGTTAATCTCAACTTTACCTCTGTACTGAAAATGTCCTTGTGAATATACAAAAGTTTAAGTTTACTAATAGATTTTTGTGTTAGTGTACTAACATATTCTATAAATCTTAAATCTGTGACAAACCAAACACCAACATTCTTACAAGCATTAAGTGGGCTTAAGAGTTGATTATTTAAAACTATTTTGAAATTAGGCTTATTAGTAATTTGATCCCTGTGTTTACCAAACATTAATAATTCAGCTTTAACCTCATATAAAACCAAATCATGATCAACCGGAAACTTAGTTATCTTATGTAGATCAGAATTAATGTTTAATACAGCAATATCTAAATCAAATATAGAGAAAGAAAATTATAATTGTGCGTCGTCGGCATACTGATGTGACGTGAAAAACTGCAACCATTTGCGAAGTTCAGCTGTGTAGATAGAAAATAACAAAAGTCCCAATACACTACCCTGTGGCATCCCCATTGAAATATTAAATGTATTAGAGATATTATCATGTAATATCACTTTTTGATGACGGTTATGAGGATAATTGTTAAAGAAAGAAGTTACTGTATTACCAAAACCACAATATTTCATTTTAGCAATATCAAGAACGTGTTCTGATTATTATCACAAGCAGTATATATGTCATCAGAAACTGTTAATAATGCTATAGTCATGCTATGACGAGCGCGAAAACCAGACTGCGAAGTAGGTAAACTTAAGTTATTATTCAAATAATCATTTATCTGCTCGTACAATATCTTTTCTAATACCTTCGGCAAAACGGGTAATAAGCTAATGGGTCGAAAATGATTGATAAGGATGGGAGAACTATTTTTGGCAACATGAAAAAATAAACGAAAAAGTATCTTCTAAAAGGCACTTATTTATAATATATGTTAAATTACTACTAAGATGTGGAATAATGTGTAAGATAATTTTAATATTAAAGCAGTTAGACTTCACGACAGTTGATTTAATTTTGTATAATGTTTTTTTCAAATTTTTCACAGAAACTTTGAGAGAATTCAAAAGGGATACCATCACTTAAAAATCTAGAACTTGCATACTTAGCAACCACATCTTGCGGAATATCATCCACCTGAAGATAGGTATTTGAGTAATACTCGTTGAATTCATTTACATCTGCTATACTAAAGACAGAAATATCCGTGTCAGACCTTGACATTCAACTACTTTAGCACTTTCCAAAATTCTTTGAATTTTTATTATAAATATGTTTTTTTCCACTTTAACAGCTTTATTAACAAGATTACGACGTTCTTTATACTCGCGCCATGATACATCAATATTAACTTTCCTGTATTTTTGAAACGCCTTATCGTGAGGGAGGCTTTGAAATTCTTGTAGTCTTCAAAGGTGCATACACATTAAGAACTTCTATAAGACTAGTGTTAAAATATTCTAGCATACAGTCTACACTATTGAGAGTGTATAAATGATCCCAGTCAACAAGCATTAAATCATTTATAAATAAGTCATACTCGAATGAGGAATTTCTATATATGCGAAAGAATGCTCTCTGCCTATTTTTATTAATTTTTATTTTACAACTTACCAAACACGGTCCGAAATACCATGTTAATAACTTCCACACTGTGTGGTAATTCAGGATTAGAGGAAACTAAAATATCAATTAAAGTCCGAGATCATTCAGAGAAACATATGGGGCTTATAATAATTTGTGAAAGTCCGTATCTTCCCAGAAAATTTTTAATTAGATTATAGCCGTTACTATTTTTATTTAAAAGCTCAAGATTTACATCTCCTCCAAATCAAAGCTTGGTTATAATTGTGATAAGACATTATCCAAGTCATCTTAACCTACAGGTACTTTTATATTAGGGAGTCTGTAAAGTGTTTTCATTCACAAATTCTTACTCTGTAATTTAACACTAATCGATAGTTGTTCAAATGAATCATTATGGGGGTTGGGTAACTGTATTAGTTGAAAATAGGGAAGAACAATGCCATCATAAAACCAAAATAAGTGTATAAATTGATAACTTTATATTTATTCAAATTAACCATAAGAACTCACATGAACAAAATAAATGGTAACTAAATAGTAGATTTATAAAAGATGATAATATGAAAAGAAAAGAAAGACGCAAATAACAACAATAAAAGTAAGAAATAAAAAGGATGAATATTATTTGCTTCATAACAATTATCAATAAAGTCATAGATCGTCCTCACATAAAATTTCACACTTTTTATTCAGTTTACTGCAACCATATTTCTAATTTTGAGTAATAGGGCAATCCTAAGAATGCAGTGCTTCGTAAAATATTAATTGCTTGAATTGAACGCAAACTGTACTGTAAATGTAAAAAAGAAAACATAAAACGCATCATACTTATAGTACGGCAGCTCGTAATCAAAATCTTGGTACTTCTGACCAGAAAATCTGATGAGGGCGTCATTTCCACGTACAAAAGGTACACTTGGTAGAACCTGATAACTCCAACCGTTTTCGAGGAAAGTGCCGTTGAACATGTCAATAATTTTTTGAAAGATAAATTCGAATTTAATGAAACAAAGTCTATTTGTTGAGAAAAGTACAAAGCGCGAGGGAAAACAAAATGGTAATAACAGCGTAAACTCTTTCTCACTTTCTTATGAACTAATGGATTATTTTCATGGTATTGAGATAAAGACATAAATAAAAAGATTGTCTAAAATAAGGATCTAATCTTATTAGAAGACCAAAAATAACGTTAACTTAATGACATTATCTTTCCCTTCATGCAAAAACCACTTTGTTGCAACGATCAGGACTCCTTCCTCGACCGCTCCATCTGCGTGGCAAAGTCTCATTAAGATAATTCCTGACTTCAATGGAGAAATGAGGGGGAGCTCCATCTTGCATGAACCACATTCTGTTCCGTATGTCTAGCATGAAAGCATGTGATATCAGCAAGCGTATTTTAAAGGAAAAACAGATAAGACTGTCCATTTAAATTTGGAGGAAGGACAAATGGTCCCAATAATTGATCGCCCATGATACTACACCAAACGTTAATCTTAAATTCTTTCTGAAAATGCCTTTCTTTAACAGCATGAGGATTATCTACTTCCCTGTAATGGGTACTTCTCCAGTTAAAAACGCCTCGGCGAGTAAAAGTTGTTTCGTCGGTAAATAAAGTGTTCTTAACAAAATTTCGATCCCTGTTGTGTTTATTTAGAACAAATTGACAAAATTTTACGCTTTGTGGAAGATCCCTTCGAAGTAAGTTTTGTACAGTAGTGAGATGATATGGGTAGAAGCGTTATTTACGTAAGACTCTTAGGACAGATTGTTTACTCACCCCTGTTGCCGCTGCTAAACGACTTTTCTCGAAAACAGTTGAAGTTATCAAGTTCTACCTAGTGTGCCTTTTATACATGAAAATGACGCCCTCAGCAGATTTTCTGGCCAGAAGTACCACAACGTTTCATCGAAAAAAATATGAAAAAAATTTATCATAAGATATAGGTCCTGCGGCGCCCTCTATGATCTAACGTGATGGGATACATAAATTATTATTTTTTAGAATAAAAAGTTCCTATAGCAAATTTGGCGAAGATCAGTCAAGAGGCCGTTGAGTTATTGCAAAAAAACGAAAAAATTATTCGAGCTTTGACACCCTGTATCTTTTCTGCGGCAACAATTTATTAAAGCATATTTAGTTAGTTATATTTTCATATTTTCGACCAAAAAAACTACCCCTGAACTGTGGTCTATTATTAATGGTCCACCCTATATAGGTACTTTTAACTCGGTTAAGTTCATATATTATTGGTACCGCAACTTAAATTGTAAAAAAGTTTACCTTTTTAATTAATCATCCGAAGATGCCATTTGCCTCACAAATCTGATCTGAATAACACCATAGAACTTTTCGATTGTGAGATCATCCAGTAATTACTATTACAATTAACTACACACTTTATTATGTTAGAGAACACCATCAGGTAAATTTCATTTATTAATTATTTCATTATCAATAATTTTCAATCATTTTAATAAAGTATTTCCACTTTTATTAAATAAATTAAATTCAATTACTTCAATTTTACATTGAACCGTTGATTAATTAGCCAGCTTACTGTTTAATTTTATTCGAAGCTTATTATTTTTTCGGCTTTTGCTAAGACGGTTAAGCCTTCATTTTTATTCGACAATACTAGAAGTTATTCTGCGATCTTTCCATTCAAATTTCCTTTAAAATCGAATGTTGTCTAGCGAAAATAAATTGCCAAGAATGTTTAGATTCGATGTTCTAAGACAGTTGTAATTTGGAGTGCAGTACCAGGACGTCCCAGCTTCAACTACACTCAATTTGAAATCATATTTTTGTATTAAATTTCTTTTACTTATGCATTATTTTTAATATAAAATGCCACTCACAATTGAATCGTTTATTGTTAAAAGACCCCAAGTGACATTTTCGGCTATTCTTGATTTTTGTTGGAATAACATGTTGTAGACATAGACGCATCGTTTGGTGCAGAAATAATGCACGTACGCATATCCTTTGTGCTTTAATTCACTACCACGTTTGGACCGTTTAGTACAGTAATAACCCAAGTGCTGAACTTGAGTTGTTTATGCAGTAAATATAATAATAATTACACATAACCTAAAAAATATCTCACCTGTCAGCTGTTAAGTGTATTTAAAATAAGTTTGTGCTGATATTTAAATTTTAAAAAAATGGAAGAACCACCAAATAAACGACGAAGAGTTGTTGTAAAGTCATCAAAATATCTACGAAATCATATTAAGCCTTGTAGAGTTCAAGGAAAAAAATACCTAAATTATAAAGGGAATTTTGTTCATGCTAAAGCCATTGGGAATTCCTGCAGGTTAGATTTCTTTCTATATGTTACTATTGGCTAAAACTAAAGAGGATTTATTTTTAGTTGCCCACTGAAGTGTTTAAATAAAGTTAGTGAAGATAACAGGAATGAAATTTTTAGAAGATTTTGCGAAGTTACAACTAAAAACGAACAAGACATTTATCTACAGGGTCAGATAGAAATATGTAGTGTCAAAAGACGAAAGCCAAACACACAGAAAGACAAAAAAGAGCTCGCTCTTACACTCATTCTATCAAGGTAGATGGAAGAAAATATTAAGGTATGTCAAAAAGCGTGTTTGAGCCTTCACGGAATTTCAAAACAAGGCATGAAAAGAATAAAGCTATTGACTTGTAATAATCAAACACCAAAAGATAAACGAGGAAAAAATTTGAAAACCAATATCGTCAGTGAAATATACAGGGATGAAATAAGAGAACATATTTCTTCATTTCCTCTGAAAATGTCTCATTACTCAAATAAAGAATATCACTACCTGGATGCTAATCTTAATGTAAAAATCATGTACAGTCTTTTTAAAGAAAAATACCTGAATTCTCCTGTTAAGTACAGCTACTACATAAAAATTTTTAGAGACAATTTTCAACTTCACTTTGGAAGACCTCAAGTAGACGTCTGTAATGCATGTGAATATCTGATCCTTAAAATTAAAAGCCCTCAATTGAACAACGAGGCCAAATGAGTTGCAGTTGCAGAAAAAATTGTTCATGAACGAAGAGCAAAAAAATTCTACAATGCTCTTAAGAGAACAACTGAAGAATGCCAGCAACGTGAGGACTTAGCTGCAATTGCTTTGATTTTATGCAAAACTTACAGTTGCCAGAGTTTCCGACACAAGATAAGTTTTATTTGTCTCAACTAACCGTGAGTGTATATTGTGTCACAGATTTGAAAACCCAAAAATCTCGCTTTGACATCTATCATGAGGGACAGGCAGCTAAGAGCCCAAACGAAGTTTGCTCCTTTATTTTAGATTGCATTGAAAATGTGGTTCCTGCAGAAGCCACTGCACCTATTCTGTGACAATTGCCCTGGGCAAAATAAAAATTACTGTATGATCAGAATGTGTCTCAAAGCAACTGGCCGGTTTAAGAAAATTATACAATATTATCCCATACGAGGCCACTCCTTTTTACCATGCGACCGTGCATTTGGTACTGTAAAACGAAAATTAAGAAGATATGACAGGGTGTATGATGTTCATCAATATACGGAGCTAATAGCTCTCGCTAGTGCTAAGAATGCTTTTACCGTAAAAAAAGTTGCCACAGAAGGTGGCCAAAATTTTACAAGTTAAGTTGCAAATCAGAAGAAACTAAAACGGAGAAAGACAGGAATAAAAAAGTTCAGTTTTCAGTTTCAAAGTTTCACCTTTCATTCACGAGGAAAATAATGTTCCGAACACATTAATGGTTTTGTGTGGCACACTTTTAATGATTTACGACAACCCAAAACATCTCAAACAGTCCTTAAAATGCCCTCAACCATGGCATACAAAGGACGACTACCGATAGGACCAGTGAAACTTGACAACTTGGTAACGTTGTTGCGTTGGGTGAGTGACGAATATAAGGAATACTACAACAATATTCTCAGAAATCATGCACCTAAGGCCGAAAAAGAACAGAACATAAAATCAAAATGTATTTTTTAAGCTTAAGTTAATAACAAATAAAGATTTTCTTTATTTCAATTCTTATTTATTGCAAAAACAACCCAAGTGCACTTTTTAATTAATTATTTTAAAGCCCAAATATTTTTTTTCGTAATTTCTTTATACAACACCAATTACTGCTTACATATCAAGGACATATTAAAGCAAGTTTTAGATTAATTTATCATACCTTGTTAAAATAAAACGTTTTTTTCATTTCCTGGAAAGTTTGCAAAATGTCACTTGAGTTGTTTTAACAATAAACGATTCAATTATACTTAAATAAACCTATATAGCACGTTTGTGTATTAGAATCCATGGTGCACAATTTGAGCATTTGTAGTTAGTAAAATAAGTACATACATTTCCTTTTCAGTATAGTAGTAGATAGTAGTAGTAGTACTGTTATACATAGTTTTTCGGTTTTTTTATGTTCATTTTGTACTTGTATTTTTATTTATAAGATATTTTTTCGTTTGTACTAAATTGTAATAAATAATTACTGAATTATAATTAATATAAAGTGAATTTCTACTATTATGGCATAGCTGATTTTTACGATTCAATGATATGAATTGTGATTTTCTTAAATATTAAATATTGACACGGGGGGCGAGCGTGACTCACTCACCAGACGTGACAAACTGCAAGTCCGGGGGTATACAGTACATAGGACAGATAGGGCCGACAACCACAGGGGTGGTGGGGTGGCCGTATTGGTAAAGACCGAAATCGCGCACACGCACCATTCTGTACGGAACACCACCGTGGAGAATGTGTGTGTGACGCTGGAGGGCGGCACCAGTATCGTGGCCGCGTACAACCGACCCTTGAACGGCTTCACGGCGGGTTGTCTCGAGAATTTAATGAACGTAAGCCCGCGCTGCCTGCTCATAGGCGACCTCAACGCTCGGCATCGCAACTGGAACTGCCATCGCAACAACGCGAACGGCAACACTCTGTTCGACTATGTGAATAGTCGAAATGTCATTGTGCAGTACCCGGACGATCCCACGCATTTTCCGGACAACGGCACAACGTCCACTACCCTCGACATAGTGGTCAACAAAGGCGTGAGGAACTGCACGGCCCCCGTGGCCCTGCAGGAACTCACGTCCGACCACAACCCCATTGTGGTCGAGCTTGACGGTGTGTCGAGGGAGGACATAACACGTACCGTCACATCTTATAGAGGCGCCGATTGGCGTCTCTACAAGACACATATAAACACAAACTTGACACTCACCAACACGATCGCCACACCCGCCGAACTGGAAAATGCGGTGGAGGAGTTCACAAGGGTGCTGCAGGATGCCAAGCAGACTGTTGCCACCACCATAACCATAAATGACAACAGAGACCGACTCGACGAAGCGGTCATACGAAACATTCGGGAGAAAAATCGACTCAGACGGCTTTGGCAGCGAAATCGCGATGCCGACGCCAGGGCCGAGATGATCAGGCTGCAAAGGCAGATCAGAACCTCCATTAACACTGCAAAAAACCAGAAATGGGGGGACAAACTGGCGGCGCTCAATCCGCAAGACAACTCGCTGTGGAAGCTGACAAGGGCCTTAAAAAGTACGCGGGAAGCCATTCCCGCCTTGACGGGCACAAACGGACAGACATCGCTGACGGACGCACAAAAAGCGAACGACTTAGCCGACCATTTTCAGACTACACATAACAACACCATGCCTAACAACCAAGAACACGACCGCATCGAACGAGACGTACAAGAACTGCTCGTCATGACATCCAACTGACCAGACGACAATTTCTTAAAGTCATGACCAAACCCTCGGAAATAGCGCAAATTGTCAAGGACTTACCGAACAATAAGGCACCCGGGGCGGACTGTATCGAATACAAGCTGCTCAAATATCTACCGAGGAAGGGTATTGTGCAATTAACCTACATCGTTAATGCGATCCTGCGACTGCAGCACTGGCCCAGCCAGTGGAAAGGCGCCGTGGTCGTCCCCATCCTGAAGCCGAAGAAGAACGCGCGGCTCGTCGGCAGCTACAGGCCCATCTCGTTGCTGTCGGCGATCTCCAAGTTGGTGGAGAAGGTCATCCTGATCAGACTTGATGCTGCTCAGGATGAACTTCACATTGACGACGAGTCCCAATTCGGCTTCAGGAGGGGGAGGAGCACGGTCCAACAGGTCGTTAGGGTAGTTAACGATGTAAAGGTACAATACAACCTCGGGAAGAGCACCGCCATGGTGCTCCTCGATATTGAGAAAGCCTTCGATACCGTTTGGATCCCGGGCTTACTCTACAAGCTTCACCACTACAACTTTCCGACGCACATCACCAAACTCGTTCACTCGTTCCTGACGGGCAGAACCCTGCAGGTCCGGGTGAACAACAAACTGTCAACTCGGCGGGACATTCGCGCGGGCGTCCCGCAAGGATCGTGCCTGTCACCTAAGTTGTACAACCTGTACGTCTCCGATTTCCCGGAGTTTCCGAATACCAAGCTGGCCAAGTACGCCGACGACACGGCCATGTACGCACATTCCCACAACGCACAGGCGGCTAACATGCTGCTGAATGCGCACATGGCTCGTGCCACGGCTTATTACGGCCAGTGGAAGATTCGGGTCAACGCCGAGAAGTCGGAGGCGATCTGCTTCACGCGTCGATTTACAGAAAATCGACTAATCACGCCAATTTCGATCAGGGGCAACCAAATTCCTATTAGGGGATGCGTGAAGTACCTGGGGGTCAGACTGGACAGAAGACTGACGTTCAACACCCACATAAACGAAACTATACGGGCGGTCTACTCCCTGTCCAGGAGTCTGTACCCGCTCATGGTCAGGGGTAGCAGACTAAACAAACATAATAAAAAATTGTTGTACACAATGGTGGTCAGGCCGTCCATCACATACGCGGCGCCGGTTTGGTGCAGCATACCGGCCACGACAATGAAAAAACTAGAAATTTTAGAACGAAAATTTATGCGCCTCATCTCCAACTCAGGAAGGTACACCTCCCTCAGAGACCTTTACGAACGCTGCAACGACATAACCCCGATAGCCGACTACGTCCAGCGCATCTCTCAAAACTTCTATTCATTCAAACTGGGCGATAGTCCGCTAACAAGACACATTACACAAATTAGACAGCATAATGCCCCATTTCGGATTAAACACCCCTTACCTTACCAGACGTTACCGATCTTCCGGCAGCCACTCTAGCCAAACTTTCACCTACTATACCTTCCCTGCTACTATCCACCTTTCACTGATATTTCATACCTTTCATTGACTTTTAATTCTTTCCTGTCCCCCTCTTCTTTTGTTTTTGTGTATTTTTGTTTGTTGTTCCTTCGTTTCTGTTTGTACCTTTTTGTCTGTAAATTCATTCTTCCCTCATTAATCTTGTAACAGTTTCCAAATTTTTTATACCAAATCAATTCAAAATTTAGAATCACAGTTTAGGCCAGCCTTGCGCAGCCCGTCGCTGGAGTGATTCGCGGATGGCACGTCGTACAAGTTACGGTGTCAGCGAAAAGTGCCAAAATTAAACAAAGTGCAGTTAGACCAATGCCAATGTCTCTGAAAATGGTAAAAAACAAAATAAAATTATAGTAGGATGAAACCCATTAGAAAAGGAAGAGAATATAACAAAAATTAAAGGAAAAATAAATTACGGGCGATCTGAGGTCGGGAAGTCGGAGGGGGTGAGTTTTTAAGGGTAAAAACGGTTTATCTCGATTTCCGGCATAACTACAAGTCCTATGGAAAAAAATTAAATAGCAAAGTTGTAGGTAATAGAAAGATCTACAACTTTTGTATTTACACTTTTTTCACATAACCTCAAAATTTATGTGAAAAATTCAAATAACCAAATTTTTGGTTTTTTATTTTTATCTTTTTCAAAAAAAATTTTTTTTTTACGAAATTTGGTGAAAACTTACCTTGTTATATCCCAAACACACTGTAATTTTTTTTATTTAAAATATTTATTTTTTCACCTTATTTTGAATTAATATCGAAAAAGCACCCTAATTTTCAATCAAAAATTCTCACGTCAAAATATCTGATTTTTTAAAAAACTCGGTAGGCTTTTTGTTTGTTGAAATCTCTACTTTCTGATGGTGTAAAAAAAAATATACACTACTATGGTAAATGTTCTCAGAAAATGCAAAGAAACGAAAAAACTCGAATCCGAAAATTTTTTTTTTAATCATTATGTACAATTTTGAGTTATTTATTAAAATTTACACTTTAATAACTCAAAAAACGTAATATTCTATGTTACATTGATTAACAAAAAAAATTACAAATCCATAAAACATAAAGATTGCAAAAAACATGCGAAAATAGTTGTTCTAAATATTAAAGATAGGATTTAAAGGGGATTTCATCTAAAAAATGTGACTGCTGCAATTTTTTTCAGTAAAAAAGTTGATTTATTAAATTCTAATTACATTTATGTGATAGAAAATTCATAATATATAAATACACATTAAATACATGTGAAATACATGTGAAATACACATTAAATACATGTAAATCATACTATTGAATTTAGATACTTTATACTGATTACGTTATTCATTATAAAATTTTTAAATACATTAATCTTGTTGTTTATAAATACCTTATCTTGAATTCTAATCACTTATCCATTAGTTTTTGTCTCTTTGATGGCATTTCTTCATCGTTAGATTCGACAAACATTTCCGATTCTAGTAGATCTTCGAAATCTTCAAGACCATCACCGTCTTCGTCTCCAATATTATTTCCAGTCTGCATTGGTTCTTCATCCACAATTTCATCTGAATCATTAACGTCCTCGTAGGTTTTTTCTTCCACATTGGAGCATTTTTCAAAACCATGACAATTTGAGCATAAATTTGTGCATTTTAAACCATGTTTTCGGCAGCCACATTTTAAACTGTTACATCCAGTTTCACAGCTGCAGCAAATAGTTTTGAGTAATATTTCCGGAATTAATTCTTTTTCTGTTAATTTGGGCATAATGCCACGTTGATGTGCCAATCTGTTGCTATCAGTTCGTTACCCAGCCAAGTTTGAAGCTGATAATATGCCCTGTGACAATGTTGTTCTGCTGCACCTTCTGTGGGTGGGAGATTTGCCAATATGAAAGATGATTTAATTTTTGCCAATTGATATTTTCGAAATCTTAATTGATTCAGTGATATATTAGCATTTTTACATTTATAAATAGATTTGATTAATTGTAATCCATTTTTTTCGATATCTTCTTTGTTAGCATCTGTTTTTACAGCTGCTACGAAATAACAGGTAGTAAGGCCCTGACCCTCCTAGCCCCTTCCCCACTTCTCTATGAAATACCTTTTGATGGGCTAAAATTTTCCGTAGGTCACTCAGGTATATAAGTTATCTTAAAATAGCAATGAATAGACATCTGCGCATATAATTTAAAGAAGATTCTACAACTTTCTCAAAATATTGTAGATGTCTTATTAAATATAAACTTTATTAACTTATTTGATTGTTTACTATAGTAGTATATTTCGATTTGTAATTTTTTTGTTAATCAATGTAACATAGAATATTACGTTTTTTGAGTTATTAATGTAAATTTTAATAAATAACTCAAAATTGGAGATAATGATTAAAAAAAAATTTTTCGGATTCGAGTTTTTTCGTTTCTTTGCATTTTCTGAGAACATTTACCATAGTAATGTATATTTTTTTTTACACCATCAGAAAGGAGAGATTTCAACAAACAAAAAGCCTACCGAGTTTTTTTAAAAATCTGATATTTTGACGTGAGAATTTTTGATTGAAAATTAGGGTGCTTTTTCGATATTAATTCAAAATAAGGTGAAAAAATAAATATTTTAAATAAAAAAAATTACAGTGTGTTTGGGATATAACAAGGTAAGTTTTCACCAAATTTCGTAAAAAAAAAAAATTTTTTGAAAAAGATAAAAATAAAAAACCAAAAATTTGGTTATTTGAATTTTTCACATAAATTTTGAGGTTATGTGAAAAAAGTGTAAATACAAAAGTTGTAGATCTTTCTATTACCTACAACTTTGCCATTTAATTTTTTTCCATAGGACTTGTAGTTTTGCCGGAAATCGAGATAAACCGTTTTTTACCCTTAAAAACTCACCCCCTCCGACTTCCCGACCTCAGATCGCCCGTAATTTATTTTTCCTTTAATTTTTGTTATATTCTCTTCCTTTTCCAATGGGTTTCATCCTACTATAATTTTATTTTGTTTCAAAAATTATTGGCACTGGACTAAGTGCGCAAACGGGTAAAACCGAGTGATAGTTTTAATCTTTGTTAAGCTTTACTTTTTAAGCCTTTTTATACAATATTACTTATTTTAATTCACCTTGTGGTGAAAGGAGTTTTGAGTTTTTATATTTACATTTTTTACTTACGCCAAACCAGCCCCGCCTCGGCCCGACCTTGCGATGCGCCATCGCGTCAACGCGGTGGCCGCAGGGTCGGTCCCGGGACGGGTTCTGGGGAGGCAGTTTTTTGTACTCAGTACCATGAATAAAGTTGTTTTGAATTGAATTGAATTGGTATGCGATGTAAAGCAACGACAGGCGCAGTTAGTAGTTGGATGGGTGACCATTCCAACGGAAACCGCGTTCTCGCCTCACACATCTTCCAGCGGCTTGTATATCAGTGTATGCGCGGAAGCTATACAACCTTAGGCGAGGGTTGTATAGGAGATATACCATCCTTCGGAGGGGATGTAAAGCCGTCGGTCCCTTGTCTATTAAATGTTAGGCAAGTAAAAGATCCCTACTCTTCTTAAGGGAAGAGGTTCGGCAAAATTCCTGGTTGGGGGTGGTTCGTCTACAGGCGTCGGTGATAGGCCTCAGTAGCGGAAATAGGCCAACATTAAATAAATGTGTAAAAAAAAATATTGACACTATCAGTTAATATTTTTGTGACATGTTTTATCTCGTTGTAAAGAGAAAAAATATATGGAATTAATGGTGTCATGGCCTATTTTGAGATTTGTTCTTTTTTTGCACAAGAGCGTATGTCAAAGCAACCGCGTTTTTGGAATTTTTTGATACACATTATTATTCTTATTATCTTTGCTATCAACTTTTTCCTTTAACTTTTTTCGTATCTCCTCAAATAAGGAAGCTATAACCGTTTGTAGTTTTCCTACTTTTCAGGTTTTTTAAATATATATCACAAAGTAGGCTATGGATTTCAAATTGCTTTTTACTGAAATATAACTCATAAAAAATGGGATAATTGTTTCTAAAAGTTTATTCTTCTACAATAGATATTAAGCGAGATATTTCGTAAAATAGACAGTCTGTATATATTTTTCAAGATGTACTTTTAAATTAAAATTTCACAAATTATCTATTTTAAAATTCATGTTGTAAAATTTCATTATTTATATAATATATTTTATTATTCATCTTAATAATTATTTCTTTTCCTTACCATAAATTTCAGTCTCGTCTATAGTAGACTGGTTTTAAGGAAAAATGAGACAAATCAACCCATTATTCACTATAGATGGTGCCCAAATAACATCAATTTTTCATTGTCTCTTTTCCCCAAATAATACAAAATTTGTCTTATATGTTACGCACACAAAAAGGGTAAGTTTCACCTCTGTTAAAAGTTACCAGAATCCACGACTCATTACTCCGGCTAAAATCAATTAGTTGTACGTATTTGTTGCTTCGTTTATTTGCCATAATAACAATAAGGGGAATAAACAGGTAATAACTATCCACGCTCTAGTTGGGATTCAAACCCGGAACTTCTTGATCTCAAATCTGACACATAAGCACCTGACTCACCGAGTCAACAAAAATGAGAATTTGATTTTACAAATTATCAAGGTTTAGAAGAAAGTTTATTATAAGCAGTAATAAAAACATATTAACATTTTTAAATTAATAATCTTGTAAACCGGATTTCTTAAAATATAAACGTCTTATGTCTTAAATAAACGACTATGGCATTTGCTATGTACTCTTTTAGGAACTAAAAATAAATTTCGACGTTTCAATAAAATCTTCTGTACAAATTATGCGGCTACAAGCAATAAAATTAGTAAACCAGGCAACAGTCCAGATTGGCCTCTCAACAACCTCACTAAACCAACTAATGAATAACCAGCCGCCTCTCTAAAGTTTAAACTATAAGCCGACATTATCCGCATGCTAACTTGGGAGAACGCGTATCAACATTGTTCCACAAAAGATCCTCTAACTATAATAAAGCTCTAGGTGTGCACCGTAGAAAAGCAAGTATGCATGTCACGTTACACCACCTCAGCATCCATCCCCTGAGCTCGCCTTGTAGCATGCACCCCCGATGTATAAAACACCACTTCTCACGACCGGCTGCTTCTGTAGTTTCTTGTTAAGTGCACAACTAGGAAAAGTTTGTTTATTAAGTTTATGTCTTATACTGTCCAGTGATATAACCCAGCGCCAGTTTTTGTTGAATAATTTATAAATCAAGTTTAAAATCGTTTAAACTTTTTCATTTAATATAACAAATCTCTAGCGAATGGGCAAGCAGACGAATTTTTATTATTATTTTAATAACATCTACATATAAAAACAGTTGACCCGTATTTTTTATTTAATTTTTTGATAATGCCTTGTAGTGAAAAGTCGTGAATTTAAACTATGAAGTAGTTTCTTCAGGTCCTGCTGTGATCGTGTTGTAGGGTATTTCCCCTACAAGTCAAAAAATGAAAACAGAAAATTTTAAATTACCAAAAAAACACATCGACCCACACACCATGGCAAAACATGATAAAAAGGTCAACCAGATACCATGTCCACCAAAAAACCACATCCAAAGTCAGAAAAATCTGAAAAAATTCACGAACAGTCGGTAATTCTAAAATAACCTAAATTCACGGACATTAAATTTTCAACGTTCATTCTAATCATTTTATAAAAGAATCATTATAAAAAACAGCCCTAAAAATACAGCCCCCATATAATCATCAACAAGATCTAAACTACTATCCGTACCTAGAATTACAACGTTTTATTTAATTTCGTTAACTTTCTATAAACCATTTTACATTCTAAATTTTATTCCTTTTGGACAACCACTCGTATACATCAAACTACGATCCGTATTACAAGTCATAACATTCTATTTCGTTTCATCAATTTCTTGCAACCCAATTGTTATTTCAAATTTCATTACTTTTCGATCATCCCTCATATCACATACAATATCGGGATTCCTTGAAACCGATATTGTGACTCATTCCATTCCATTCAACTCGCACCTATCGGGAACATTCTCATATCTTATTTCCAGTCACTTATTTCCAGTCACCTCACATCTAACGGGAACATTCTCATATCATTTCATCCGTGAAACGTCGGACCATCATGCCGACTTTACGGAGTCATTTCATATTATTAAATTTTCAATCAATCAAACTTCAGTAACTCCCAAACCCGCATAGATTCCAACTTAGTTTTTATAGTGAAGAATTCTCATTTTCATTGCCGATTTTTTCATATAATTTTTATATTCAAAATTTAACTTTTTGCAAAATTATTGCGCAACATTGCGTAATATTTTGCAATCGTGCTGATCCAGATTTGACGGTACCATTTCCAGCTCTAAATAGAGGTTAAAAACGTTCGTGCCTGACTTACGGGGAACAAAAAACGCAACATACAAATAGTATAAATACAGAGACACCGCGAACTCAAGGCAAGTTCAGATTTTGGCAGTGACTCCTATGTTAAGTATTCGTGAGTGGTAACCCAAGTAGTTGTTTTAAAAGTGATTCTAAAGTGTAATCTGTTTGGTTCTATTTAACTTAAGTTGTAGCTTCCTACCTTCTAGTTAGGCTCTAGATTTGGATACACGGATAAGTCGGCGATGGCAGAACATGTTCATAATAACGAGAACCATAAAATCGACTACGAGGACGTCAATATATTAGACAATAATACGCGCTATTATCCGCGAATCATTAGGGAATTACTGGAAATTATGAAAAACGTGAACAACTTTAACAGAGAGGATGGGTATCGACTTAGTAATATGTGGAGACTGGTATTGCCAAGTATCATCACCGTAATAAGTCAGGGTAAACCAAACACGACGAATGAGCAGCGAGGTGAACCAAGCATGACCAATGACCAGCGAAGCGAAGCGGCGCCTAGGTATGTAACCAGGAGTGTAACACAACAAATTCAGTCTTTAGAATCCTTCTGAAGAAGCTGATAGGATGATCAGCGAAACGTCAAGTCAAGTTCGACGACCACGGCAAGACCCGGAAGAAACTACTTCATTCAATATCAAAGTTGTTCAATTTTGGCCCCTTATTTTATCATTATGTACTCCCCGTTTATTTTTGATTAGTGAATTATTAGTGAATTTTCATCTTCAAATATATTAGGTTTTTCACCCAGATTTTGTTTATTAAGAATTATTTCTGACTGAATTTTGAAATCTGTCTCTTAGCAAACTTTTAGATTGTATTTTTTCCTGGGATTAACTGTTATAAATAGTGTGTATGAGGTATTATCTTGTATCTATAATTGGTTTATTGAAATATTACAGCTTATATAAGTGTTGAGTAATATTTTGCATTTAAATTTGTTTAATCATAATAAGGGGTATTTTTATACATTGGAGTACGGGAGGGTATGGTGAAAAAAATAACACTACCATCGTGATTCCCGCCCTCGAAAACCCATGCAGCGAGCAGGGTAGTTTCAACCCGTGGGGGTTGCTTAGGTAATCTGTGGTTTTAGTAATGGTTAATTTCCCTGATATTCCCATAAAAACCCCAATCCAGCGAATCCCCGCATGCCTAGGACCAACAGCATGGAAGATGGGATGGTTTTTATACTTTGGGGAATTAACTCTTCCGTTTTATCATCTTGAATCACTTTTTTCTTTTTAAGGATTATAAAAACGCAATTTGCGCCGTTTTTATTGACTTTAACGAAAAATGACTAGAGTAACAAAATGTTTAGAATGAGATTTTGCATAATAGAAAAGATTTGCCCCCATCAGTTTGTAGTAAAAATTTAGAATAAATCTTATTTTTTGGGACGGTTACTTTATGTTCACCCCCAGTAAAGGGATGAAACGATTAGGGTTAATTTTTTTTTGTTACTTCAAGTTTATTAGTCTAATATTATTAAATTATAAAAAAAAAATTATCGCAATTTTTGCAAAAAAAAAAAGATCAAGCGTAGGGGATTTTCCACGGGGGAGAAACGAAAGGGTTAAATAATGTGGTTACCAAAATAGTGTATTTTTATGCAAAAAGATATTCTAAACACTTTTTTACTTTACATATATAACCCATGCGCGTTGAGCGGGTAGCATAGGAGATAGGAAAAGAAAGGCGAGTGGCTTAGCAACGGCTTAAAAGGTAATACCGGCAGTGCAAATCCGAAGTTGTGAAAAATTTAATAGTGATTGTTTTGATATTTGTTTAAACACTAGTCGATTTATTATCGGATTGAAAAGATTTTTCCATTTGGTTTGATATCGTTTGAGATATGAAATCGTCGTCTTTTGACGGAGCATAAATTTGCACTTCCAAGGCCGTGCATTGAATTTTATTTGAAAACGCCTCAACACCATCTAGAGGTATGCATAAATTATATTTAATTATATATATACATTTATTTAACGTCGGCCTATTTCCGCTACTGAGGCCTAACACCGACGCCTGTAGACGAGCTACCCCCAACCAGGAATTTTTGCCGAACCTCTTCCCTTAAGAAGAGTAGGGATCTTTTACTTGCTTAACATTTAATAGACAAGGGACCGACGGCTTTACATCCCCTCCGAAGGATGGTATATCTCCTATAGAACCCTCGCCTAAGGTTGTATAGCTTCCGCGCATACACTGATATACAAGCCGCTGGAAGATGTGTGAGGCGAGAACGCGGTTTCCGTTGGAATGGTTATATTTAATTAATTTATCCTTTTTTGTGGGAATTATTTTTAGGCGTTTCCATTTTGGTGTTTTTATTTGCCATTGAAAATCCCATAATAGTTTAATTTTGAATATTCAATAAATGGAATTGAGAGGGATAGTAGATAGCTGCTAAACGTTCCTCCTAGTACGGCTTATCAGCACCCGCAGCGTTTTTTCCTCCGCCCTCAACCCGCAGGAACACCGGACTGTCAATCAACTGACCGTCGATATAAACAACAACCTAGAGGTCAGATCTACTCTTTATTATTATTCTTTCGTACTCAACCAGAAAAAATCATTTTTCTTCTACCAAAAATGCCATCTAATGACTTTTATGATTATTGTAGTTTAGGGTTACAATGTTTTCACGAACATAGTGTGCACTAGCTTATTTATTTCAACAAAAATATTTAACCATTAAAGATTAATTTTGGTGTACAAGTAATATAATGTTCTTACATCTCAGGATAGTTAACATTTGGGTAATAATCTAACAGCTACTGTAAAACACTGGAAAAACAACAAATCCCATACTTTCATGCGCCTTTAAGATATTTATTATTATTCCAGCGTACAGGTAGAATTTCACAACGCGCATACGTTGTATCTCACGTGGTTTCAATTCTTTAGTTAAACTATTTTCAAGTTTATCATACCTTCAGAATATATTTCTAGCATTTCCCTTGTCTGATTATGTAACTTAACGATATCTGCCGTTCAGTTGTGCCAATCATTTTCTGTAATACAATTATTGTTTACTAAGTTAATAAATTTGTTTTATTTTAACCACTTTGAAGGCCACATACTATTTGGGGGGAAAATAGTCAGTTTAAATAAGTTAATTTAAAAGAATTTCAGTTTCGTAGTTTCCTGGTCATGAGCCGACTTTTATAATAATTTAAACTACGTGGCGCTCAAAAGCTCATCGGAAAATTGCGTCGTTGGTTAATACCCACTGTATATTGAGTTAACCAATATCTTGTTTCAGTTTTCATATAAAAGAACTATCCCTAGCTCCCTGCAGATTAGCTAGCCGGCTCGTGCGTAAATTCTTTTGAATATTTGTTCGTGGCATTTTGTAACACTGATAGGTACGATTTTATAACGTATAATTCCTCCTATTGCAATTTTGGGGAAGTAGCGTTATAGAGTGCACTAACTTTCAAAGGTATACATTTCATATGTTGCCGAAGCTGAACACAATGCAAAAGGTTTCAAGTTTTTACATTGAAATAGTAATGATTAAGAACTTATACCCTTTTGCATTCATTTTCTCTACTATTTATAACTTCAATAGCTTTTGACAAAACCAACTTGGTAGGCAAAACATATTAAATAATGTAGTGTTTTCATTTAAAATTCATAATTTACACATTTTCACTTTGTATCTAGAAATCATATGATATACATCTATTGTACATGCACTCACTGTGCAAAACTGGAATTCTAAACAGAATTTTTTTAAATTATTTCCCTACAATTAGACATCAAGCGTATATATTAAACACTACATCCAGAAATCAAAAATAGAATATTCCCTAGCCATTTTCTAAACCCACGTTACTTACTGTACTTCATAATATTTATTATTTAGTTCACATATTAAAACTAAAAACACATTAAAGTTGGAAAGTTATGAAATAGAGCACCCACGGGAAATCCTCAAGTGTGCTGAACAACATAATTTTTAATTCATACAAAAAAAATACGGTTGATTAAAGTTTCCTTTTTATTATATAATACCGTAAAATTTATAGTCTTGTTTTTATAAATATTTTTATAATTTACATAATTAGTCTTCGTTATCAGATATAGTTTTATTTAATTTTAAATAGAACAATGTAATTGTAAGATATTTGCTTGATGAAAGCAAGACAAATATTCAGAATCAATATTTACTTAGTTCAATCAACGTTTAGATTTGTATTAAATTATTCTCAGGAATGTCCAAATCAAATTCTTCACATTAATAAAGTTTGTATTGTGAGCAGGAGCTTTAGGGATAATCAAACACAATATTTTTTATTTGATGTTTAAAATTTACCCAGCTTTCAGTATAATTGGTCAAATTATTTTTGTTTTCTTTTATTCCGTTTTATTTTTCTAAATTCCTGGCCTGTTTCCGTTAAGCCGGCAATCTGGTCTTTATTCGAGTGATATTACTAGAGAAATAGTATACTTTTTTATATATAGACATTTTGAAATCGTTTTTCAAGAACAACTACAAAATATCTAACATTTAAATCAGAAATGAGAAAAGATTCTCATTATTTTATCGCATAAAATAATAATCCATGAATTTCAGTGTTACCACGTAAGCAGATCATGTTTCAGTCAATTTATCCACTTTAACTTGTTCTTGCTTCGAAAGAGAAAAGGTTCGGCAAAATTTCTGGTTGGGGGTAACTCGTCTACAGACGTCGGTGATAGGCCTCAGTAGCGGAAATAAGCCGACGGCGACGTTAAACAAATATATATAAAAAAATATTCTTGAAGGTGAGTTTAAGAATTATACCTTATAATTCAACGTTTTATTTTTTCTTCTACTACAAAGTTCAGTTACTCACGACTGGAGCTGGTGCTCCTCCACAACTTCTTTGTAACTTCATATGAGGCGGTGTTTAAGAGTGCGGGTATTTAGAGCAGATGAGGTAATTAGGGTGGTGGGGTAATTGGAGTGGAGGAAGGAGCACCTCGTCCAGTATATATTAGAGGAAGAGGCCATCTTTGTCGGCATACATCAAAGAGAGTCTGCGGATATCTGTTAAATCGACACGCATCAAAGAGCTGGGGTGTCGTGTCATCTTTATTATCTTGTAATCTCAGCTGCCCGTCTGTCCGTTCGCCCAGACTTCTGTTTTTAGGGCTCTGTCATGATGTTGACTGTCAAATTAATCATCTCGGTGTATGAAATAACAGTTTATCAAAATTTTCTTACTAAGGTTAAGAGGATAGCATTTGAAGTATGATATTTCAATTCAAAGTGTAAAATTCTATTCACCAGATCTAAATACACAAGAATAAGTAATAAAAATAACAACTTCCTGTTTCCACTTCCGGTTTTCGATGTACAGAATAATAGTTTATCAAAATATTCGTTCTAAGGATAAAAATGTCATTTAAAATAAGATATTTAAAGTGTAAAACTCTGTATACCAGGTCAAAAATAAACAAGAACCACCCACCACATCTAATTACCTCCCCCCACCCCACTCATTTCCCCCACCACCCGTATTATCCTTTCACTCTAATTACCCCCACTCTTAATCCCTGCCCACCGAATCTCACCCCATCGCCGAAGCCCCGCCTCTATGGCTTCACTAAAAGTGGTGGGGGAGCACCAGGCCCGGTCATCAAAATATTCTCAGGCTCAAGCGGTCTACTGATTTACTTATAAATATATATCACTAAAATACGTATACATACAAAAATTGCTCATTTGATATTATTTTATTTCATAATTTTGATAATCGATTTTACCAACCCTGTATGCAATCTGATTATTGAATGTTATTATTTCAAATTTTAACATTCGTCATAACTTACCCTGAATAATAAAAATTAAACGTAAAATATATTGTGGTTTAATGTTTTAAATCAAACAATTTGTTGCTGTGACCTAACAGCAGTCGAATAAAGCTGTTCCCATGATCGTCATATTTTTATATGACAGTTGACAAACAAATATTATCAAGTCATATTAAATGAGCAATTCTTATACAGTATACAATGTGATTTATTTATAAGTAAGTTTATGACTCATCAGTTCCTTTGTTTTTTAAAAAGTTAGTAGTAGGCTATAAATTACTTTATCGTCCGCTTTGAAATTACTCTATGGCCAGCGGGCCATAATGTTGCGCTTAACGTCCCAAAAGCTTATTCATAAAGTATACTTTAACGCCTGGTTGTGTATAAAAAGACTTTTACTGCCGCTGAGACCTCGCGAGCTACAGTTAAAGACCAAGTAAGCCCCTTAGATGAAATGTGACAGTTTTACTTCACAAAACTTATCGTAAATAACATATTTTTTTGACATTTGAACAAGAAATATATTATCAGTCTTGTAGAACATTTAATTCTCTACAATATTTATTTTAATTTCACACTATACAGGGTGTCCGGAAATGTATATTATTAGCTTTAGATGACGAAAATAGTGGCAAAAATATGAAAAAAAATTCGGTGAACATATGTCTGGATTATTTGTCCGAGAAGAACGTATACTCAGGCGGCATACCGATTTTAATATATTTGTTATTTCTCTGCTTCAAAACGTCCATTTTCATCACAAATTGAAATTTAGATATTTTTACGATGCTAATAATGGATTCATTAAAAAACAAAAAGTAAAATTAAACAGAAGTAAGCGAACACAAATCAATAACGTTTGTTGAAGATTATGGCGAATGCGCCAGTGTTAACGAATTTTTCCTGTTTTGACAATAAATTGCTGTTTTTTGCAGTATAGTTTTATTTCCACGAAATGTTAGTAGCCTATTAAATTTGTTTTCTTAAACTGTAAATAGTGTAAGTATTATAAATCACGTATTATATGATTAAAAATGCACTCATAACAAGCATATATCAAAAATGTAACAAATTTAGATACTTAATAATTCTAATTTAGAATATATAGAAATAATAATCAGCGTCCTCCTCAGCCCCACAACACTGCCAATGTATACTACAAGCTAATTTTCTATGTTGCTTCCCCGCACCCACTGTTGTTGAATTGAAACACTGTATTTCGTTAATGTTGCGTGTCAGTAGTGAAGTGCTGTCTCCTCGGTATAGTGTTTCACTCTCAAATCTTCGGTGTCGATAGTCAATACTTATTATCACTTGTATTAGAAAGTGAAGGTACTCAGAAGGCGCAGAGGATTACGACATTGGTAATGCGCTTCTTGTTATTGTCTTCCAATTTGGTTTAAGCAAAGGTTATGTTGGTCATCATGAAGTATATAGTCAAAAAGATAAACATGATGGATGATCAGGGGTGCAATTAGCTATTAAGATAGGTTATATAAAGGAACCTTAAAATTTTAATATATTTTCTTCAGGAGGAGTTTTTGTTCCGGATGTAAAAGATTAGCTTTATTATGTAAGCAATCATAAACATAAACACTGCGACCATCATAATAACTGCATATCCAATGATTTAGACGTTGCAAAAGTTGTATGGTGTATGGGTAATTTGCACATAATTTGTAATTCGTATTTCATAATACATATTTGTATGTAAAATGTTGGAAGAAAAGCGAGAATCTTCGAGCCACTGACCTTCTTTGATGATTTTGACGTCTGTTTTCGTTAATCTATACACACAAATACATTATCCATATTGAAAGTGAAAGCAGACTTATAAGATGAAGCTTTACTATTGTAACTGTCGCTTTTTTAACTGCTAATTTCAATGCCAAATTGATATTTTCAGAGTCATCTTCTTCAACTGCAATAAATAATTTCCAACCAATATTTTTGTTCGTGTTTGTCTTTATATGGTTCCAGGGTAATTGAATCGAAGATCTGACTAAAAGATACTAACGCACTCTTTTAATTTCTCCAATTTTAATGTTGTTAGTAGCAATTGGTTTTTTGTAAATCACGCCAATATTTTGACTGTAGCTTTTATCAGCAGACATTTTATGTACTTGAATATTTTGTTTGTCGCTATTTTCAGCTGCCAGTTGTAATGACCAACTATTATTATTATTTAAAGAGTAATGTTTTGAATTTAAAATTTCTTCTGTTACATTTTTAGTTGTATCAAAATATATAAGCCAACACAAAGTTAATAAATTATTACAAAAATAATAAAAGTGAAGTAAAGTAAAAATATACCTACTACGACAGTCCAGTATTCCACTATTTCCTATGAAAGGAAATCGATGCGTTGCCACCAATCAAAGTGCACAAAGTGTGCTTCCAAATCAATTGAAAATAATGTCCTCTAACTTCCGACATACTACATCTTCAATCGGACGCAAAATAAAATCTGATTACAATAAGCCCCCAGCAGGCAGTTTCCAGTGCAGTGCTGTTGTGCATCGCCAGCCGCAGACTAGTTTCGAGCTTATTAGCTCTCATCAGTGCGACATTGGCAAATGCACAACATCCCTTCACTATTCGCAAGTTGCGGACATCTCGTGTCTACAATTTGATGACTATAGAAGGCAGTATGCCGGAAGTTTTAGGATATTATTTTCAATTGATTTGGAAACGCGCATTGTGCACCTTGATTGGTGGTAATGAATCGATTTCCTTTCATAAGAAATAATGGAATACTGGACTGTCCTAGTAGGTATATTTTTACTTTACTACACTTTTATTATTTTTGTATTTTTTAGTTGTATTATTTTTTAACAATAAGTAACCCTATTTTATATTCTGTTCTCCACTATTTGAAGGTAATAATATTGATGTTCTGTTTTGACTCAAAGGCAATGAAATTTTTTTTTCAATATTTTTGTTCCTGTCACTGCTAGAGTAGGCATTTTGAACGTGCTAGGACATATTTGATTGTCACATTTCTTGACCAACATTTAAATTTCTTTTTCAAGGTCAAGTTCTACGAGTTTCCTTTTGTGCGAATACTTAGACTTATTTTGGTTCTGTAACCACTTTGCAACAATATCGTATAATGGAGAAGTGTGGCATATACGACCACTCCGTATATCCTGTGGGAAGTGTTGCAGTTGCTGTGTTTGAAAAATTTTCAGCAAGTGTAAATACATATACAACATTTTCAGGGCGTATACAAACATCAAAGCAATGCCGTAATAAGATGACAAGATGGAACGATAAACAACTCATTTATGATGTAATTACCAATGTTAAATTGTTTTTCTTTTTTATAAAAGAAAATAAATATCCTAATGACGCAGAAAGCAACATCTTGCTGTATGTGAACCTCGGACTCGTTTCGCTTTCGCATGGGAGAGAGAGAAATTTAGCTGCGAAACCCGACCGGGTTTCTTGATGTATAACGTTTTGTTTTACTTCGTTTAGTGTAGAAAACAGAAAGAACATAGGCATTATTGAGATGGCAATATATACCTTGATGTATCTGGCGTATTATCCATAGTAAATTACTAAGTCACTAAAAAATAGAAATATTCAATTTAATGATTATCTATTATAAAAATACGCTTATTTGTATTGTTTTGGTTGCAGGCATTCTTATGTAATTCCTCCTCCAAGTGACACTGTTGTGTAATTTCGCAAGAATAAAAAAACACACATATAGTTAAATAGTTTAATCGTATGTGCTTCAGGTATAATAGAAATATATGGCCGACAATTTATTTTGAAAATGCAACGGTCCCACTAATTGGATAACGTAGTTCAAATGATTATACTACCCAATTATTTGTCATTAGAATTAATAGGTAAACGCTATTTCACTGTAATTCGGTAATCCACATTGGGGGCAACCGAGAGTTTATCTCATGGCAGATGTACAAATTGATCTCCCTTCAAACTGTGTTAAAATTTGTTTCCCATGCCAGCGATATGTCTGTAAACGATATTCAAAGACATACATTGATGTGCCATATCATGTCTTGCGTATTTATTGGAAACAAATGAAATTTGAGATGCAATAATGATAGAAATATAAATAATAAAGTTACGTAGATCGACAAATACCATGTAATGTGAAATAATGCGATATTTTAGATTTATATGGTTCTGGCCAGAGCCCTAGTTGCACATTGGGGTGTTTCAAAAATGTTGAAAATTTTTTTTTTTTATATTTTCTATGGGGCACCATCTCATTTGTTTGCATATGTCTAGAAACTTGCACAGTATTTTGTTCAGAATTTTTAGTATGGTTTTAGGGGTCGCTACCAGCTAGGCAAATGTAGGGTTTTACCAATAAATATAAGAAGTTAGGTATTAATTTGTAAGTATTTATTTAACATGTTTCTTACAAAAAAATGGATATTTTCTTACACAAGCAGAAAAACAAATATATAATTAAACATAGTTCAAACGAGTAATAATTATTCAAGATGTCAAAGTGGACTTTTTTGTATTAGGGAATTTTCGTCGATAATCTTTAACCGTTAAAAGTAAATATTGTTTCTGCTTTTCATTTTTGGTGAAGACGATTGTACTCATTTATAAGAGCTACTCCTTTCTCTGCTATGTCATTAACTACTTGCATAGAATGTACAAAAGTCCTACATATATTGTAATTATCATCGTCTTTCCAGATCTTAACATCTTCCTTCAAAAAATCACACGAAACGCCGGTTGTGTTGAAAAAACTCAGTGTATGATTCGATACAAAATTTTCCAAGTTTTTGGCAAGAATAAGATCATAATCAAGGGTCGGTCGCTTTGAAGATAGAAGATTTTCTATACCTGCTGTTTCGAGGGTAGTGACCATCCTCTGTTTAGTTTCCAAAGAAACTTTATTATCAAAAATGCAAAAACAACAAGCTCTCCAGACAGGTACCAAAGTGTCCCATGATTTCTTTCATAGCAGTTTTTGCAAGTGAATAATTTATCTTTTCGTACGCCACCAAGTTCAAAAGCTGTAAATCATTCTTTGATGCAGACGATGCACAAGGAGCTTGAAACCAGTACTTTATGTAAATCCGAACAATAAAAATACAAACAACCCTAATACCCTTTATTTCTCTGTTTGTCAATTTTAACTGTTCTTTAAATAAATAAATCTTTAAAGCATAGATTGCTTTAGCCATCCATCTTGGTCGGTGTAGTCCAGCAGATGCTCGAAAAGACATATCCTTTTCAAGTGTTCCTCCCAAAAATATAATAGCAACTCTTTGTAATCACCACGTGGTTGAAACTGCTTTAGCTGATGTGTAGCAAATGAAACCATTGTATTGGATACACCTTCAACAGACATTAATATCTCAGGATCAGCATTAACTGTCTTGAAGTTCTCTTGGTTAATTTGAGGCCAACATTTTTGAAATCTTTTAAAGATCTGTATTTCTGGCCTACTTGAAACACCAAGTGCTAAAACCACGATTGCTTTAAGCACAATCTCCAAAATGTGATGTCTGCAGGCAATCCATAATAATTTATTTTCTAGCTTCTGTTCTAATAGGGTACAAGCGCCATTAATAAAGCTGTTCTATTCCCTGGCCTAATACTAAGATAGGTAAACGATCTACAACGTCATGCCCTGTTATATCTTCGAGCATTTTACCATCCCAATGAATAGCAAGCGGGACTTCGGGCTTAATCTCGCTTTTTAAAGACTCTGTAATTTTTTGTCGTGGCTGTATTCGGTGACGCCAAATAGACGCAGAACTCGTGCTGTAGCTCACGACATCACAACCTGCGCTCCTGAGAGCAGATACTAACACAAGCATCTTTGTGACGGTTCTGGCAATGGAGAACCCGACCGATGGAGGGCTTCATTATTACTATAACTGTCATCTATGGAGCTTGAAGACGATGACATTAACGCTTCTCTGTGAAGACGTTTTTTGTTTTCCGTTTCTTGCCTTTTTCTACATTATAATTTCGCATCTTCTTTTAACTTCACCGCTTGTTTATTGTTGAGCTTTCTGTCTAAAGTGCCTATCTGACCTAGGTGTCCTTTTTCTCTCTAAACAAGTAGAAACAGTAGATTTTCGTCGATCGTAATCATTTCTAGTGCGTTGGCAAAAAGGCATTCTAAACCTCTCTTCAATTTTCTTCTTTATTTATCATCACAGCTGAACGTTCTGTTTTATTTTCTTTATTTTTCTTTAACATTTGCCACTCAGTGAAATATTTGAGTATTTTTGATATTACATGTTTTTTAGTCTGGTGGGAGCTTGCTTTTCCCATATTTGCAGAACGTCACGCAGTACAAGTGGCAGATTTGTTGTTGTTTTTGTTTTCTATAATTTTATAATAAAAAAACAATCTCATCACCTCGTTAATAGACGGCAATCTTAATTGAGATAACATTGATGTTAGATGTCCAATTAACCAAATATCTGTCTTTTTCCGAGTTGTACACGCCATTATATGCCACGATCGTAAATTCAGTTTAATAACAAAAAGTACGGTATTACTCAAAGACACTATTATACTGATTCATATGAACCTGTTAACACGCTTGTTTAGAATACTGCGGTAGTGAGGAAAGGTCGGAGAGGGGTCATCCTATCTGCTGGTCAGATTCGGCATTATATTTGGTGTAAACGGAGCGAATTGTCTAAACTTTGATCAACGGTAGCGACCCCTAAAATACGCGTATATTTTTTTGCCATTGGAAGCATATAAAACTGTGCCCCAATGAAAATTTTAGACTTTTATTTTTTGAAGCACCCTATTGCATACATATAATAAGTTATTCTATGCAGTTTACTAGGTGCTGGCTTTTGAATTGAAAATAATGTATAAAGCAAATTAAAGTTGCGTTATAATGATCCTCCTACCAATATTTTGTTCTCTTCTTGCAGACAACGCACTCACTCTACGCATAGCGCGCGGTCACAAATTTTTAGAATTTTCATTAACTGATAAAATAAGTATTTTAGCTTCAGCTCACGCATAAGCATTACTGCATCCCGGAACTACGTAGTATTTGTGCAGTGGACCCTATTATCCGCTTATATTGACTATACATATTAATCACACTAGCAGCCCACACGAACTAATAGACAGAGTTGCCTAATAGCTCAATCGAATTGATTCACTGTTCTGCAATTTAAAATTTTTCCTCCCAACGACGTTTCGACAAAATCGTATCTGTCATCTTCAGGTTTTCGCGGGTGGCTATTTACTGCTGCTCGTTACTTCAACTGGAAAATTTAACAAAATATATAAGCCAACTCAAAGTGGATATGAAAGGAAATTGATTCATTGCCACCAATCAAGGTGCACAATGTGCGTTTCCAAATCAATTGAAAACAATGTCATGTAACTTGCGACATACTATGTCTTCAATTGGAAAAGACAAAACAAATTCTGATTACAATAAGCTTCCGGTAGATAGATTAATCCTAAAGAAATGACTACAGTGCAGGGCTGTTGTGCATTGACAGCCGTAGCCTCTAAGTTATCAACTTTCACACAAGAGGTGTCCGCAACTTGTTGATAGCTCCAGCTTCATCTTTAGTAGTAGATATTTTTACTTTACTGCACATTTATTCTTTTTGTCATAATTTATCCACTTTGCGTTGGCTTATATATTATATATAACTTAGTCCGAGTTTTTCGCCAACTTTGATTGCAATAAGTCGCCACCATATGGATGGATATCTATTGTACTGCATGTACATTGTACAATGTAAACGGAGGACTTCTCTTTATTTGTGATATAATCTACAACTGGCGCAAATAAATAGTCTTTCCATTTAATAACTCGAGTTTGACATTAATATCAATGACAACATAATATATTTCACCCCAAATTATCATCATCATTAGGATCTTTTGTGAAGTTTCAAATTGTTTCAATACATCATGAATTCCTCTTATTTGTTTGGAAGAGTCTCGGGGTCCGCAAATTGCGTACCTGATTTATGTATAATAGAGTTCCGCAAATTGCGGACCTGAATTATGTATAATAGAATTCCGCAAGTTGAGGATCCATATTATCTATAATAGAGTTCTGTGAATTGTGTCATCAAGACCTAACATTATGCCAAATTTTAAGTTCCTACGTTACGTGACAAAAACCTCTGTGACAAACGTACACGAGAGTGTCTTATAAGGGTTCCATTGTTCCTTTTAAGGTGCGGAACTCTCAAAATGTAGAAGTTAAAATACAAATTGTTTATTTGTTAACGAATTACATACACACAAAGTACAAATCTAAATTGTTTACATGAACACAAAAACACAAGAACCTAACCTACCCTAACCTATTTCCATTCCTAATATTTCCATTCAACGGTTAGTTTGGGTTCTTTAGTGAATATTTTCAATCAAATATTTCACATCTTTTTGCATTTTTAGTAACAAAAACCTTATTCCCCCGACTTAATATCGCCTTTTACGGTAAAACCAAAAATTTTAGCAAAAAACCCTATTAAATTTTGGCCATTTTCACAAAAGTTACTAAACTGAACTATTACCTCCTTATTATTTAATGCATTTCATAAGTCTTTTACCCACAACACTACAATTCTACGACCACATCATGCGGTAAAAAGTAAGGTTACGATTTTCGGATCCCTACAAAAATACGATAGGAGTCCGCTATTTGAGGACCTTGAAGAATTGAAACGGGAACGCAAGTTGCGGAATTGTAACCTACAGAATAGAGGTCCGCAAACTGCTCATATATTTTACATTTGCGGACTCCCAGTGAACAGGATAAAGATACGCAATTTGCGGACCCCGAGACTCTTCCTATTTTTTTTTAATCTCTGGTAGAACTAGTCAACTAGTGTTTAGGGTATCATTAATGTGTTTTAAGGGAAAGAGTTTCTCAATTAACGTTTTATGTTGATCAAAAAAATCTTGTGACATAAACAGGATCAGTATTAGAAATTCCAATAGATCCGAAATAATACCTTCCAGAGATGAGTGTCAATCAGTTATCCCCTTGGTTATAACCTGTCTTCTGTTCACAACCTCCAAAGTATTAGTTAGTCATGCACAATAAAAAATTGTTCAAAGTGGTCCGAAAAATATAAATATAAAATAAATAATGGAATAAGAAAGTATTAGAATTTTCCTGAAATAGAATATTTTTCCAACAAGTCTAAATCACTTGTGGCATTACTCATTAAAACACAGCTATACTGTAAGCGTAAATGGATTGAAATGTAGTCACCGCTTTTATAGAGTGATACGTAACGCCACACAAATATACCTATTAAGTCACTGTAGAGCATAGCATTGTCAGCTAAATCGAGGGATTGGGTTTACAAAGCACTTGCAAAACATTATTTACTGACAGTGATTATATTAGCGATATATTCATTTAATCTTTATAGGAACAAATTGTTTAAAGTTAGAAAGAAGTTGGTACAAGAGTCTGTAGTCTGTTGTATTATACAATAAGCTGTTGCATACCATTTGAACTATATTTTTAAATAACTTACGTTAATGTTTCTAGATTCCACTCAACCTAAGGATTTATCTAAAGTATACATCTGTTATACGCTCTTGCTTGGAAAAGTACTACTTGAAATAAGTAAATCGAATTTATCCAGATAAAATGTTGATTTCTCTGTACAACTTTAAATTATGTGAATATAAATTGTCCATATTTTTTTATTTTAGGGAATATGCAAAAAATTTTCACCAATTTGAAGGAATACAAAATATTTATAATTATTTCTTCTAAAACAAATTTCAATTTGTACAAAATCCATAACAATTATTTTATGCGTATCAAGATACTTCAAGAAAACCGCACTCAACCATTTTATTCAAGCTGGCGAGTGACAAAGTGATTTAATTTAAACTCACTACAACCCCTCAAATAAACAAACGCATCACATATATTAGACTCTCAAAACTGCATAATAATTATACAATTTGCAAGTCGAAACAGTTTTTAGGTATATAGTCATTAGATTATTACTATGGACAGGATATTCACCTATCCATTCTATTTAATTGTTATTACAACAATTTCAATGACTGCAATTAATGCAATTTAATGTGCTAAACTAGAATATATTTCTTATTTTTCCGCTTCTGGTCTAGCCAGCAATGATATTAACTTTCTAATTTTGATAATAACCTATTTTCTCTTTTCTTAATAGGTACCATTTTCTCATTTCAGCTCACACCTAAACAAGTATATCTTCCTCTTGATTGTCTAACAAATATTACACAGAATCAAGTCTTATCATTATCGTGGGTCGGTCAACTATATTTTTTTAAATTATCTTGGAGTTAGAGTTATTAAAATTTTTAAAAGAAAATTAACGACAGCATTTTAAAAGGAAATTAAAATATTTTTTAAATAAACAATCAAATTTATAATGAATCTGTTAATTCAGTAAGTGTTCTAACTGAGAATTATTTTCTACAAGAAGCCGCATCCTATTTCTTAAATTTATTTTATATTGTTTATATTGTTTTTTTATATTATATATTGAAATTATGAATCCTTAATTTAAGATATATATATTCAAACGTAATAACGCAATAAATCGCTAGAATCCCATAAATATTATTCCGGGAAGTCTAAAATTTAATGGTATAATACATGTCCAAATATCGGCAAAAGTATTCTTTCCTATTTTTTGGGTTTTCTACCACATGTATTATTATCCTCTTCAAAAACAAATCACCGAATCTACAAAAGGAGGAAGAGGATAATAATACATGTGGTAGAAAACCCAAATAATAGGACAGAATATTCGTAGAATGCCACAAATAATATCAGCAAGTGTTGTTTAAAATTTGAAAATGATAACCCCTACTCTTATTGATTTTCTGTGTAATACTGTTACAGGTAATTTCACACCTATATTTTCCGATCAATCAGATGCTTTCATTGATTCGTTATCATTGACAATGAATTTCAAAGGTCAGTGGAAATTGTTTGACAGTTGCAACACAACAACACTTTAGCGTAGAATAACTCGATGTTACAACAAAAATAATCAAAAGTAGAAGAGATTTAGTTTATCCCCTAAATATTACTTACATATACTTTTCAATCGAAAACCGTAAATGTATCACTTAGGCACTTCTTTTTTTTAGAAGTTAGTATTACTGGATGATGATGATTCAAATGTATAAAATTTGTGTTTTACAAAATATATGTAATATTTTGAAACTAGTTTATTTAACTTGGATCCACTCAGCAGCTTATATTTGACAGAAACCTGCACGAAATTTTATTTCACCATTCCAAGTAAATTACTAGAGTTTACCTCCGGACCACATTCTTCAATGAAATAAGTCAGAATCTTTAAATTCTTGTAGAGTACGTACGTACTCCCAATTTTAACCCAATGTGAGAAACTTTATTAATAAAACCGGTAAATAAACACAAACATGCCAGTAAATCGAATTTATCCAGATAAAATGTTGATTTCTCTGTACAACTTTAAATTATGTGAATATAAATTGTCCATATTTTTTTATTTTAGGGAATATGCAAAAAATTTTCACCAATTTGAAGGAATACAAAATATTTATAATTATTTCTTCTAAAACAAATTTCAATTTGTACAAAATCCATAACAATTATTTTATGCGTATCAAGATACTTCAAGAAAACCGCACTCAACCATTTTATTCAAGCTGGCGAGTGACAAAGTGATTTAATTTAAACTCACTACAACCCCTCAAATAAACAAACGCATCACATATATTAGACTCTCAAAACTGCATAATAATTATACAATTTGCAAGTCGAAACAGTTTTTAGGTATATAGTCATTAGATTATTACTATGGACAGGATATTCACCTATCCATTCTATTTAATTGTTATTACAACAATTTCAATGACTGCAATTAATGCAATTTAATGTGCTAAACTAGAATATATTTCTTATTTTTCCGCTTCTGGTCTAGCCAGCAATGATATTAACTTTCTAATTTTGATAATAACCTATTTTCTCTTTTCTTAATAGGTACCATTTTCTCATTTCAGCTCACACCTAAACAAGTATATCTTCCTCTTGATTGTCTAACAAATATTACACAGAATCAAGTCTTATCATTATCGTGGGTCGGTCAACTATATTTTTTTAAATTATCTTGGAGTTAGAGTTATTAAAATTTTTAAAAGAAAATTAACGACAGCATTTTAAAAGGAAATTAAAATATTTTTTAAATAAACAATCAAATTTATAATGAATCTGTTAATTCAGTAAGTGTTCTAACTGAGAATTATTTTCTACAAGAAGCCGCATCCTATTTCTTAAATTTATTTTATATTGTTTATATTGTTTTTTTATATTATATATTGAAATTATGAATCCTTAATTTAAGATATATATATTCAAACGTAATAACGCAATAAATCGCTAGAATCCCATAAATATTATTCCGGGAAGTCTAAAATTTAATGGTATAATACATGTCCAAATATCGGCAAAAGTATTCTTTCCTATTTTTTGGGTTTTCTACCACATGTATTATTATCCTCTTCAAAAACAAATCACCGAATCTACAAAAGGAGGAAGAGGATAATAATACATGTGGTAGAAAACCCAAATAATAGGACAGAATATTCGTAGAATGCCACAAATAATATCAGCAAGTGTTGTTTAAAATTTGAAAATGATAACCCCTACTCTTATTGATTTTCTGTGTAATACTGTTACAGGTAATTTCACACCTATATTTTCCGATCAATCAGATGCTTTCATTGATTCGTTATCATTGACAATGAATTTCAAAGGTCAGTGGAAATTGTTTGACAGTTGCAACACAACAACACTTTAGCGTAGAATAACTCGATGTTACAACAAAAATAATCAAAAGTAGAAGAGATTTAGTTTATCCCCTAAATATTACTTACATATACTTTTCAATCGAAAACCGTAAATGTATCACTTAGGCACTTCTTTTTTTTAGAAGTTAGTATTACTGGATGATGATGATTCAAATGTATAAAATTTGTGTTTTACAAAATATATGTAATATTTTGAAACTAGTTTATTTAACTTGGATCCACTCAGCAGCTTATATTTGACAGAAACCTGCACGAAATTTTATTTCACCATTCCAAGTAAATTACTAGAGTTTACCTCCGGACCACATTCTTCAATGAAATAAGTCAGAATCTTTAAATTCTTGTAGAGTACGTACGTACTCCCAATTTTAACCCAATGTGAGAAACTTTATTAATAAAACCGGTAAATAAACACAAACATGCCATTGAGAGCAAAGAAATAGATACCGCGTGCAACTAGAGAAGAAATAATAAATGAAGAATTGTCAGAGGAATGCAATTCCTATACTAGTGTTTCCCGAAACGAAATTGTACTGCGTAACAAGTATCACAATTTGAAGAAACGTTGCAAACAAAAATTTGCTGAAGAGAAATGATACATTAAAAGCACTGGTGGTGGACCGCTCAAAAAATTTTTTATAATTGAAGCAAGCAATTCAATAAAAGAAATATTTGGCAATCAAATCACGAGTAGAGAAAGTGAATTTGATGATGACACTTCACCTAAAGGTTGGTTTCTTATATTGATTATATAAAACAAGTTAAAAAAATTCTTCATATTGATTTCGATACTTAAAGATTGTTTCTTTTTTCTAGTAAACGCTACAATATATGACAGTACTGCACTACATACCTCTGGACAATAGGAGGAATCTGGATCAGGAATACTTATAATAGGTATAGTTTGTATAACTGAAAAATTATTTTATTTTATTATATATTTTTTTATTCCGCTAACACAGAAACAAAGGACGCTGCCTTAGATAATTATATGCTGGAAATAATGTATGAAAATCTATTTTTACAAATAGAAGAGAGTTCTGACACTGATGGTGAGTAATTTTATATATACTTAATACAATGTCAATTTAAGTTAAGTTTTGGTATACTGTGGAAATAGTTACATTTCGGAAAATTGCTACCTAATTTATGCCACATAACAAAGAAATTTCTAAATTAAGAATTTAACCAAACTATATACAATTTGTACAGATATGTTGTAACCAGGTTCTTCATCAACTCAAGGTGTGAAGAGATAGTTAGGCTGGTCATCACATAGGTACTATTCGTCAATTAAATAAAACAACCACAATATACAGCGCTAACTAATCCGAAATCGATAAAAAATCATTAAGAAACAGAATTTGGAGCAGCACGAATTAAAGAAGGCTCAAATGTTTGAAAGGCATCAACAGGACATGATTTCCGCTAAAGAAAAACGTAAACAAGAACTTGCATTTGCCAAAGGAAAGCATCAGCTCAGAAAACAAATTCATAAGGAAATACTAATTAGTTTGAGAAATAACATAAAATAGAATATCTGTTACTTATTTAATTCATTTTATTTTCCCCCTATTTGTATTTAATACAATAATACATGTTCTTTATATTTTATAAATATATATATATATATGTTATATTAGCTTTCCACATTGTTATTAGTATTAATAGTCCAGTGCAATTAGGAATTGACCCAAAAATTTTGGGTACATTTTTTCTTTTGTTCCTTATTCGAAAGGGGGGTCAATGAAAACCTTAAGTCTGAATTTGCGCATTCCTACTTCCCCCCCTTTCGCCGCCATCTTGGATTTGTTTTTTTTTTTCAATCGCTCATAACTCGAGTTTTATTTATCGCACAGTAATGAAAAAAACATCGTTGTACTCGTGAGGATTTACTCTTTATGTCATCTCGAATGCATTTTTGCCGTAAAAGTTATTGCAAAAAAGTTATTAGAGCTCAAACTTGAGAAATGATTTCAAAAAAATTTTTTTTCGCTTTCTTGGCTCGCCACTCTTTTGCAGTGCATCTGACACTCTCTGCCAATAAAATGTTATTTAAACTAGACGCGATTTCTAGGATTTAGAAAAAAAAATTAAGTCCGTAAGTGGATTCCTCGCCCGCCAATCCACGCTCAAAGTTGACATGTTCAAATATGCGCGGAGCGTTTTCAATCAGTCATAGTATTTTAACTTGTACATTTTGTAAACTCATTTCCACACCACCTTTGAGGTAGAGTCGACGGCGCGTTTTATTTAACGTGGTTTCACCCCGAGGCCTAATTCACGATTTCTTTGCTTGATGTTCGATTTCTTGCCACTTTTCTATAGGAAATTAATAGTTTTCGTCAGTTTCCTGGGATACTTCAGACGCTTTTCTTTTCGTCGCTCTGGGTAATGGTACCATAGTAGGAAGGTCGTAGCAATCCTTGTCTTCATCACCCAAGATTTCTGCAACTTCCTTGACGTTTGTGCAATTTTCGCCGCAGCAAATTTGACATGTTCAAATAAGCGCGGTGCGTTTTCAATCAGTCATAGTATTTTAACTTGTACATTTTGTAAACTCATTTCCACACCACCTTTGATTCACAGTGAAACAATCATGGGAAGATGCGGACGTGGATATCGTGAAAACTGCAATTGATTTAAGTCCACAATTTGATACTGTCGTCATCGTAGGAGTGGATACGGACCTGCTTGTGTTGCTGTGTGCACTCGGGAAAATTTAAAAAAAATGTCTATTTCCGTAAAATAGGAAGGGGAACAACGGCATCGAAGACGTATTCTAAAGCAGCTTCAAACACGCACTTCTGCTGGAGCATTTGCTTTTCATACATGCCTTTTCAGGATGTGACACTGTGTCAGCAATCTGCGGAATGGGAAAGAAAAAAATAATTGACGTCATCAAAAAAAATGTTCACGTTCAAGAGGATATAAAATTATTCCAAACAACCACTCCTGGACAAAATGTCATCGCTGCAGCTGGAGAGAGCGTGTTAATCGCACTGTACGGAGGAAATGAATCCGATGTGTCCATCGATCGATTGCGATTTAAAATATATACACGATTGGGTCTTAAAAAGAAAACGGATTTGTCGCGCTTCCCCCAACGAGTTCCGCAACACGTCAGCATTCCCTACGGACTTATCATCAGGTCCAGAAGTGGCTCGGGCAAGAAAAAACGCGATTTCTTGGGGCTGGAAAAATGGCTACCGCGGTTTAGAGCCTGTGACCAGCGAACAAGACCCGATTCCACAAATTCTATTGGACATTATATCCTGTGGATCCGCCAAAAACTGCGGTAAAGCTTGCGGCTGCCGAAAGGCCGGATTAAAGTGTTCCATCTTATGCAAAATTTGCTGCGGCGAAAATTGCACAAACGTCAAGGAAGTTGCAGAAATCTTGGGTGATGAAGACAAGGATTGCTACGACCTTCCTACTATGGTACCATTACCCAGAGCGACGAAAAGAAAAGCGTTTGAAGTATCCCAGGAAACTGACGAAAACTATTAATTTCCTATAGAAAAGTGGCAAGAAATCGAACATCAAGCAAAGAAATCGTGAATTAGGCCTCGGGGGGAAACCACGTTAAAAAAAACGCGCCGTCGACTCTACCTCAAAGGTGGTGTGGAAATGAGTTTACAAAATGTACAAGTTAAAATACTATGACTGATTGAAAACGCTCCGCGCATATTTGAACATGTCAACTTTGAGCGTGGATTGGCGGGCGAGGAATCCACTTACGGACTTAATTTTTTTTTTTAATCCTAGAAATCGCGTCTAGTTTAATTAACATTTTGTTGGCAGAGAGTGTCAGATGCACTGCAAAAGAGTGGCGAGCCAAGAAAGCGAAAAAAAATTTTTTTGAAATCATTTCTCAACTTTGAGCTCTAATAACTTTTTTGCAATAACTTTTACGGCAAAAATGCATTCGTGATGACATAAGGAGTAAATCCTCACGAGTACAACGATGTTTTTTTCATTACTGTGCGATAAATAGAACTCGAGTTATGAGCGATTGAAAAAAAAAAAAATCCAAGATGGCGGCGAAAGGGGGGGAAGTAGGAATGCGCAAATTCAGACTTAAGGTTTTCATTGACCCCCCTTTCGAATAAAGAACAAAAGAAAAAATGTACCCAAAATTTTTGGGTCACATCAGTAAATTTTTCTTAATTGCACTGGAGTATAAGTCCATTATCGATAACATCCCACAAAGTAATTCAATACCAGTGTAGATAAAATTATAAATTATATCATATTCCTTCTTGTTATCTTTGCAACCTAATATGTCTGCTGTTTTTAAACACGTACGTCTGGAATTACTATGTGAAATGCGAATTTAGCAATCTGATGCTAATTCAGCATTTATTGTAAAGATTATAAATACACGTAAAGACCTGTGCCAGTCAGTTTTAGCTCAGTTTAGTTTTAAGTTTAATTCATTCTCATTCGAGATCCACATTTATTTATTCTAAGTACTAATTTCATAAGCATACAGCTTCATAAGTCTCTAAGTGAATATTGTGAAACATCAATAATAGTAATAATTGTAATTATCTTAAATAAATCGTTTTTAAAAAACCAATCGAAGAACTTCAAATCTAACAATTGGCGCAGTCGGTAGGATCCGCAAAACACTAACAGAACAAGGGCATCCTAACTGGTAGTGGTGGATTTCATCCTTAAACGGTCAAACGAACCAACGAATCCAAAAAATCAAGAAACCCATCCAAGAAACAAATATTCGAGGTAGGATCCGCAAAACACTAACAGAACAAGGGCATCCTAACTGGTAGTGGTGGATTTCATCCTTAAACGGTCAAACGAACCAACGAATCCAAAAATCAAGAAACACATCTAAGAAACAAATATTCGAGAAAGCTCCTGCAAAACTAACAGAACAAGAGTATTCTAACTGGTAGTGACAGACTTCTCCTCTATCCTCAACAAATCAAGTACTAATCGCAACTCATCCAAGAAAACTCAAGCAAGCAACCGAACTCCAAGAAATCAATCTACAAACACAAGAAATCTCTACGCAGAACTCAACAAGTACCTCCATGGAAAGATTCATGTAAGTACATTTAACTCTGAATCATTTTAAGTGCATTGTAATTTCATTTCGCGTTATTAACTTAAGTTCTATTATCCAATATCTCCCAAACCTCACCAAACAAATATTTTAAAATAGCACAACAAGTCCAACAAGAACAACCAGAACAAGAAATTCAGGAAGTCGAACTTTACAGACTATCCGAAATATTTTCAATTGTCCCTGAATTTGAAGGCGACCAAATCTTTCTAAACACATTTCTAAACGCTTGTGATTATGCGAACGGTATGGCTGTCGGTGATCAACAAGTACTATTAACTCTACACATCAAAAATAAGCTTCGCGGGCGAGCAGCTCAGCTAATAAATTCCAGAAACCCAGCCACTTGGGCTGAAATTAAGCAGCTTTTATCTGTCCATTTCGGAGATTCACGTGATCTCACGTCTTTAATACAAGACCTGCAACGGATCAGACAACTCCCTAGTGAATCACCTTTAACCTTCTTTTCCCGACTTCAAACCCACAATGCCAAGATGCATGCCTCAGTGCAAAAAACTAATTTAACACCTGCACAAAAGGACGCTCAATCCCAGCTCATTGAAACAATGACCCTAAATACTCTTCTCACTGGTTTAGAACCCAACATTGGAAAAATTATAAGGGCAGGAAACCCTCCAGATATGCTTGAAGCATCCTTACGCATCAAACGAGAGCTCCAACTTTCCTATTTTGAGAATCAAAAATTTAACAAGCCAAACAATTCTCGCGACATCCAAGCCTCTGTCAAAAAACCAAATGTCCCAACACCTTTCTCAAAAACATGTTCCTATTGCAAACGAACTGGTCATGTCATTAACGAATGCAGAACACGTCAACAAAATTCTCAATCGTATAATTTTCCGAATTTCACTTCGCAAAATATTAACCCAAACTTTCAAAGGCAGTTTGCTCCACAGCAACAACAACAACGACCATTTCAACAACCATTTTCAAACCAAATTCAAAGACCAAACCAAAGTTTTAACAGAAATAATCAATTTCAACCCCGACCATCTGTAATTCAACCAAATCCTAATTTCAATCGAAACAACAATCAACCACGTACTCATCATATAAATTATCCGATGCAATATTACTCAAACGAGGAATATCAAGAATACCCAGACACGGAACCCCAAGAGTTTCCATATCAACAACAAGAATATTTCCCAGAGGATCAATATCAATATGTTCCTCAGGATTTTCAATTAGGTATCCAAACTATTCACGAACCCCCAGACTATCAAACTCATTGTCCAGAACTTTTCCCGCAGGAAAACCCTGTTATATCCCCGGAGACAACTCCAGAAGACCACAATACAATTACAGACCTAACATCACAAATTCAGTCAATGAATTTAGACAATTTCAACCCCGATATAGAATTCCCCGAACACATCTTCATTTCAGACCTATGTTAACCGTCAAATCCAATAACCTGTACTATATCAAAGATATCACCAACACCTTTAACCTGTTGATTGATACTGGTGCCGGAATTTCAATTTTTAAAGAAAAAACCGCCGAAAGAATTTTAAACAAATTTCCTGAAAATGCCGTTATTCAAGGTATAACAAATGAAAAAATTTTAATAACAGAGTCAAAACTTATTCCATTTACTAAAGACGACCCACATAAAGTTTACATTTACAATCTCGACATAGAATTCGACGGATTACTCGGAGCTGACTTTTTAGAACATTATGACTGTATAATAGACATAAAACAAAAGAAACTTATTACTAATTTTAAAACAGTTACCCTCTATAAGGCAGGCGAAGAATCTAATGAACCCACAATTGTCAATAACAATCAAAATTATAATTCAAATTTTAGGAAGAAAAACATAATATCTATTCAACCTCGCACAGAGCAAATTTTCAAACTAAATTGCAATTTAATGAGTACTGATGCTATACTGCTAGCACAGGAAAAAGAAAAAGTTAGATTACCTAACGCTATAGTAAAAATTAATGAAAAAGGCGAATTTTTAACTTCCATAATTAATGTTAATGGAATACCTAAAACTATCGACTTTTCTGACTTAAAATTAGAACCCATAACACACTTTGACCTAACCTATAACGTAAACGTTTCTAACACTAATACGACCCAATCTCAAAACGATGCTACAGACAGACTACACGATATTCAAAACCAATTACGACTCGAACATCTCAATGATGAAGAAAGAGAGCTAATCACCGATTTATGTCTGAACTTTTCCGACATCTTTTACTTAGAAGGTGACTCGCTAACTTTCACCAATGAAATAAAACACGCAATTGACACCAATAACGCTAAACCCGTCTTTACCAAATCATACAGGTATCCTCAAGTTCACAAGGAAGAGGTAAAATGACAAGTAAACGAAATGCTTGATCAAGGTATAATTCAACCATCCATTTCACCCTGGTCCTCCCCAGTGTGGGTAGTGCCGAAGAAGCTCGACGCTTCGGGCAAGCAAAAATGGAGAGTAGTAATTGACTACCGTAAACTTAATGAACTAACCGTTAACGATAAATACCCCTTGCCTAATATTTCAGATCTCCTCGATCAGCTAGGAAAATGTGAATACTTCACCACTCTAGATCTCGCATCTGGATTCCACCAGATCGAAATTGACAAAAAAGACATCCAAAAGACAGCATTTTCTGTAGAAAATGGCCATTACGAGTTTGTTCGTATGCCATTTGGCCTCAAAAACGCACCCTCCACCTTCCAGCGCGTTATGGATAACATTCTTTTAGGCATTCAAAACGAGCGCTGTCTCGTGTATATGGATGACATAATTATATATTCACCCACCATTCATGAGCACATTTCTAGACTCACAGATGTATTCAAAAGACTAAGGAAAGCAAATCTCAAAATCCAGCCGGATAAGTGTGAATTCCTCAGGAAGGAAGTAGCTTATCTAGGTCACCTTATAACCCAAGACGGAGTCAAACCGAATCTTCAAAAATTGACTGTATTCGAAACTTTCCAGAACCAAAGACCCAAAAAGACATCAAATCCTTCTTAGGACTATCTGGATATTACAGACGTTTTATCCCTAACTTTGCCAAAATTTCTAAACCCCTTACTAAATTATTGCAAAAAGACATCCCGTTTAACTTCGATTCAACTTGTAAAAATTCTTTTGACGAACTCAAGAACGCTTTAACTTCTACCCCTATTTTAATATACCCAAATTTCGACGAAACCTTTCTCCTAACAACAGATGCTAGCGCATACGCTATTGGCGCTGTACTTTCCCAAGGACCCATAGGCAAAGACCTCCCTATTGCTTATGCATCGCGTACACTTTGTAGCGCAGAAACGAAGTACTCCATGATTGAAAGAGAGCTTCTAGCGATCGTGTGGGCGGTAAAGCATTACAGACCGTACCTTTTCGGAAGAAAATTTATACTCATCACTGACCATCGACCATTAACGTGGCTATTCTCGATTAAAGATCCCGGTAGCAGACTCGCACGTTGGCGCCTCAAGCTAGAGGAATATGATTATGAGATCATATATAAGCCAGGAAATATTAACAAAAACGCAGACGCTTTATCCCGTATTAAAGTAAATCATATACAAAAATGTATAGCGTTCCATAACAATATCCAAAATTTAGATGACTCATCTGACACAGATGATAACCCTGAAGAAACTTCAGCAGAACAAATAACCCAAGAATACGACACATTCGAAAAATTGTATCAGACAACCTCTCTCATTGACTACACAAAAATTACGTTTTCAAACAACCAATTACTTGACAAAGACCACAAAAACATAATAACGTTCTTTCAACAAGACAGTCTACAAGATTTCCACTATAGTATTATAGAAGACATTTTTGAAGAAAACCCTGACTTTACCAACAATAAAATTAACATTCTTTCCAGTAAAACCGTAAAGAAACGATCGTACTATATCGTACCTTTACCTTTCGATCCCGGTTCAGCTATATTGCAACTCTTCGTTACAATATATAAAAACAAAAACGACATTGACCCATCTAAGACATATTACGTCGAAAATAACCTTAATTTACCCATTCTTGAAATTTTATCATTTATTTTCAGTGACAAAGACATAAAACTAGTTATATGTCAAGACATTGTAAGAACCCCTGACGAAGACCAAATTCCCATAATACTCAACCAATTTCACGCCGGTAAAAACAATCTTCACCGTGGCATAAACGAAACTATTCGTAGAATAAAAAATAAGTACAACTGGAACGGATTAACCAAAGACGTAGAAAAATTTGTAAAAGCTTGTGAAATTTGTCAGAAAACAAAAATTTTAAGGAAAAATCTCGATAATCCTTTGGTTATCACCGAAACACCAAAAACCCCTTTCGAACGAATCAACATCGATATCATCCAAGTTCCCACTAAATATTACGCCCTAAGTATTAGAGACGAACTCACCAAGTTCACACAGGCTTACGCCATACCAGACAAAACCGCAAAATCTATTGTCAACACACTCTTACTCTATTTCCAACATTTCGGAACACCCCTTCGCATACATTGTGATTGCGGCAACGAATTTGATAACATGCTTCTTAAAGATCTTTGCACCCTTTATAACATCAAATTAACCTTCTCTAGTGTGCATCACCCTCAATCGAACGGTTCAATCGAAAGATTTCACGCGACCCTTATGGAAATGATTAGAGCTAACAAACTAGAAAACCCCAGCGAACACCCACTGACAGTCTTACCCTATGCAATCATTTGCTATAACAATTCTGTTAATAAGACACATGGCTTTACCCCGTATGAATTGATATTCGGGCATACTTCTAGCCGTCCCCCTGAAACACTTTACAATCAGCAAGAACTAATATCTAAGTATATACGAGATTTAAATAACAGAATCTCACACTACTACAAAATAGCTCGTACAAAAACGGAACTACAAAAACAAAAGTCCATAGTACGATTTGACAAACACGTAACAGATAACTACGAATTCAATGTAGGCGACAAAGTCTACGTAAAAGAGAGTCAAATAAAAAATAAATTAGGAAATAAATTTAATGGACCATTTATTATTAGGGAAATTTTAAGAAATTCCGCTATTCTTTATAACCCTGAAACTGAACAAAGTACAAAAATCAACTTTGACAGAATGAAGCCATACTTTGAAAATTAATTTATTTTCAGGTTTCTTCTGCTGCTCAAAGCAGTATCACCCCAATACTCGATAGAGACTATCAACAATACCCTAGCAATTTACTATCACGAAGAAGACCGTATCGAAATATCAAACGACAAGTGGACACTTTTAGTTTACAAAGACATCGAACCAATTAAATCAATTCTTGACCATAACAATAACATTTTAAACGACATGATAACCACATTCGAAACTGACAACCCTCGTATGACATCATTTCGATCAGAAGTTAGAACACACATTAGCCTCTCCAAATTTCACAATCTCTAGAATTAAAAGTCGAAGAAATATTCGCGGACACAAAACGATACAAACGCGGACTTTTAAATGGAATAGGTACATTTTGGAAAGCTATCACAGGCAACCTAGACGCCTCTGATGGTGAATATTATACAAATTGTATTAATAAACTTATGAGTGATGAACATCAATTAGAAAATTTATTAAAAAACCAAATTTCAGTCACAACCTCTGTTATAAAAAGTTTCAATTCAACAGTTCAAAAACTAAAAGTAGATAAGTGGAAGAACAGCTTGCTGAACTTCGCCAAGACATAAATATAAATAAAGACGATTTATTATTATTATTATTATTATTAGATGAGGAAACCTTTAATAAGGACATCAAGGAAATAGAAACTTCAATTTACGACATATCAAATGATTTAGCGTATATCGAATCAAAATTAAGAGTACTTGAGTTATGTGAATCTCTAATGGAAAGTTACATGTTTATAGAAAATAGTTTAGATAATATTTTAAATTCAATAACATTTGCTCGATTAAAAATTCTGCATAGTTCAATAATCACACCAAAAGATCTTGTCGCTTCTCTTCAGGAAATATCTCAGTCTTTACATAAAAACAATTTGCCGATAACTCCTCAAATTTCAAAGATAGCTCAATATTTTGATATCATAGAACTCCAGGCCTTTCAAGCCGGATCTAAGATAATATTTGTTTTAAAAATTCCATTAGCAGAGCCAGAGAAATACACCCTTTACCACCTTTATCCCATTCCTATATTGGATAATCGAACAGGACTTCATCACATCCTTTCAACAACGCATAAGTATATTGCCAAAGACGATGATTCATTGTTATTTGTACCCCTTCCGGACGTCGACAACTGTAAACCATTGAACCCCAGTACAAGACTATGTTCAAATGTGCTTCCGTACCCAATAGACAGTGACGCGATATGTGAAGCCCAAATCTTAAGACAATTAAGTATAGTGCCCCGAACCTGCCAGTCAAATTTATTGTTTGCCAAAGACTATAGTATCCAAAAACTTAAGAACAATAAATGGCTAATATCAGTATCAGACAATTTACCAGTGACCGTGAAGTGCAACAAAAGAGACGTTATCACGAAGATAATTTCTATAAACTCTATATTAACTTTACAACCGGAGTGCAACGCATTCATAGGCAGCACCCGAGTGCACGCATCCTCTCACCAACAGGACAACATTAGTTACAGCAATCACGTAGTGCGTATTCCATACGATTGTTGTAATCACCTACCCGAAAGACATAAACTCCCCAAGTTAAAACCCCTTAAGTTAAGTAATCTTAACACGGACGATTTAAACATCGCGAAACACAAACTAGATCAGTACTCTGACGATCTAGACACATTAATCAATGAACCATTTTTAACCAAAAATATATCCTGGTTCACATATTTAACCATTACTTTAATTTTAGCACTTATTATTCTTTATGTAACCTGTAAATGTAAGAAGAGAGGAAGATACATAAAAATTGGGATATCGTCATCGAATGATCAACCCCCGAAACCTCCACAACCACCAAGATCCAGGCTACTACACAAATACGGACATCTATTACCTAAAAGGAGACCCAGTGTAAACATACAAGAAGAACCCTCTGAAGACATTGATCTAAACTCTAGTTATAGTAAAAGCTATGCTTAAAAGTTGATCCATAGCATCAACTTTTTTATAAGAAAGGGAGCTGTTATATTAGCTTTCCACATTGTTATTAGTATTAAGTCCATTATCGATAACATCCCACAAAGTAATTCAATACCAGTGTAGATAAAATTATAAATTATATCATATTCCTTCTTGTTATCTTTGCAACCTAATATGTCTGCTGTTTTTAAACACGTACGTCTGGAATTACTATGTGAAATGCGAATGTAGCAATCTGATGCTAATTCAGCATTTATTGTAAAGATTATAAATACACGTAAAGACCTATGCCAGTCAGTTTTAGCTCAGTTTAGTTTTAAGTTTAATTCAGTCAACAGACTGCAGTGTTCTCATTCGAGATCCACATTTATTTATTCTAAGTACTAATTTCATAAGCATACAGCTTCATAAGTCTCTAAGTGAATATTGTGAAACATCAATAATAATAATAATTGTAATTATCTTAAATAAATCGTTTTTAAAAAACCAATCGAAGAACTTCAAATCTAACATATATATATATATATTACAGCAAATACATTTTTATTTTTTAATCGGTGAAAATGAAAGAGTTTATTTAGCAAGTATATTACGACAAAAAATGCAGATTAAAAAATACCATGACGTTAGAAATATTGTGTAGTGTTATATGAGCTGTTACACCTTGAAAAATAATCACTTATTAACGCTTTCCTTGTTGATTCATTTATGTTTATCTCATCGTCTGCATTTTAGACGGATAAATTAACATCGATCATTTGATTGACGATCTCCGCCTCACTCATCGTTAAGGGGTGGCGGTGGAGGTTTTGAATTATTACATGCACTGTTATGAAGTGCAGCTATTGCCATAATTATTACTTCCGCTTTTTCTATTCCTAATCTTAATCCTAATAGACCGGGGGTTAGCGACAGATTTTTGACCGTGATTTTAATAAGTATGCCTTTCAAAGAGCATTATGCTACGTAAATTCTCATGATGTAAGTGATATTAATCAAAGAGTCATCCTGGGTTCTTTCTTTGGAAAAATGAGTCTCCAGTTGTTCGTAAACCATACGTTTGGGTACGATTTTAGTCAGGCTGCAATGTCTTTTAAAGTCAAGTTCAAGATAAAAAATTTCAAGGATACCATAGGCATACCGTTAGCTGTTATGGTCGAGTAAACTTGTATTTGTATATATATATATATATATATATATATATTTTTTTTTTCGGCGTTTCTAAATAGGCTTCCAATAATAAGTATACGAGTTCTTATTGTACATTATGGGATAACTTTCCGTGATTTTAGTCAATATCAAAACGTATAGTTTATAAACAACTGGAGATTTATTTTTCCATAGGAAGAACCCAGGATGACTCTTTGATTTATATCAATTATTATAATGAGGATTTACGTAACATAATGCCCTCTGAAAGGCATACTGACTAAAATCACGGCCAAAAATCTATCGCTAACCCCTAATTGTCAAATCTTTGGTACACATATTTATATTCAGTTTTGATTATGTAAGGGGAAACAAGAATCACCATAATGGATACTTACAAAATACCTCTTCACTTAAAGCCTTCGAAAAATTCCATAAAATCTACATGTCAAGTTCATTAAAAACTCATAACTGCTTACAAAAACTAATAAAACTTAAGTATAAGATTAACAAAAGTATAAGTTTAACAAGACTGTCGGTCCATACCACACGTAATGAGAATTAGGACGATTTGGACAATGCAGTCTCCAACTACCATCCAATGATTTACCTTAAGCAATCATCTGATACCAAAAAGATTCAACTAAAAGTTTACTGTTTATGTCTTTGTGGGCTTTTTTGCCTGCCTGTCTTTAATCGGATTTGGTAAGTATTATAAAATTTCGGGCACTCGTTACAGAGCTTGAATCGCTTCTAATGAGAATATTATTTTATATTCATACGTTCAGGCAAGGCGGTCCCATGCACTATGTACATGGTGATAGAGTGACATGGATTCTGAATCACTGAGGAACCACATGTAGCCAAATAAGACGAAAAACATGTAAGTTAAAAAAGAACTTTTAACTGGTCCTCATAGTCCATACCATGCATGAGAAGCAGTCTACGCAACGTCGGTTCGTAATAAAGAATTTTATTTGAAAACGTCCATTGCGACGTAATTTGTTATAGTTCCATAAATCGCGCTCCGTAGGACGTCATTTATCACAGTTGCAATAATTACGCCCGTAAAACGGATTTTTATGATAGTTTTCTAAAATAAAATTCTTGTTGTAGTTCCAAAAAATAATTTTTTTGTTGCAAATTCGAAAAACTTTCATAATACTTCCACAAAATATCTTTCGACGACATTGTTGCGTGTCGCTGTTAAAGAACACGGTAAAACCCTCGGTATACTTTTCGACGTTGTAACAAAATCCGACTTAGGAAATATTTCGTATGAAAAGCGTGCTTCACGTAAAAATATCGTGGAAGAGGTTTTTAATATTTGTAATCATATTTTCGCTCTACGGAGCGATTTTTATGTAAAATTTTCATAACTCCTCAAGGAGCGTCATTTTAGAAGGTGTAGTAAATGTCGCTGCACAGGGACGTAATGTCGCCCCGACACCAAAATTTTATAAACTATAACAAAATTTGACTTTAACTTCGGAATTTTCAAAACTAAAAACCATTTTACGAATCCACGTTGTCAAGCACTGCAACTCGTACGAGGTCTTGAATATGAGGACAAGTTAATCCAGCGTCTATCCAAAGTATATCGTGAGTTTTAGCGAAAATAGCCCTTAGCGACGTGGGACCCCCATCGTTTCCTAGCAGTCGATTTTGACGGGGAAATGATGAGTTTTAACGGGGTTTGCCCTAAACCGGTTCCTCAGTGATTCGGTGTCAGAAAAGTATCTTTACCATGTACTCATATGTGCATGGGAACCGCTTTGCCTGAACGTAAAATTGTAATTGTAGAATACAATTCGAAGTAGTAGCGCTTCAAGCATTTTCAAGCTCTGAGGAGCGACCAAAATTGGTATTGAAATACAAATACGTGAATAAGACAGGCAAGCAAAAGCCCACCAAATTTCAGAAACATTGAACTTTTCTTGAATCTTTTTGTGTAATCGTTAGCTCACAAAACTGCATTTTGGATGGTAGTTGGTACATTATGAATCGTTCCGTTCCTCACCATGTGTTGCACACGGGCCAGACTAGTGTTTGTTAAACATATTTCTTAAAAGTTGTTGTAAAACCATAAATTTTTGAAGAATCAATATATATTTTTGAACTTTATATTGCCTTTTAATTGTGTTTTCTAACAAAATTCCCTTTCAGGTATAATTTTAAGAAAGTGTGGTACATCCAGTGTTAGGTTTATAGTGTTACGACGTCCAATAGATACCATTAGAGCAGCAGTTAAGCATAAACGAACAGTAAGTATAAATTTTCATATTATTCTCCGTCTGAAACAGTCATCTTGAACCCTAAATTTTGTGAACGTTAACATTCACTTTTGAAATATATTAAAAGTCCTTCAGACGCCAAAAGATGAATCGTTCACATCGCATGCGGTTCGTGCAAAATATTTCATTACAGTTTCGAGACATTTCTTTCGAAGGAAATTTTTGCTGACTTTGGATATTTTTAGGTAAGTTCTTTGACATTAACAGTGCTTAGTGCTCGAAAACTAAAATTAACTTTTTTGAGTGTTTAGCGCTTAGCCCTTGCGAGCACTTTTTCTCAGTGCTCGGCACAGCTCTGATTTATTTATGTGTCAGTCATATCTAGAAGTAATAGATTATATGCATACACTAATGGAAAGCGAAATGTTTAAATACTGGAATAATAAAATATAATTTTTTTGCGAAAACGATTGACATATAGATACAGTGGGATGGGAACATAGAACTAGTTTGGGTACGCTAATATACTAATCATGTAAGTGCCTTAAAACACTCATTATTTGAGAACCAATCAGACTACTCTTCTATATGATGACTGAATTTAAATAAATGATTTAAGTATTTTCAGTATATTTTTTACTTTAAAATGCTAGGAATCCTATTGTGTAATTCAATACTTCCTTCGTCAGTATTAGCTAGAAAAGTAGTTGTTTTGATTGGTTCTCCAATAATGAGTGAATGTTTTAAAGTACTTACCTGACTAGTATATTAGCATACCCAGATTAGGGTAACAATATACAGAAAGTAGTTAATTTCATAATAAATAAAAAAGTGTGCAAGTTGTGATTTGCTTAATACCTAAATTGATGAAACCAAATAAATAAAAAATAATTATTTATAAAAACACGCAGGTTATAAATAAATATTTTCGTAAACCAACTGAAAAAGTGCAATTTTTCAAGTTTAAATAAAATCGCAACTCAAAATTATATTTTGTGAGATGTTTCTATGCAAGAATCAACTGATTACTAACAAACTATAATTTTAATCTGTTCTACTACTACGTAACTTACATCTTTTATCCGTACCTTTTTATTTCAATATTAACAGTATTTGTGTTATTTTCATTATTAAGCCAAACTCATGTTTAATGACAGATTGCAGATAAAGTGAGAGAAAAGCAATTTATTTTTATTTGGCTTCCACGCATAGTTCCTACTAGCAATAAATGTAATCCTGACCTATAGAAGTAATACTAAATGCAAGTCATTCACTTCAGTTGAGCCATATAAACTTTCTTATGAGCTAGTGCTTGAACTACACACAACAAATTTAATTACTCGACTTAATAAAAAATAGACATAAATGAACAAGCATCCCAATTACATTCGCATAAATTTTATAATTTCAACTATTAATTGCTATAGTTTCTTATACTCAGATAGTTATAAAACAAACATTAATAATGACAAGGATGTCGTAAATAAGCCTTCTACTATATCACAACAATTATTACAATTACTCAGATTTATGTATAAGGTTATTCATTATAAATTACTCATCCCTTATCACCGTTATTATTGCCTATAGAAAAAAAAAAATTTAAATAAAAGTTGCTAGCATTTTAATTTTTATTTTAAAAATTTTTAATTATTTTTTTTTTCTATAGGCAATAATAAAGATAACAAGAGGTGGGTAATTTATAATGGATAATTATTTGACACTGAGCTGTTCTACGAAAAGTAGTGACAATTTTAGTGACCCAAAATTTTTTTTCTGTCTGCCGGTCTGTCTGTAACTTTTTGTGCGTACGTTTACTTTGGAACCATTTATGATATTGACTTGAAATTTGGTACACCTATGCACTATAATGAGATCTGGAACTAGATTGTATTTTGATGTAATTCCGTTAAATAGATCGAGGGTAAATGGGGTAAATAAAGATAAATAGGCAAAGCAAGCAGGTAAGAGTCTGTAAAATTACAATTTAGGGCATGTACGAAAAGTCAAAGACTCAAAATTTTTTTTGGCATCAACCACCCTCCACTATCAGCCAATACCACCCACATAAAAAAGAGTAAAAAAAATTAAAATGTGATTTAGTGCGTATATAAGAAAAAATTTTTTGGCGTTAGCCACGCCCCTCTACCACCCCTATTTCCACCCATCCCTATTATTAAAAGGAGTAAAAAATTAAATTGGGATTTAGTGTGTATACGAGAACCAAGGGACACAAATTGAATTCTCTTTTTTCTGATATTGTGGGACTTAAAGTTACAACTTTTTAAAATATTTGCGATTTTATTAGAAATTCATGAATTGTTGTAATCATTTCATCAAAATAGCCGTGATTAGAAACAATCAGTCATTATCTTATGTCAAAAAATGCCAGCACGTTTAAATTACACCCACGAAGACTTTTTAAATATTTATTAGTTATGGAGGATGTGATAAAGTAATATCAAGAACTTGCAGCACATTTGCTACTCGATATCCAGAAAAACGGAAACCGTCACCAAATACTGTAAAACGGATACTAGAAAATTTTAAAAATTATGGCTCTATCAAGGCAAAAATGCAAAGAAGAAAGCTTATTGTTGCTGACGAAAACATTGAAATAGTCATTCTGGGATATTTTCATGCATTTCCAAGGATGTCATTAAGACAAGCTGCTCTGGAATCGGGACTATGCAAGGATTCAATTCACAGGATCTTATTAAAACGGTTTTCATTCCATATGGTTCAAGTTAAAAGAAACAGATTTCCTAAGACAGAATTTTTGTGAGTTTATTCTAATAGGGTCTGAGGGTCACGATTCATATTTGGGAAATATTATATGGGCAGATGAAGCAAAATTTACTAAAAATTGAATTTTTAATAGACGCAATTCGCATTATTGGAGTGACTCAAATCCTCATATGTTCAGAATGCGAAACTTTCAGGAAAGTTGGCAGTTCAATGTTTACTGTGCCATAAGAAACGATAGAGTGGTGGCATTACAATTTTATCAGGAAAATTTAAAAGGTAAATTAAATTTTCTCTTCTGCTAATATGTATAGGTAAATTTTTTTTTTTTTTTTTAGGTGAAAGATATCTGAATATCTTACAAAATTTGAATAAGTATTTAGAAAATTTATCTCTCGCCGAACATAGAAACATTTTTATCAGCACGACGGTGCTCCCCCACATAACGCATATTTAATTAATAATTATTTACAAGAAACTTTTTATGATCAATGGATGGACCTTTCTTATGGCCTACTCGCTCGCCCGATTTATCAGTTCTGGATTATTTCATTTGGAGACCTAATAAAAATAAAGTTTATGAGAGCCCATTAACAACCATTGAAGATTGTATGCAAAGAGTAAGAAATGCATTTCAAAACATATCACAGGATTCAATTAGAAGAGCTACCCATGAGGAACTAATCCGAAGGTGCGAAAAATGTGTCGAGGTTCGAAAACGGAATTTTGAGCAATTATTAAATTAAAATAAAATCATATTTTAAATTGATCTTATCTCTGCTATTTTAGTTCATGCCATATCTTCAATTCGATTAATATGCATGTTACAGTGTTAGTGTTATTTTGCGTTATTGTGGATATCGAGTAGCAAATGTGCTGCAAGTTCTTGATATTACTATATCACATTCTCCATAAATAATAAACAAATTTAAAAGTTTTCGTTGGTATAATTTAAACTTGATGGCATTTTTTGACATAAGATCATGGATATTTTGATGAAATGATTACAATTCATGAATTTCTAATAAAATCGCAAATATTTCAAAAAGTTGTAACTTTAACACCCACAATGCTATCAGAAAAAAAGGGAATTCAATTTTACACAACTTGACGTAAAAAATAAAGGGTGTTCCATTTGACCTAAACCGGTTTTCGCGGTTTGAAGTTGACAATATGTAACGCGAAAAACGGAACAATTGGTATGATATTATTGAATTTATTTCAGTTGTAGAACGTAGTTCTCCTTGTGTTCTTTTTACGTGACAAGAAGCAAATGAGGATCTTTTACACGAAGAAAGTTATAACGGTTCTTGCAAACCATTGCACCTGTCAAATTTTCTATAAAATGTGAAATATCTCTGAAACGGCTAGGTTTAGGTATAGGATATGCTGCATATTTTCGACTCAGACTTTTATGCTCCTTTCGAGAACCCTAAAATATATAGGGTGTTTCATTTGAAATAAGTAAGTTGGTATCGACTTCCGGTATAAGCGGAAGTGCCAACTGCTTGTAGTTATTTTAGTTGGATTGGCCACACCGACATTAGTAATTATCTAAATTTTCAAAATTTTTTGATGCGTACTTTTCTATATATCGATTGATCCAATTCCCGGTGAGACACCCTGTATAATAAATGCTCCACGTGTTGCCCATTTTGATTGAGACACTTCTCTATTCGTCTTTGAAGTGAACTTTCTGCTGTTTTTAAAATTGCCGGTGTGATTGTGAACAATCCATCTTTACACGTCTGAAGAATTTTTATTACCCTTCCTAAAGTGGATGTTATAATGTTCACCGCGACTGTTGTGAACGATCCATGCTTTTGATGGAAGTCTGAAGGACGTATTTTTTGTTCGAAAAACTTAGAAAAATTGAAAAAAAATAGGAAAAAGAAAAAATTAATTTTCTTTTTCCTCAACCTTTTCTAAATACTAAATAAAATATTACGTTCACAAAATTTTTTAGGGTTCAAGTGACTGTTTCAGACGGAGATTAATGGATAAATCATACTTACTGTCGTTTATGCTTAACTGCGTCTCTGATGGTATCAATTGGAAGACGTCGTAACACTATAAATCTAACACTGTCTGTTTAACACTCTCTTAAAATTAAATCTGAAAGGGAAATTTTGTTAGAAAACACAAGTAAAAGACAATATAAAGTTCAAAAAATGTATATTAAATCTTTAAAAAATTTATGTTTTTACAACAACTTCTTCAGAGGAAATGTTAACAAACAATGGTCTGACCCGTGTACAACACATGGTGAGGAACGGGACGATTCATACGGTACCAACTACCATCCAATATGCAGTTTGAAAAGCTAACGATGCACAAAAAGATTCAAGGAACAGTTCATGTAACTGAAATTTTGGTGGGCTTATGCTTGCCTGTCTTATAAACGTATTTTATTAATTCACATAAATTTTGGTCGCTCCTCGGAGCTTAAAATTGCTTGAAGCGTATCTACTTCGTTTGTATTATGCAATAACAAATTTTACGTTCAGGCAAGGCAGATCCCATGCACGTGTGAGTACATGGTATAGATACTTTTTTGACTCCGAATCACTGAGGAACCGGTTTAGGGCAAACCCCGTCAAAACACATCATTTCCCCGTCAAATCCGACTGCTAGGAAATGATGGGGGTCCCATGTCGCTAAGGGCTATTTTCGCTATAACTTCCGATATACTTTGAATAGTCGTTGGACTAACTTGTCCTCATATTCAATACCTCGTAAGAGTTGCAGTGCTTGACAACGTGGATTCGTAAAAGGGTTTTTAATCTTGGAAATTTGGAAGTTCAAGTCCAATTTTAGAATACTTTCCAAAATTGGGTGGTCGGGGCGACATTACGTCCCTGTGCAGCGACATTTACTACACTTACCAAATTAACGCTCCTCGAAGAGTTAGCGAAAATTTGGCATAAAAAACGCTCCGAAGAGCAAAAATATATTTCCAAGAATTAAAAACCTCCTCCACGGCGTTTTTACGTGAAGCACGCTTTTCTTACGAAATATCCAAAAAATCTGCCCCTCCAGCAGACGTGGCGGCATCTCGCCCTTGAGTTGCTAGACTCGTCTGAATCGCGCTCTGCGTCAGAGTTGTCGTCTTTCCATGCCGTGCCAATGGAACATTTGTTTGGACCCTTTGGGTCGGACTCTGCTTACAGATGAATGTTTAATAACATTTGAGGACTTAGAAAAATTATAAAAAATACCAACTCTGCCGGACACGGTCAGAGTTGCTGCAGTGAATTTGGAAGATTTGTATGGATACAATATCCTCAGATGAAAATAACTTGTAAAAAATGCATAAAAAATACCAACTCTTGCCTGACACGACAAGAAGTTGGTATGGAAATTTTGATATAAAATAAACCTAGCACTAAGTTAAAATTTAGCCTAGGTTGAAAAAATATTATAAAAATATAATTGAATCGCCAGAACTTGATTCTGAATCAGAAGTGGAAGTATCTCGTGGCGGTACATGAATTTGTACAACCGTTTGCTCCGGCGGTGGAGGTTCTGTGGAATCGTCTGAGAACGGGGAATCATTTCCATCGAGTGATGTTCCGCCTGGACTAGCATTTTCTTCATCGGAAGATTCGATTTCCAAGTTGTGCTCCTCTGGCGGGGCTGGTCTCAAATCATCGACATGTACTCTTGTCGTTACATTTCCCTTTTGCACGAGATACACCTCGTCTGAAAACTTCTTCAGAATTCTGGTTGGGCCTGACCAAGACGGCGTGAAGGTATGTACCTTCTTTTTTCTCTTACTCATGACTCTGTCTCCTACTTTGTAGACGATCGGAGTGACGGCCTCTTTCGGCGCATATTTCTGTTTATAATTTTGTTGGGCCTGACGGGCTTCCTTGATTCGCTCGTATCGTGGAAGCGTTTGTTGCTTGGCTCTTTCTTGCCTCCAGGCATACAAATCCCATTCGCCTCTTTCGGCTGGATCATATCCTAACACGACCATGCTAGGTGTTTGATTTGTAGCGGCGTTCCTACGATTTCTTAATATGTATGTCATCTGATGCACGTAGCGATCCCAAGTGTCGTTTGGCTTTTTGAATAAAAGTGTCTTTAAAATTTTCTTGCATTCCTGAACCCGTCGTTCCACGGGGTTGGACTGTTGGTGATATGCTGGAATTAAATATCGTTCGATACCATTCCTTTCGCAAAATGTGATGTACCATTCGGAATTGAAATGACCACCGTTGTCTGATATTATGACTCGAGGGACTCCGAATCTTGCTACTATTTCTTCGTCGATATATTTGGCTATCGTTCTGCCGTCGACCTGAATGTATGCCTTTGCCTCTATCCATTTACTGAAAACGTCTTCGACGATAATCATATATCGGTTTTCGGCGTCTTTAGTCCTCTGCAGCGGGCCAATTACGTCGACGCTCAAGGTTTCAAATGCATTTTGTGGTGCATGACTTCTAAGTGGAGCATTGGGTTGGGCTTGTCTTGTCTTTACAGACTGGCATATCAGACAGTCGTTTATGTATTTGCCTACGATCCTGGCCATATTATTGAAATAGTAGCGTTTCGCTATTTTCCTGAGAGTCTCGTCTCTTCCTGGATGACATGCTTCATCTCGGTCATGATAATGGTAAATCAATTCTTTTATTTTCCTCTTTGGAACTATTAATTTAAAATTTCGATCGCAATCTTTAAAAAGTACATCGTCTTGGACGTGAAAATTTTGCATAAAAATAAGATCCGCATCGGAACGTTGTTCCTGTTGAAATAGATCATTCCAACGGCGGATCTTGTCTTGAATATCTCTTGAACTCAATTGAGTCTGTACGATATCTTCGTATATTTCTGAGTGCGTTAAAACAGAAATACGTTCTGGACACTTATAATTTGGTAGGAACATTCTTTCCTCTTCATCGTCTGTCTCGACATACTGATTTTGTGGGTTACGACTTAGAAAATCTGCTAATAAATTTTCCTTTCCTGGACAGTGTTCAATTTTGAATGCATATTCTTGCAATAGTAATGACCATCGAGTAAATTTTGTTTTGTCGTCCTTATGTTTGTTTAACCAAAGTAACGCCCTGTTGTCCGTCTTCACCAAGAACGGTTTGTCTGCTAAGTACATCTTGTACTTTTTAATATAGTTCACCACCGCCAAGCATTCTAGCTCATTTATGTGGTAACGTCTCTCCGCTGGAGATAACGTGTTGCTTGCATACGAGATTATGTATTTTTCGCCGTTGTCGCCTAATTGATATAATACGGCCGAAAGGCCTTGTAGTGATGCATCTGTTTGCAAAATGAATTGACGTGAAAAATCCGGCCGATGGAGTTCCAGCGGTCCGGATAATAATTCTTTTAATTTTCTAAACGCTTCATCGCATGTATGGTTCCAGTGAAAACGATTTTCCTTCGAAAGAAGTTTCGTTAGTGGCTTCGTGATCATCGCCACATTTGGTAGATATTCTCGTACCCAGTTGCAAAGCCCTAGGAAACTTTGTAGCTGCTTTTTCGTAGCTGGAACGGGATAATTTTGAATTTGTAAGACATGTTTTTCTAATGGTTGGGAAGTATCGGTTCTAATTGTATGGCCTAAATATTGAATTTCATTCGTCGCTATTACACACTTTTCCGGTGACACTTTCAGATTGTGTAGACGTAGTCTTTCAAAGACTAATCTCAAGTGGGACATATGCTCCTTCACGTTTACGCTGTAAACGATTATATCATCTAAATACACTTTACAGAAATGGTGCAGGTAACCCGTTAAAACGTCCTTTGCCATGAATTTCTGAAAGGTACAGGGAGCTGTCTTGAGTCCGAAAGGCATGACATTGAATCTGTAAGCTGCCCCATCAGGAGTGGTAAAAGTCGAAAAATCTTTTGATGCTTCATCTAGCGGTATTTGCCAATATCCACTTTTTAAATCCAACACAGAAAAAATCTTCGAATTGCCTAAATCTTTAATACTTTCGTGTATTTTTGGTAAGACGGAAGCCTCGTCTTCAGTCATTTCATTCAAATGGCGATAGTCGATGCAAAATCGTGGTTTCTTGTCCGAGCGTTTTATTATCACTGGTGGTGAACTATATTGGGCAGTGCTAGGTTCGATGACGCCAGCTTTTAACATCTCTTCGATTTGGTCGTACATAATTTTCTTAGTACTCGGAGACATCGGATATGGTCTGATATTAAATGGTTTCGTGTCTTTCACTGTAATTTTGTGTTTCACAGTCACTGTGGTTGCTTGAGTCGGTTCCGCAGTGAACAGATCGACAAATTCCTCGAACAGCGGCCGTAGAAATTTGTCATTTATAACAAGCTCTTCAGGAAGCTTTGCCTGCTGTCTCTCCCTCTGAGAAGCTTGATTCCAGAAGACGGTAATACGCTCTTCTGTGCCGGCATATAGGCATTTTCTGCCATAATCATATGCGACATTGTTCATATATAAGAATGGTGATCCTAATATTATCGTTTCGTTCAAATTTTCGATTACTTGAAAATCAATTTCAAAAGAGGTGCCTGAAATTATTACTTGTAATTTTGTCGTGCCAAGAGAGTCCACCATTCGATCTCCGCACGCCATAGCAAATGATCGACGTGTCGTGAGATTTTTAAAATTATCCAACATCCTCGGATGGATAACGTTTCGCGTCGAGCCTGAATCGATCAGTGCGTCGACCGCATGTTCATTAATTTGAACTTTTATACGAGGCAAAGGGAACGCTTCGCTCATATAATTTATTGACTCTCTTGTCTTGTGCAGAGGAGCGTCGTAGTGGTCATGAGTATCGGAAAAAATTACTGGACATTGCTGCCGCCTTGGTTCGGCCGTTGTGCCGGGGATCTTGCAGATGGACCCTGGCCTGGGTCTCTGGCCCCTCGAAAGTTTCCCGGTCTCCTGCTGAGATGCGGGTTATTCGGGCATTGGCTATGGAAGTGCCACTGTACTGTGTCTGTACAGTATCGGCACGGGGTTGCCGGTCGGTCGGGTACTCGGAATTTCCCCGATCCGACATTGAAATTAGTTTGCCTGCGGTCAGGATTCACTGAACCGCTCGTAGAATTAGGCATAAAAAAAGGACGACCAGGCGCTCTGCCTGGACCGTCCTGTCGAGATACGTCCTCTCGGAAATGCACCCTCGGTGCTGTCGGAGTTGGGCTTCCATTGCTCCTTATACTTGAATTTTGTGGACTGATGTGTCCCGGCTCTCGATAGTAAGACGCGCGGGACAGACGTTGATCAATAAGCTGGATTAGCGACGTCTGTTCGTCAGCTGAATCCCGCTCGACGTTAGTAGCCGCTGCTATTAACATCTCTGTGTTTGAAATTAGGTTGCTTCTCAAGCGTGACCTAATTTCTGGACGCAGTTGGTCCATGATGACCCGAGCTCTGATGGCTTCGGATTTAAAGGGATCAATACGATCGAAAAGACAGGTTTTCCTTGTGATAAACACTGCCGTGTCGTCTAAAGACGTTTGCTTGACGGCATACAGTTGAGCAATAGCTCGTGACTGTATGTCGGGAGAATTAAATCTCGTAAGGAATCTTTCCTTGAATAAGGCATACGAAGTAGTCAACGTCCTAAATTGTTCGGACCATCGTTGAGCTTCGCCCTTGAGTTGGCCGGTTACGTTATGGAGGCGATCATAGTCGTGGCTTATGCGAGCTCTGTCGAAATATTCCTCCATAATTTTCAGAAATGCTTCTGGATCTTCATGATCAAGCCCATGGAACGTCACGTTCGGACATCTTTGTCTCTCATGGGGCGTACAGGTCGACACGTTCTGTATCGCCTGCACGAAGCCCTCTGCCATTTTCAGAAACATACTCTCCATCGAAGCAGTTTGTGGCTGTGAAGCTGATAAATTAACATTATCTCCCTCCGGAAACAGTCGCTGTGGTTCTATCCCTCTAGAACCGTCGTCGACGAGCGGTGCGGTGACTCGCTCATAAAATTCTCTTGGGGTCGACCCCTCGGAGTCTTCCGCCATGAATGAGAAAGGATTTGTTGGGTTTGGGGACGGCATGGTCCCTGTTCGGGCGCCATGTGAACGATCCATGCTTTTGATGGAAGTCTGAAGGACGTATTTTTTGTTCGAAAAACTTAGAAAAATTGAAAAAAAATAGGAAAAAGAAAAAATTAATTTTCTTTTTCCTCAACCTTTTCTAAATACTAAATAAAATATTACGTTCACAAAATTTTTTAGGGTTCAAGTGACTGTTTCAGACGGAGATTAATGGATAAATCATACTTACTGTCGTTTATGCTTAACTGCGTCTCTGATGGTATCAATTGGAAGACGTCGTAACACTATAAATCTAACACTGTCTGTTTAACACTCTCTTAAAATTAAATCTGAAAGGGAAATTTTGTTAGAAAACACAAGTAAAAGACAATATAAAGTTCAAAAAATGTATATTAAATCTTTAAAAAATTTATGTTTTTACAACAACTTCTTCAGAGGAAATGTTAACAAACAATGGTCTGACCCGTGTACAACACATGGTGAGGAACGGGACGATTCATACGGTACCAACTACCATCCAATATGCAGTTTGAAAAGCTAACGATGCACAAAAAGATTCAAGGAACAGTTCATGTAACTGAAATTTTGGTGGGCTTATGCTTGCCTGTCTTATAAACGTATTTTATTAATTCACATAAATTTTGGTCGCTCCTCGGAGCTTAAAATTGCTTGAAGCGTATCTACTTCGTTTGTATTATGCAATAACAAATTTTACGTTCAGGCAAGGCAGATCCCATGCACGTGTGAGTACATGGTATAGATACTTTTTTGACTCCGAATCACTGAGGAACCGGTTTAGGGCAAACCCCGTCAAAACACATCATTTCCCCGTCAAATCCGACTGCTAGGAAATGATGGGGGTCCCATGTCGCTAAGGGCTATTTTCGCTATAACTTCCGATATACTTTGAATAGTCGTTGGACTAACTTGTCCTCATATTCAATACCTCGTAAGAGTTGCAGTGCTTGACAACGTGGATTCGTAAAAGGGTTTTTAATCTTGGAAATTTGGAAGTTCAAGTCCAATTTTAGAATACTTTCCAAAATTGGGTGGTCGGGGCGACATTACGTCCCTGTGCAGCGACATTTACTACACTTACCAAATTAACGCTCCTCGAAGAGTTAGCGAAAATTTGGCATAAAAAACGCTCCGAAGAGCAAAAATATATTTCCAAGAATTAAAAACCTCCTCCACGGCGTTTTTACGTGAAGCACGCTTTTCTTACGAAATATTTCCTAAGTCGGATTTTGTTACAACGTCGAAAAGTATATCGGGGTTATAGCGTTCTTTAACACTGTTTCAGACGAAAAATACAAAAATCTATACTTACTGTTTCTTTTGCTTAACTGCATCACTGACGGTACCAATTGGACGTCGTAACACTGTAAATCTAACACAGTAAATAAAAACACTTTCTTAATTAACCTGAAAGGGAATTTTGAAACACAAGGAAAAGACAATATAAGTTCAAAAATGTATATTAATCCTTTTTTAAAAAATATGTTTAAAAAAAACTCAAGAAAATGGATGACAACTGTAGTCTGGCCCTTGTATAACACATCGTGAGGAACGGAACGACTTACAATATAACCAACTACCATCCAATGCTAAGTTTATAGCAAACGATTACACAAAAAGATTCAGTAAAAAGTTCAATGTTCATAATTTTGGTAGGTTTTTGCTTGCCTGTCTATTTACGTATTTTTCAGTTCAATAATAATTTAGGGCGGCCCTCAAAGCTTAAAAATGCTTGAATCGCAACGACTTTGAATTATATTGTGGCAATTATAGAATCATAGGTTCAGGCAAGGCGGTCCCGTGCACATTTGAGTAAAGATACTTTTCTACTACCAAATCACTCGGGAACCGGTTTGTGGCAAATACGCGGATAACCCATCGCTTTTCCGTCAAAATCGACTGCTGAGAGGGCACCCACGACACTAAGGGCTATTTTCACTAAAAGCCTCGAAAATTTTTGACTAGAGACTTTTGTAGCTCGTCCTTTTATTTAACATACCGCATGAGTTGCAGTGCTACACAACGTGGATTTGGAAAAGGTTTTTCATGATACTTTCTAAAATTTTGTGGTCAGGGCGACATTACGTCCCTGTGCAGCGACATTTAGTATACTTTCAAAAATTACACTCCTTGATGAGTTTTTGATATTTTTGCATAAAAAACGCTCCGTATAGCGAAAATGTTACTTTATTTATAAAAACCCCTTCCAACGGCGTTTTTACGTGGAGCACGCTTTTCATGCGAAATATTTTCGGATTTTGTTATAGTTTCGAAAAATTTATCGAAGGTTTTGGCGTGTTCTTTAGCATGATCGATCCAAAAACAGTTATTATTCTTTCTTTCTTTCCAATTTTTTTTAAGTAATTTGTCATTTAGTGTTCTATAACATATATTTTCACGAAATAGTTTTAATTGGTACAACATAGTGAAAAATAATAAAGCAATCAAGTAATATGGCAGTCGTCAAGGTAGATTGACATCGTTTTAAATCAGAAAAGAGATTTTACTGTTGGAGCCAGTTCCTTATAAGTATCTTTTAGACATACTAATTTTTCCCCCTTGCTCGCCCCCCGGAACACCCATAATTTTGGGCCAATATCATTTAAAAATATTTTTTTTATAAATATCTCGATTGTGAATGGTCCTATGAAAAAAAGATGTTTAGCGAAGTTAAAGATAAGTAAATTTTCTATGTAAATGGTAGTGGAATTTTTACGTAGTATTAATATTATTGGAGTTATAGGCGGGGGAAGTCAAGCATCGTATTGCATATTCCCGCTGTATATCGACACATTTCTATATTTCCACGCTTTCTACTTGCTATTACGTTTAATTTTCACTTTTGAAGTTTAAGACATTTATTATGAATTTTGAAATTTTGAAAGTGTCAATATACAGCGCGGATGCGATACGATGCTTGACTTCCCCCACCTATAACTCCAATAATATTAGTGCTATGTAAAAATGTGCCTGAACCATTTCGATAAAGAATTTACTTTTCTTTAACTTTGATAACCATCTTTTTTTTCGTAGAACCGTTCACAATCGAGATATTTGCAAAAAAATTGTTTTTAAGCGATATTGCCCCAAAATGGAGGGTGTTCGGAGAGGGGTGGGGTGAGTGGGAAAAATTAGTGTGTCTAATAGAGGCCTATAATGACATTCCAACAGTAAAATCTCTCGTCCGAGTTAAAACGGTTTTTATGCATTCTCAACTTCCTGACAACTGGCCTATAAGTAGAATTAACATATATTAAATATTAGCATAGTATATTTATTAAGTAGACACATAAAACAATATTCTTTTCTCTTAATCATCATCATCACAATCTTTCGTTTATTTGTAAATAATGTATTTAACGTTTCGAATTTTTGACAAGAACCGTCCATAATACAAATAATAAATAACAGGTGCTACGTATGAACATCAAACATCAGTTCGCAATCCATTAGCACACTCAGAAAGTATTGTTTAATGCCTTTAAATCCTGCACTATGTGGTGTATATTGAATAAAGCATCTGTAAACTTTTTTAGAAATGTGACGAGACAGAACCCTAATCTTTAATATATCCCATTGTTCTGTTACGTAATGTATATTCAAAGAACCGTCTTCGTTTAACATCTCTGCTAAATATGAAGTCACCTCGCCGAACTGATAAGTACCATATTTAGCAAAGATGTTAAACGAAGATGGTTCTTTAAATATGCATTACGTAAAAGAACAATCGAATGTGTTAAAGATTCAGGTGCTGTCTCGTCACATTTCTAAAAAAGTTTACGGATGCTTTATTCAATATACACCACATAGTGCAGGATTTGTAGGCATTAAACAATACTTTTAGTGTGCTAATGGATTGCGAACTGTTGGTTGCTGTTCACATTTAGCATCCGTTATTTATTATTTGTCCTATGGAGGGTTCTTGTCAAAAATTCCGCGATTATACTAAACGTTAAGTACACTATTTACAGCGAAAGACATCAATGTGGTAATAAACGAAGATAGTGATGATGATGATGATTAAGAGAAAAGAATATTGTTTTATGTGTCTATTTAATAAATATAATATGCTAATATATATAAAAGCTACTTACTTGATTGCGTTCTTATTTTGCGCTATGTTGTACCAATTCAAACTATTTCGTAAAAATATATGTTATAGAACATTAAATAACAAATTATTTTTAAAAAATTGGTAGGTGTCCCTAATGTAGTAGTGTAAAAAAAATTTTTTTTTAATAAGAAATTTTAAGAAATAGAAAAAAATATATTTCTTGGAAGAATAATCTAATTTTTTTATTACTAATCCATCTAGGGTAGATATATAGAAAGAGTTTTAGAAATTCAAAATTTTGCAGAATTATATTCAATGCTTATACACATTATACAAAAAAAAGTAGCAATTTTGCTTCGAGGGTAGTTTTTCCATGCTTACACGGTTATGCCCTTTACAAAAAAATATTCGATTGTAAATATCATAAGTATTATTATAATACGAGAAAAATGAATGAATATTCACTATCATATGCGAGAATAAATTATTTAAACTTAATGAAAACTACAAAAAAATTAACAAATATTAAGAAATCTTTCTGTCATCAAATAATATATCACAGTTACCGAATATCTAAATGATACTGTAGGTCAACAGAATTTTGAATCTTAAAGTTATTGCTATTGTTACTATTAGAAAATTGCAAAAAGTAAAAATTAATTAGGGTCTGGTTTTGTAATTACTATGTCATGAAAAAATCTATTTACCGGCTGGAATTATGTACCAGGCAACTGAACAGAATGATTTACACATACGAAGTTGAGGAATTATGTAAATGTTAACATAATTAGTTATTTGTCTAATTAAATTACACATTAATACGTCAAAACTTCAACACAAACAAATTCGTTCTGATTTATACAATATAAATCATAACTAGTTTCTATAAATCGTAGAAATCCTCTTTCATATGGATAGAATTTCGATGCAGATTTGGTACACCAAAATTGGGTTATAAATTACGACGGATGTCTCATGTATTATTCCATTTACAATGTATTTATGTAAATATATCACATAGTTGCATAAATTTTGATTCGGTATTTTGTTTTACATATTGGCGGCGGGTAACCCTGGTCTACTGATATTTTCTCTTCGGAAACGCAGAGGAAAATATCAGGTCAGACGTGGGACAGGGACTACAGAGGGATAAATTCTGTATACGTTTTTATAGATACTGCCAAATGTGTTAAGCGAGAATTTATTTATTTTATGAAAGGAGTATTATATCGAACGTCGCGTCATGTAGAATATACAATGAGGCTCATAAAAAGTGCCATAATATTGAACGCATCAATTTCGTGGAAAATCGAGAAATATCTGTTTTCGTACGCGTCTGTGGCTCTGATTTTCTATTTTGCATGAACAATTTAAGATGTCATAAATATACCAAAACCTTCCTTACATTATCGACAAAATACGGCATTCCAATTATACGGACGAAGTCCTGATCGTTTCAAAATTTCATGTTGACTTTCCACGAAATATAATTGATGTATTTTGTGTCTTATAAGCAATTTTTGAAAAATGTGCGCTGAAAGTGAGATATTAGTTTGTATATCTATAAAATCTGTGACCACAGGATTACCTACTTATTGTAAGTTTTATGTGTTTATTTCTGATTTTACATTGAATGAACCAAGTGGAAGTCATTAAAATATTGGTTATTATAATAAGGAAATAATTAAAATGGATGATACATGCTTTGATGTAATACAGATGTTTCAACTAAGGCTCCCGTTCTTGTCACTTGAGAGTTGGAGAGTTTGTAGAAAGAAATGATAGTAAACATAACAGTCTTAATACGTTGCGATATCCATCTAGCACGCTGCAGAGAACTCCCTCGAGTTTTATTAATAAATGAAATTAATTTTCGCTTATTAAAGTAATCGTTTATACAAAAAACATTTCCACCTCTAGTTATTCTTGTGCTAGAACTAAGTATATAGATCATAGACTATTCAGTTAGGCAGGCTATAATTGTTGGAATTTCAAATTCTGGTCCCAAGAGCTCTGAGAAGAAGCGGTGATTTTTAAGAGGATTACAGCGTCTACTAGTAATATCGTGCATGTTCTCTAAAATTCTATTTTCTTTAGTCTTTTTTATCTTAATTTTTGCGCCAGCTGAATAAATATTTCTATGAACACAATTCATTTCTATCCTATCACGTGTCAACTATCAGAACATACTGGACCTTCGAGCCGGATTTCTTTGGGGCCGTACGCTTACGAAGTATACCGGAGTTTATTCTTTTTTATTGAAAATTTTAGATACCTCAGCGGTCGATTAGGAATCAACTAGTCGAGGTATAAGTTCTGGTTCATTTGGAGGTTGAGAATACTTAGTCCGCAAGGGAAATGGTTCAGACTTCCGGTGTATCATGCATCAGTGCCACCGGATTGTAAAGACACACACATTTGTCTCTTATAATATGAGATTGGTACACAAACTAAAAGAGGATGATTCCATCGTCGGTCGGACTCAATTTTGTGAGATGTTCACTAGGCAATTAAACCGTGATGCCAATCTACTATACAATATCTGTTATTTTGACAAATCTACATTTTATTTAAATGGGGAGGTGAATAGGCACAATTGAAGACATTGAAGTAAAACCAATCCACAGAAGAAAAAGACCTCAGAAATTAAACATTTGGGCTGACATCTTAGGGGATTACTTTTGTGGGCCATTTTTATCCCTCGCAATTTGAAAATAGTGGAAGTTATCTTAATCTTTTAGAAAACCACATAGATTCGGCAATTACCAAAATCCTAGAAGAATACAATAATCTTTTGGATAAGAATTGTTTTTCAATGGGACGAAGCACAACCACAGTTTGCTGTAACCGTCTGTCAACTTTTGGAAAATCTGTTTCCTGGGCAATGGATTGATTGGAAGAAAAGTCCCTGTGGAGTGACCAAAGGGACAACTTCATCTCTCTCCCTCAAACTTCTTTCTGTTAGAATGTTGGAAATCGAAGGTTTTTCGCAACCATACCCGAACCTCTTGGACATTTGAAATAATTAAATCCCGTCAAAATACTACCTTAACAGAACCAATGGAAATAGCAAATGAATTAATGCATATTTCAAACGAACAGGGGAAAATTTAACAAACAAATTGTCAAAGGAGGCAGACACTCCAAAAAACATGAAAAATGATAAATTCAAATTTCTTGGAAATACAAATAAAGATAAAGTGAAAGAGGCGATTAATAAATTGCGTAATAAAAAATCCCCAGGCCTTGAGAGCACACTTGAAATGAAAAATAGCTGATAATATAAGAGATCCGTTAACATACTCTCTCAAGCTTTCAAGGTAGCTTTTATAGAACCTTTATATAAACCCGATGACAAGGAAGGACTTAATAATTGCCGTCTAATTTCATTACTCTCAAGCCTTACGAAAATATATGAAAAAATTCTAAAAGGGGCTTCGTAAATAAATTCAATATACAATCAAATAACCAATATGGTTTCCGAGAGGCTAGGTCGACGGATAATACAATAGCTGACTTAATACATATTTACAATTCTTTAGATACAACAAAAATATCTCTATGCATCTTCGTTGACCTAGCAAAAACTTTCGACACAGTAATTCATCCGGAGCTGTTAGCTACTCTAAATGAAGTTGGAAATAGTGGCTCCACAAACACATTGCTGTAAAGTTACCTCAGTGAGAGACCGCCTTGCGTAAAAATTAGAGACAGTTGCAGTGACTTTGAAACAGTCAATTGCGGAGATCCTTAGGGTACAGTTCTCGGGCCATTACTGTTCGTCATATATGTTAATGAATTATCTGATATACCCATCAGTGGCAAAATAATCAGCTTTGCCGATAACACAGCCATATTTTTTAAGGAAATGGCTGGGAGACTGTAAAAACTAAAGTTGAGCGTGAGATATTGGAAATTATGAAATATTTTAATAGTAAGTTATTAACAGTAAATTACAAAAGAAAGTCTTACCTTTTTCTAACACTAGTCGAGGAAATTAACAACCATTAAACCCATAAAATAATTGGGCATAATAATAGATTGATATATGTGATGGGTGAAGGCGTTGAAGTATTAGTCAAGAAAATTCGTTGCTTGGTCCCAAAATTTAAATTCCTTAAATTACTTCTAGATGAAAATAAACTAAAAATGCTCTACTATGCGTTGATTCAGCCACATCTAAATTACGGTATTATAGCAAGGGGTAATGCTCCAAATTATTACATAAGAAATTTAAAAATGGTGTAAAATGGATACTTAAAGTAATTCACCAAAAACCTCTGATATATTCATCTGAGAAACTGTATGAAGAATGTAAAGTTTTTGATCTAAGACAACTGTTTTGTCAGTCTTGTCTATAGGTTGATATAAAAACAAGAGAAGTCTGGAATCAATTGACCATCTTCATAATAGGAGGTACAAAATGGAGTCGGTGAAGATACCAAAAATTGACAAAATAGTTGGTTAAAAAAGTCACAGGTACTTAGGTAGTGTAATATTCAACTCTCTTTCTAATGATTTAAAGAGAACAAATTCGTGCAAATTGTATAAAGAAAGAGTTAAACATCGGGTACTTGACAAGAAACGAATCGAAATATATCTGCTTGTAGATCGCAGAAATAATACGTATAAAATATTTTAGTCGTGCCTTATACTACTTACTATGACGTAGGTACGTACTTATATAATCGACCGATTCGACTTTATTTACATACACAAATCCAACAGAATTTACATTTCATTTACAGGGCCGAAAACTAACAAAAAGATAGATTATCATAACTTGTGATATATATAATTAAAACTAGAATACACATTATTGTTATATATTATGGTTTTCTATAACCTAAATCTTAATACATACCTACTAATGAACTTACTTCATAATTCTACAAATGAATTAGCTGGACATATGATCATTTAACATATACATATTTACCTATACACACACATATACAAGTATACCGGGTGTCAACGGACCATGATAAACCCCCCTCTTTTTTCCCTTATTTTTAAGAATATCAGAATGAAACTGGGTAGATGTATTATATGACCAAGAAGACACTTTGTGGCATAACTTTCATTTTGTGTCCACTTCCGGTTTCACCGGAAATGACCTCAACTTTTGATTTTTAAATAGAACACCCTGTATATTATTATACTTTTGGAATCCTTGAAAAATTCTGAGTATAGTGATGCCCCATAAGTGACATTTCGACAAAGCAACAAATAACGCTTCGTTTAAGAAATCGCTCAGTCCGAATAAGAGTAATTTACATATTGATAAATTTTCTACAGATGACGTTGTTGCGGACCTGTTGCATATGCGACCCGTGATACACATTTGAGTTTTCTGGGCCGCATAATAGCAATCGCACCAACGAAACGTCCTTAGCGGAGTTTCTGTTACCGTCCGCGAGCGGCGCGAGTCTTCCATCTGGTTCAGAGAGAGAGAGAGAGAGAGAGAGAGAGAGACGTTTTGCTGGCATGTATTTACATGGTTGGTGATTCCTGAAAACTTGTGCCATTCAAGATATCCTTGTGGATTTTGGAGTTACCAACACCAATAAAATTTCCTCCATTTTATGTTATTCTGTTGAGCAGAATATTTTGTTGTTGGGAGCCAATTTTAACTGCTGGTGCAGGATTTAAGTGTATAGGTGAGTTAACCTCATTATTGCCATCTAACCTGATCTGTATCCACGTGTTTCGCAAATTTACAGGCTTTCGTTTGGAAGTATTTCGCTGGTTTGTAAGACGGACTCGACCTCATTCATTCAGCTGTAGCCTTCTCTAGGAGTTTTGGTGGATTGCTTCTCTCAATAGCAAGAGGTAAATTATATTTCTTTTGCGGTTTGTCAGATTTAAATTACTCTCATTAGGCACGCTTCACGTGTATTTCCGACCGTGCAAATTAAACCGGTATATCTTTAGGGTTCCACGAACGGGGCTAGAATGCCCACACGCACACACCAGGTGTAGAAAGTTCTACGGACGGGGCCCGAAAGCCCACATACATTCACAGGAGTATAAAATTTCACAGCTGGAGAGGTTGTAATCGACCCCATCGTTTGGTCAATTCCTTTCTTCCCGAAGACACCACCATAGGGCTGCAGTTTCTGCATCGTCGAAGTCTGAGTATCGTACCACCTTAGATAAGTGTGTTGTTTGCTTTACCGGGGACTTCAGAGGTTATTCGTGGTTAAATATATTTATACTTTTGTATTTTAACTTGTGTATATTTGAAGATTTTACGAATTGACTATTACTTACGAAGGTTCTCTAATCAGACCCGTTGTGGCCAGATTTACGTTAATCTATTTATTACGTTGTAAACCAAGTGTAGCTACACGAGGCATCTTTATTTATGCTGTTACCTATTAATCGGAAAATTAGCCACACCTTTTGAACATCGCCAGGTTTCATGCTAGAGAACCAGACATTATTTTGTAAATTCTGTAATATAGTGCATTTCATATTTAAAGCTAGTGTCATTATTTCATCTGCGACCGCTGCGAATGGAACCCTCAGCGATTTGTGTAAGTAAGTAAACTAATAATTTATAATAGCTTACGTCAACTTGGGCTTAACGCCCTGAGATAGTCTGAGCTAGTGAAATTTTATCATGGGCACGTTACATCGCTTATCCGGACTAGGTAGTGTCTGCGATCTGCTACGCCACAGCAGTCCAAGTGAGTTTCTTTTCTGTAATATCTTGTAGCCCTTACGATCCAACGTATTTATTTATTTATGTACTTGTAGAACGTAAAACCTAAATTTGCGAAAGGAACTGATGACTTGCCAGCTTTTATTGTTAGTGATTGTGCACATGTTTTTGTAGAGCCCCTCAGTATAATTTATAATATGTCTTTGAAGTTTGGTATATTTCCGGATATATGGAAAAAATCTAGTATCTGCCCAATATAGCAATATAGAAAACTATCGACAAATTACTATAATTTGTAATTTCGCAAAAGTTTTTGGAAGTAACTACATAACGTGCTCTATCCTCATATGGAGGGGCAGATTAGTGTGCATCAACACGGCTTCATTAAAAGAAGATCCACGGTCTCAATCTTATTTTGTGTTACGCAGCATATCGCTCAATGTATGGATCTAAATGGTCAAGTAGATGTTATTTACACGGTCTTCTCCAAAGCCTTTGATATAATTGAGCACAATAAGTTAGATCTCGCTGGGCTTTCTATACTATTATTAACTTGATATCTCTGCGAATTACCGAAAATGCTATTTCCTTTAGGTCAGTATCAAGTAAAAAGTACGATCACAACAAAACTATTTTACAGGTAAACAATAGTTGGAACCTTACTTAAATTTAAAGCTGTCGCTTAGAACTTGCTTAAACAAACTAAAGGGTAACGCTTTAGTTTGAGGTGTCATCTTTGGGAGCAATGTTGAAATTGTTGAACCAAGCGATGCAGAACTATCTGTAAATTTAATTTTTGCAATAAAAGTAATTTTGAAAATAATGCCGACTGGAACCTTCTTGTACTTAACCTACGATGTTTCTAATTGCATCTAGGCCTGTAAACTGATGAATAGTAGAAATAAAATGAAAATGTTGCCTATAATCCTTTTCTTCACGTTGAAATCGCATTAAAAATTCCAATATGCTGTTTACAAATACTGTTTTGATTAATTTCTATTTCTATTCCATTACCAATTGATAAGTGAACAGAATTTTGTCATGTAATAATTAGCATGATTTATTAGTTTTGCCAAAAATAACACCGATATTTCTCAATATCCGACGCTGACCAGTAACAAGGATGATCTTAGAATTTGCGCACGACCCTCGATGGGCGCAACAAAGCGTATGCACAATTTTAGTGCCAACGTCGTGATAATGTGTTTTATTGCATTCCCATGACACTCATTGCAGTAGAATATACGCCGTTCGGATACTTCAAGTGCAACGCTCTCTGCAGATTTTATAAACCAGCACCGAATATTTCGCATTATTTTGGTTCACACTGTCAGTCTCCTTGTACATTATAGAACACTGAGATTCTTTATTAAAAAGAACTATGCCAAGGGGCATCTTTCACCTCTTCTATGAAAATAAAATTTCTTTAAGGAACTTGTTTTGTATAAATCGATAACTATAATAGTTATTTTTATACACCAAGGGCACAAACTAGTCGTGTTCAGTCCAAGTAAAGATAGATCAATCAATAAACTCAATCATTGTCATTCTCGGGTCTCTCTAATTAGTGCAGTCATCAGGGAAAAAAGATGCAAATGCAAGAAAAAATGTAGAAGTTTTTTCTTTATCGTTTTTTATGCTTTTTGGGGTGCTGAATTCGAATTTCAACTGCATAAAAGTGATGCGTTCTGAGAAAACAACGAAGAATATGATATTTTTTCAGCTTAACTTGAAAATTACGCACTTTTAGGAAAAATAATTCTTATACAAAATCGACTACATTAAATTTCTCACGAATCATGTCTCTTATGGGTTTTTCTTCAGATGAACGGTTTAAGGACTTGAGCGCGTTAAAGTTTGACAAAAGTTCCAGAATTGGTCAAAAACCAGTTTTTTTTTTAGTTTCTCGCTTATAAGTCAAAAATTACGCACTTTTATAGAAAAGTGTCTATGCAAAAATAAAGCTTTATTACATTTCCCACAAATTATGTCTCCTAGGTTTTTTCGTTAGACAAACGGTTTAGACGTTAGAGCATGTCGAAGTTTGCTGTATATCGGATGTAGCCACTGGGTAAGTAAATGAATTTAATAAAAAAACTTCTTAAGTAAATTTCAAGTCAACAGCGAGGGTGATAAAACGCACGTTGAAAAATACGTTTTTTTCCCTTGGACCAGGAAACCCTTCGAACATCAGTAGGACTGTATGTTCTCTGCTCCCTCCGTCAATTCGCCATTGACCTTCACATGCCTATTTTTGTCCAGACATCAGATGACTGCCCTTCCCCACTTCTTCACTCCACTGCTGTTACTCTTCTCGACGCTTGTTAGCTTTTACTCAGTGTGCTTCAAATTGCAAGCGTAAAGTGTTGTACAAATATCTATCAAACACCCGTAGCGTCTTCAGTTATGATTATAAAACATTGAATTTTTAATAATATATTTTTAGGCCGAAGATAAAAGTTTTCCACAACATTTATTTATTTAAAAACTCTGTATTAAAGGGTTCAAAGGATCATTGGGGACCACTGGGTTTCAGGTCACGTTCAGCTTTGTCGGTTTTAGTGCTACTAAAACCTTGCTACGTTCTACCAGAACATAAATACGTTGGATAGTAAGTGTTACAAGATATCGCAGAAAAGAAACGCACTTGGGTTACTGAGGTATAGCAGATCGCAGACACTACCTAGCCCGGATAAGCGGTGTAACGTGCCCACGACAAAATTTTACTAGCTCAGAAATCTCAGGGCGTTAAGCCCACGTTAACATAAACTATTATAAATTATTAGTTTACTTACTTACATAAATCACTGAGGGTTCCATTCGCGGCGGTCGCAGACGAAATAAGGACACTTGCTTTAAACATGAAATGCACTATATTACAGAATTTACAAATAATTTCTGGTCCTCTAACATGAAACCGGGCGATGTTCAAAAGGCGTGGCTAATTTTCTGATTGATAGGTTACATCATAAATAAAGATGCCTCGTGTAGCTTCATTTGGTTTACAACGTGAGGATAAATTAAAATAAATCTGGCCACAATGGATCTGATTAGAGAACCTCCTTAAGTAATAATAAATGAGTAAAATTTTTAAATATATACAAGTTAAAATGCAAAAGTAAGTATAAATATATTATTAGCCGTTACTCGAGTCCGAGTATGAAAATGTTACAGTCGATAAATTGTGTACAATAAAAAACAAGTAACAGGTGTAGTTTATTGTAATTCCCATTCATCTACGGTGCACACGACTATGGCTATAGAGGCCAATTCGGGAGAGCACATGTCGACCGCAGTCAGGACAAACATAGACCTGGTTAGGTCTTGGATTCGGCCTTCTTGCAGCAACATTTCCTTGATAGCTGGCCACAACCCCTCGCCATTCGGTTCTGTCCGCTGCAAGTTGTTCCCATTGCTCGTCTGCAATACCGCAGGATTTTAGATTTTCATGGAGAGCGTCTTTGAACCTCTTTCGTTGACCGCCACGCCTTCTTCTACCGCTTAGCAATTCACCATAAAGTGTGCATTTAGGAAGGCGGTTATCATGCATACGATGAACGTGACCTGCCCATTTTAGGCGTGCTCTTGAAATAAGCACCTCAATTGCAAGGCTGTTTGCTCTCCTGAGTACTTCCATGTTTGATATGTGATGAAACCAACGGATTTTCATCATACTTCTGAGATGTCTTTGCTGAAAACGTTCTAATTCTTTCACATGACGACGGTAAGTGACCCAGCTTTCACATCCATATAGCAGTGTTGGAATGACAACTGCTCTGTAGACAGCCATTTTCGTTGACAAAGCAAGGTCGTGGTTGTCAAATACTCTCTCTCTAAGTCCCCAGAGTGCTCTAGATGCAGCGTTAATTCTATTGCGAATCTCGCTGTCCATGTTTGCTTTGTCATTAACAACGTTGCCTAAGTAATTGAACTGATCCACCACTTCAAGAGAATTTCCGTTAAGTGTAATGTCTATTTGGTTCACTTGATGAGGAGTTGACATAATCTTAGTCTTTCCAATGTTGATTTTAAGTCCCAAGGAATCATAGCTCTGGGCATACACATCTAAAAGGTCTTGAAGCTCTTCCGGCGTAGAGGCTAAAAGTGCACAGTCATCCGCATACTGGAGATCACAAATGAATCGTGTGCGTGTCTTCGTGAAAGCTCTAAAGCGCCCTATGTTAAAGAGACCGCCATCAAAACGGTATCTGAGACCTATTCCTCTGACAGTCAGTTTGTTGTCAACAATAATTGTTAGAGCAGTGGTAAACAAATTAAAGAGTAGGGGTGCCAGGACACATCCCTGCCTAACTCCAGTGAGGGTTTGGAAAGGTTCGGTTGCCTCATTATTATACATAACCTGGGCGTTGTTGTTTGTATGTAGACTGCGACATACTTCCACAAATTTTCTAGGGATACCTAAGCGGAACATAATTTTCCAGAGCACTTCCCTGTCCACCGAGTCAAACGCCTTGGTTAAATCAATGAAGGCCATGTGAATTTCTCCTTGATGTTCGAGTGCTTTTTCTTGAAGCTGTTTAAGTGTGAAGATTAAATCCGATGTGCCTCGGTTTGGTCTAAAGCCACTCTGTGTTTCAGGAAGTAACTTTTCCATAACAGGTGTTAGCCTATTTGCCATCGCTTTAGTGAGTATCTTCCCTCCAACAGCCAGGAGAGCTATACCCCTGTAATTTCCACAGTCCGCAGCGCTCCCTTTGTTTTTGAAGAGGTTAATTAAAAGTGTATCACGAAACTCCTGCGGAGCTTGACCACTTTCCCACACGACATCAAACAGTTTTTTGAGGTAGGGTATGAGCTCTGACGACACAGCTTTAAAGATCTCAGCTGGGAGTGAGTCGGCGCCGGGAGATTTGTTATTTTTTAGCTGCCCAATGGCGGTTAAGATCTCTTCCGTTGTTAGTGGCTTATCTAAGCCTTCGAAGGTGTCGTATTGAGGGATAAGATTTATAATATCGTGATCGGCTTGACTTTGCTGGTTAAGAATGTTAGAGTAGTGTTCTTTCCATCGGGCTCTTATTTCCTGGTCTTCTTTGAGATTTCCATTTAAATCTTTAATAGGGCACATATTTTTCCGACTGGGGCCGTACACTGCTTTTACTCCTTGAAAGAAATTCCTGTAGTCGTGTGAATCGGCGTACCTTTGAATTTCTCTGGCCTTGCTTGCCCACCACTCGTTCTTTATTCTTCTGATTTCGCGTTGCGTTTCATACTTAGATTGGGTAAAAGCTTCTGCTTTTGATGAGTCGTTGGGGTGGTTGATAGCGTTTTGGAAGGCAATATGTTTGCGGTCAAGAAGTTCTTGTATAAAAGCTTCATTATCATTGAACCAGTTCTCCTGTTTTTTACTTGCTACAGTGCCAAGAATTTCCTCACTCGCACTTTTTAAGCTGTCTTTAATTTGTGTCCAGGTAGCAGCGATATCTACAGAATTGGTTTCTTCTAGTGCACTCAAATTCTCTTGAACTTTTTGCTTTAGCTGTTCGTCGGTTTGTTGGTCACGCAATTTACTAATACAGAGACGGGGTCTACGTTTTACTTGAGCTCTTCGGTGTTTGGGTCTCATAACAATTTTCATTTTAGAGACAACAGGACGATGATCGGTCCAACATTCGCTATCAATGCGCGCCTTTGTAATTTGGACGTCCTTGAGATGCTTCCTACGTACGATAACATAGTCCAGTAGATGCCAGTGACCTGATCTGGGGTGACGCCAGGTGCCTTTAAATTTATCCTTTTGTCGAAAAATGGTGTTTGTTATAACTAGATCATGTTCGGCGCATTTAGTTAGGATATATATAACCACGCAGAACCACTGAAGGTGGTCCCCGGTAAAAAAAACTATCTAGGGTGGTATGGTACCTAGACTTCGACGATGCAGAAACTGCATCCCTACGGTGGTGTCTCGGGAAAAAAAGAATTGACCAGACGATGGGGTGGATTACAGTCTCTTCAGCTGTGGAAATTTTCTACTCTTGTTCGTGGAAGCCGCTGCCCTGGAACTTTTTACCTTTGTGTGTGTGTGTGTCTGGCCGTTCTGGCCCCGTCCGTGGAACTTTCTACCCCTGATTGGTGCGTGTGGGTGTTCTAACCCCGTCCGTGGACCCTAAAGATATAAAGATACACCGATTTAATTTGCTTGGTCGAAAATACACGTAAAGCGTACCTAATGAGAGCAATTTAAATCAAACATAACCCACAAAAGAAATATAATTTACCTCTTACTGTTGAGGGAAGCAATCCACCAAAACTTTTAGAGAAGGCTACAGCTTAATGAATGGGGTCGAATCCGTCTTACAAATCGACAAGATACTTCCAAAGGAAAGCCTGTAAATTTGTGGAACACATGGATAGAAACCGGGTAAGATGGCGATAATGAGGTTAACTCACCTATATACTTAAATCCTGCATCACCAGTTAAAATTCTCTCCCAACAACAAAATATTCTGCTCAACAGAACAACAAAAAATGGAGGACATTTTCTTGGTGTTAATAACTCCAAAATCCACAAGGATGCCTTGAATAAAACAAGTTTTTAGGAATCACCAACCGTTTACATGCCACTCTCTCTCTGAACCAGCTGGAAAAGTGGCGCCGCTCGCGGACGGTAACAGAAACTCCGCTACGAACGTTTCGTTGGTACGTTTGCTATTATGCGGCCCACAAAACGCAAATGCGTATCGCGGGTCGCATATGCAACAGGTCCGCAACAAACTTGTTGGTTATAACGCATAATTATGTCGGATTAGGTGTGTAGTATTCCTGATCAAGCGTTGGCAGATGGGACCCCGATGACGGTGGTGAAGGAAAAAAGGTTGAAGTCGTTTGCTGAAGCTAGTAAGGAAAGAGGGGATGGTAAAGTCGTTTTATTTAAGAAAAGAGCCTCACTTGAAATTCATAAGAAATTTAGGAAACCGTATAAAAAACTGATTGCTGCCTCTATCAAAAGGGCTCAAAAGGGTGGTCAGACGAAACAGTTGCGTTCAACTAAACCTCAATTTGCTTTTAAAACTCACTGTTTTTTATGTGGAAATGAGATACCGCCGAATTATGGAGTAATACAGAAACGATATTCTGTGTATATTGTGAGGAAATTGGTACTAAGAGAGAATCTTCTAAGACTCATCAAACAATGTAATTATGAGTACTCCTGAGTGATAATACAACATGTAGAGCCAATTCCGGACTTGGTATCTGCCGATGAGCAAGGTACCACTTCTTATGTATGAAAAATCTGCACGTTCGATTCCCACGAAAGGAGAAGTCGTAATAGGTCGTGGCCGACCCAAAGATGAAATAGATAACTGCCTGCAAAGAATTTTCACTTATCTCAACAACAGTGATGAAGAATGCAAATTCACTCCAGAGGAATCGATGAGTAAAATTGAAGGTGAGAACCCTCCCCACTGGAAGACAGTGAAAGTACGCCCTCTTATGTATGGCAGTGATATATTTATAACCACAAAGAAAGCTAACATTGTGTGTTTTAAAAACAATGGGTTTAAAATGATTAAAGATGTACAGTGTACACAGAGGTTGTCTTCTGAAAAAGATGACATACGCCGCATTGTTAAGACAGCGGCAGCAATTATTGTTGAGGACGTAAGGTTCCTAATACACAACGTGACAGAATGCTATCCAGATCAGTTTTTGGAAGGGAAAATACAAATATTCATTCTTAAGCATCATGTTTCTCTGTCATCTTTCAGATGAGCAGCCTGGACTTTCTTCTGTCAAGTATTGTGAATCATATGAGGAAGATGAGCAGCCCGGACCTTCTAATGCCAAGCGTCTTCGGCAACATATAATAATTTTAATCATTTCTGAACCCATCCATTAATCATTGTTGAAAATTTTAGAATAATTTTGTGTCAAAAAATTATCCTAATACTTGAATTACAGTTACGGTTACATTATTGACAAACTCTAATTGTATTCTGACATTAAACTATTTTATTAAACTTATTATACTTTATTACGACTTAAAAGAAATGATTAAAGTTTATTGGTGATCATTTAGTTACATATGTAGGCAATTAATTTAATTACATACTAACTATTTGAATTATTTTAAATAAGGATATTGTGAAAATAGAGCTCACCCTATAAATGAGAGAGTTTGTTCTCGGCTTAGCCGCTACGTTCGATATACAGTAGTCTTCAACAAGCTCTAGTACCTAAACCATTCATCGGGGAAAAAAACAGCAAACGTAATTTTTAGGAGATTTAATGTAGTTCATATTTGCATTGAAAAACCTCTCTCTAAAAGTGCGTAGTTTTCAAGTTATAAGTGATAAACTGAAAATAGAGCATTTTTTTTGGAGTTTTCTCAGAACAAATCACTTTTACGACGTGGCAATGTTGAAATTCGAATTCAGCATCCCAAAAAATCATAAATAACGATGTAGAAAAATACTTCCATATTTTTCCCCGCCAAATGACCTTTTATTTGACTAAATGTCAAATGTACATTCCACTGTTTAAGGTAAGCTGGAACACCTATATCGATTCGAATAACAATAACTTCAAAGGGTTGTGTATCCATAAATACGATAGACTCAATCTGAGAAAAATCGAATATGAGCTCTATACCGATGTAGCATATTTTAAAATTTTTAAAATAAAAAAATCTTCATTAATAATACCTTTTGGATATTTTTTTATACCATGTCGCGGGTGAGGCATTGAGATAACTGGAACACTAAATTGGTAGTTCAATATTTTTCATTTCATTTCATAAAAGTGCTAAGTGGCTCAATGCTTACGCGTTGGGCTTGAGACCAAGGAGCCTCGGGTTTAAATCCTTGCTAGGGTATGAATGTTTAATGGTGTTTATCATATGTTACCGCAATGATAGCGGTGGATTAAAGGGGGTTGTTTTAGAGATAACACGGCTAATCGTTGTATCACTCCTAAGTTCTGCGGCAGATGGCAACGTCGCAGTGAATGGTTGTTATGTAATTGTCTGTGTTTATGTCACCTGGTTAAGTGGTAGAGTGACTAAACTCCGCCAGGACGGTAATCTAAACAAGGCGATAAAACAAATAGATAAAAATTTAAGAAGGCGATTAACGCAACAAGGTTGGAATCCTGAGTCTGTATTTAGACTACTCATGATCCTCTTGAACGAATAAAAAAAAGAAAACGCGTCCAGGACTTAATGCAATTTTCTTGATTTCTGCAGCAGATCGACTGGAGTAATTCCTTGAACATCAACGCTGAGAATATTTGATTGTGAATGTGAATAAGTGGTAAAATATAAATATACCGAAATATGTGTTAATAAATCAATTATACTAAAATACTAAAATCTTCAAGTAATAGGTGCGTCTTTACTATATTTTTCTCGGATGCTGAATTCGAATTCAGCACCTCAAAAAAACATAAAGAACGATGTAGAAAAATACTTCCATATTTTTCCCAGCCAAAATACCATTTATTGAACTAAATGTCAAATGTATTCCACTGTTTGAGGTAAGCTGGAAAACTTATATATCGATTCAAAAAACAATAACTTCAAAGAGTTATGTATCCATAAATACAATAAACTCAATCTGAGAAAAATCGAATATGAACTCTATACCGATGTAGCATATTTTTAAATTTTTAAAATAAAAGAAATCTTCATTAATAATACTTTTTGGATATTTTTTTATACCATGTGGCCGGTGAGGCATTGAGACAACTGGAACGCCAAATTTGTAGCTCACTATTTTTTATTTAATTTCATAAAAGTGCTTGTGAACGATTCACATTTTGGAGTCTGAAGGACTTTATATATATTTCAAAAATGAATGTTAACGTTCACAAAATTGGGGTTCAAGATGACTGTTTCAGACGGAGAATAATATGAAAATTTATACTTACTGTTCGTTTTTGCTTAACTGCTGCTCTGATGGTATCTAAACCTAAACCTAACACTGGATGTGCTAACACTTTCTTAAAATTATACCTGAAAGGGAATTTTGTTAGAAAACACAATTAAAAGACAATATAAAGTTCAAAAATATATATTGAATCTCTTCAAAAATTTATGTTTTTACAACAACTTTTAAGAAATATGTTTAACAAACACTAGTCTGGCCCGTGTACAACACATGATGAGGAACGGAACGATTTATAATGTACCAACTACCATCCAAAATGCGGTTTTGTGAGCTAACGATTACATAAAAAGATTCAAGAAAAGTTCGATGTTTCTGAAATTTGGTGGGCTTTTGCTTGCCTGTCTTATTCACGTATTTTTATTTCAATAACAATTTTGGTCGCTCCTCGGAGCTTGAAAATTCTTGAATCGCTACTACTTTGAATTGTGTTCTGCAATTACAATTTTATACGTTCAGGCAAGGCGGTCCCATGCACATATGAGACATGGTAAAGATACTTTTCTGACACCAAATCACTGAGGAACCGGTTTAGGGCATATCCCGTTAAAACTCATCATTTTCCCGTCAAAATCGACTGTTAGGAAATTATGGGGGTCCCATGTCGCTAAGGGCTATTTTCGCTAAAACTCACGACATACTTTGGATAGAAGCTGGATTAACTTGTCCTCATATTTAATACCGCGCATGAGTTGCAGTGCTTAACAACGTGGATCATAAAAGGGTTTTTAATTTTGAAATTTCCGAAATTGAATTCAAATTTTGTTATACTTTCTAAATTTTAGTGGTCGAGGCGACATTACGTCCCTGTGCAGCGGCATTTACTACACTTTCTAAAATGACGCTCCTTGAGGAGCATAAAAATCGCCCCGTAGAGCGAAAATATGATTAAAAATATTAAAAACCTCTTCCACGATATTTTTACGTGAAGCACGCTTTTCATGCGAAATATTTCCTAAGTCGGATTTTGTTACAACGTCGAAAAGTATACCGAGGGTTTTACCGTGTTCTTTAACATGCTCAGTGGCTCAATGCTTATGCGTTGGGCTTGAGGCCAAGGAGCCTCGGATTTAAATCCTTGCTAGGGTATGAATGTTTAATGGCATTTTTCATATGTTACCGCAATGGTAGCGGTGGATTATACGAGGTTGTTTTAGAGATAACACGGCTAATCGTTGTATCACTCCTAAGTTCGAGTCTCAGCTGCGGCAGATGGCAACGTCGCAGGGAATGGTCGTTATGTAATTGTTTGTGTGTATGTGGCCTGGTTAAATGGTAGAATGACTAATGCTAAACTCCGCCAGGACGGTAAACTAAACAAGGCGATAAAAGAAATAGATAAATATTTAAGATGGTGATTAACATAACAAGGCTGGAACCCTGAGTCTGTATTTAGACTACTCATGATCCTCTTGAACGAATAAAAAAAAAAGAGAAAGCGCGTCCAGGGATTAATGCAATTTTCTTGATTTCTGCAGTAGATCGACTGGAGTAATTTTTTGAACATCAACGCTGAGAATATTGGAGTGTTGATGTGGATGAGTGGTAAAATATAAGTATACTGAAATATGCGTTAATAAATCAATTATACTAAAATAGTAAAATCTTCAAGTAATAGGTACATAACATGACTTCAACTGCAGTAACAAATATAGTACCTTGTTGAACACTGTTTAGAGAACCCCCAGTCATTTGTGTACGAAATACATTCAAATAAGGCAAATGGAACAGTTAAAAGAGTACAAGTGGTACAACAAACAGCTTCATCTACTCCTAGATGCGATCTTTGTATAAGGAACCTAGTATATTACTCAATTGTAAATTGTGAAAAGTATGATCTGCCAAAAAAAGAAATGCCCATGTAGTTCGAAAATGCAGTAAAAGAACATAAAAACAATAGGGGGCGCGCGTAGGTGCGTCTTTACAATGTACATACTTCGATATGCGATGTAAAGCAACGTCAGACGCGGTTAGTAGTTGGATGAGTGACCGTTCCAACTGTTATAGTACGTTAGTACGTTCCCCATATTAACAAAATGGCCAAGACCGAAATTTCTAAAAATGTCAAAATAATTCAGTCGTTCGGAAATAGGCCGACGTTAAATAAATGTATTAAAAAAAACATAAAAACAAGAATTGAAATAATCATTGATCTCATCTTCAGAACTTCATATTCTGTGTACCTGTTATAAGTTTCAAGTTAATTTAACAATATTAAACATTAACAATATTAGTACATTATTTTCTGTTTTTGATGACATTGCGTTAAACAGTCCGGTAGGTATATAGTTAAATTTAGAATACATACCATAATTGTTATGGAATAAATCCTAGTTCTACAGATGAGCTTCCCACATCAAGTATCATATTACATTATTAGGAGATTATTGCATACAGAAGGGATTCATATAGATAGGCCACTTACAATAATTAACCACAACACAGGCTTTAACATAGCCTTTAGACCTTAAACGAAGCTTTTGACTGTGAAACTTTTATGTGAATTTTGAAAAATATATAATTAACTCGAATTAAGAGTTAATCTATTTACTCTTTCTCAGGGTGAGTTCCAGTTGCTCTATTTTTAATTTAAATTTTTTTTATATTTAATCGACCAAAGAAATTTACTATCAGGCTTTAACAAATCTTGTATATTGACAGTAAGTCTAACAAACTAATAATAAACAATACAAAGCTTTACAAACTAAAATGTTCCAAATATTGACAAGTAAAAGTTCAGAAAATTTTCTTTTAAGGTTAGGAAAATTTCTAACTAAGTATCACAATTTAATAGACCATTCCAGAACACATGATTTTGACAGATCTGCCATCTTGTCTGGGAGGCACACAAAACGATTATTTTCCGTGGGTCTACATTCGTTTTTGTGTTATATTTTGCTGTGGCTGTAGATTGAGTTTATTGTGATTTTTTGCAAATTTTTTCGCCAAGATGTCTCGAAGTGTACATTATGTACTTAGAGGTGATATTAAGTGCAAATATGATAAAAAAATCGAGGTTATTTACAATATTGACCCATATCCAATTTCTTCTGAAGAATGCAGCCTTGAAGTTTATAATATTACCATGATGGACTTCATGAATTATTTAATACTAACTCATAGTTATTATACTGGTCAACAATGTAAGGCTTGTAAAATCTTGGAAGTCTACAAACTTTACGAATCTGGCTCTGTTCAAGGAATTTTGACAAAACAAATCAGTGATTTTTACATTACAATTAGATTCTATATGTTAATGTATATAATTGTGACATGCCACGTAAGTTTTAAACTTAATTAACATTTTTTAAATCTTTGTTCTAGTTAAATACTCTCAACGAAAGAGAGGAAAAGTTACTGGATTATTATTTTAAAGGACACCAGCATTTCCAGTGCTCACTGTACATGTACGGCTGGTTTGTCAGAAGTATGCAGTGATATAGCAACAGTTCTGTTTTACCTGTATGATCGTTCAAATACAATCGAAGACAGTGGTCCTGGTCCAGCGTCCACTGAAAGTAACAGAAAGAAATAAATAAATTTAAAATCAAAGCTTCTATTAAAATCTCTGTAACTGAATCTAATTATTTAGCACATATCTACTTTTCTTAATGAAGACTTAACAAACGTTTCCAATGAACGTAGATCTCGATGCAGTGACAATCATAATAATTTGTAAATAAATACAAATGATAATAAAACCTGTCAGTGGATCTGGATGAATAGTAAGGCAACCTTACTATTTGTCTGATTATATTATGAAATAAAGGAGGATGTCAGAGATTTTATTTAACTTAGTTACTTGTCTAGTGTATACATAGAAAGTAATGTCATGTTTTTGTACCGTCCTTAGTAGTAGTAGTTAATAAAGAATCTTTTTAAAGGTTATTTTTTGTGTAATTGGAAATGTTTGATTGCCAAAGCGTGACCTATGACTTTAGTTTCTTGAATGCGCTTTAAGGGTACTAATAAGAACTTAAAAGTCTCATAAGTAAAACAAAATATTAATAGTATTTTACCAACACCGTTTTTTCCACATTTACAGTGTATAAACAAAATTTGTAAACGATTTGATAAGAAATAGTTTTCAAAATACTGTGTTTTTGAGGATTTTACAATGATGCGATTAAAAGTGTTCATGAGTTTATGATTGATGTTTGTACAGGATTTGAAGAAACTTTTTTAATAACAGGTTGTTAATTGAAAAGAGCTAGTAGATAGTAGAGATATTCTACAATTTTTTACAGTGTGAATTTAAAAGGAATTAGAATTATTTATAAATAGAGATCTTAAAAGGTTTAAGTCTTTGATTTTTTGAAAGTTCTGTAAAAGTAATCCTAAGAACAGGAAAGGTTTTTAAGTAAAACGAATCTTTAACGAGAATTCACTGAGACTCTTTTGAGTGTTTCAGCAGGAGTTTATGACCAGAGTTTATAATCGATTTGAACAGAAATTTCTTTATGAGATTCCGTAACTGTTGACGATAGCAGAATGTAATAAATATTTTACAATAGTTTGCAGTCAACAGTTTTAAATCATTAACAAATATTCTTGTATAAAGTCTTTTAATGCTTATGAACAAGAGTTTCTAAAAGGTTAATTTCTTGAGTTTGAGTAGCGCGAACCTTTAATAAGGATTTATTAACTCTGGTTTGACTGCATTTGCAAGAGTTTATAATAGTATTTTGTATAACAAGTGGCCAAATTGGTGTTTTTTTACAAGTGGGGCGTTTATAGTACAAGCCGAAGGCGAGAGCTATAAACCACATGAGTAAAGAAAACAAATTTTAATCCCGAATTATATACAAAACTTTCTTGTAACGCTATATCCTAAAATGACGTCGCCATTCTATATTAGAAAACAATATAATTTTGTAAAAATATTTTTTCTTTATTTTTTATTTGTCAATAATGGCATTGTTTTGATTCATTGAAACTGTTAAATAATAGCTATTTATGCCATCAGTTACGAAATGCCTAATTTTGTGTAACGCGTGAGATTTTTGCGGAACGAACGAAGTGAGTTTCGCAAAAATTCACAAGTTACACAAAATTTCATTTCGTAACGTATTGCATACAAGATTTTTTCTAATTTTGAAGAAAGTAATAAAAAAATTAAATTTAATATAATTGATAAAAATTTGGAAAACATAAATTTAGTTTGTTGCTGTTACTTCATGTTAGTTGTCAGTTTGACATTTTGTAAAAAAGTCTAGACGGAAGGTTTTTAGTGAGATTGATATATTTTTAGTTTTATTTTTTAAAAATGAGTAATTCAAGTTCTGAAGAGCTACCAAGCGATATTGAAGAGGCAGCAGGTAATGCTCTATTATCAGTAATTCCCAAAAAGTCAAAGGCAGTTTATGATTTGGCATACGAAAAATTTGTAACGTGGTGTGATGAGAAGAAAATTAAACATGTTAATGAGAAAGTTTTACTTGCATATTTTGAGGGTAAGAAAGATCTAAAAGTTTCCACATTATGGACACTTTACTCAATGTTAAGGTCTGAACTAAATCTGAAAAGGAATATTGATATTAAAAAATATACAAATTTGGTAGCATATATTAAAAGTCCAGCGGACGGGTACAGTGCTAAAAAGTCAAAAGTTTTTATTAAAGAAGATTTTGCCAAATTTTTAGTGGAAGCTGATGACAAAGAATACTTAATGGCTAAGGTTGCAATGATAATTGGAATGGCAGGAGCATGCAGAAAAGCAGAATTAACATTTCTTCCAGTTGAAAATGTTATAGTCGAAGGAAGCTATTTTCATGTTGATATCCCACCTTCAAAAACAAAAGTTATACGGCAGTTTGCAATTACCACTGGAGACATTGAAAATACGAATCTTGTTGAAATATTAAGAAAATATATTAAGTTGCGTCCCCAGGTTCTTAAACACAACAGATTTTTTGTAAAATATGCGAATGGAAAATGTACCAGAAATCCTGTTGGAATTAACACATTTAGTAGTCTGCCAAAAGTTATTGCACAATTTCTTCGTCTTTCAAACCCTGTTCTATATACTGGCCACTGCTTTAGAAGAAGCTCTGCCACTTTTCTAGCAGACAGTGGCGCTGATATTTTAAAATTAAAGTGGCACGGAGGTTGGAAATCTAGCTCTGTTGCGGAGGGATATGTCGAAAATTCTATGAATAATAAGAAACTTATAGCGCAAGAAATATTTGGTGAAACATCTAAAGCAATGTGCGCCACTTCCCAAATAACAGCAAGTTCGAGCAATGAAAAAAATATGTCGTCGGGAATTAATTTGAATAATTGCAATAATTGTGTTATCAATATTTATAATAATTAATTAATTTATAATTTATGTTTTTAACTTGTATTATAACAGTTTAATAAATAGAATAATTCTTTTTGTCACTAATTTTGAAATACATTTTTCGTCACCAATTGCATAAAATTTTACTTTATGCAACTAGTTACAAAAAGTAAGACGTTTCATAATGTCAATCAGTTTTAAAAAGTGTCACTTTATATGTCAAAATTAGAAAAATGTCGTTTTAGGGTATGGCGTTACAAAAAGAGATTTTATAAACGACTTGAAGATAAATTGCTTTATGAAATTTCGTAACTATTGAAGGTACTAAAGTATAATATAGTTGTTTGCGTATCAAGGCCCAAAAGTTGATCTTTCTCGGCCGAATCGGAAGTTTGCGGTCGAGGCACAGCCGAGGCCAAGCAAATTTCGGACAAGACCGAGAAAGATCATTTGACCGAGGTGCACACAACATTTTTAAGCAACTGTTTCAAAAAGTAAAGTAAAATATTTTTAAAATTGTTTCGTACAAAGTACTAGAAACATGGACAACATTTTGCAAGAAGCCTACTAGGCTGACAGTTTTAATTCGTTTTCAGGTTAATAACGAAAACAAATGAAAACGTAACTATTTTATTGCCAAGCCGTGACATATTTCAAATATTAATGATGATCAAGTAATACATGAGGCTGTGAAGTTAAAACAGTCACAGTCAAAAAAATAAGATTGATAAATGAGTAGAAAGAGATGGAATGCTGCCGGATCCGATAAACATCATTTTTTGTGACAGTTGCCTACAAAATATTTTATGAGAATTTGCTGGCAGCAGATTTAAGAAAATTAATAAATATTTTCTGATAGAATTGTCAAAAAGTTTTATAAAGAGATATCATGAAGTTTTAAAAACACTATTAATAAAAATTGTTGATTTATAAGTGGAGTTTGTATAACATGAAAACAGGTTCTCTTTAATAACACTTTTAGAAGAGCACATTTTAGAATTAACATGGGCAAGTAAATAAAATCTACAAGTTGCTGGTTTATAAGAAATCTCAATGATACATGACTAAATTTTTTGAAAGAATTGTAGAGAAATTTGTTTAATGTGTTCTTAATTAATTTTTGTGAGAATTGATAATAAATTTTCCACTATTATCAATTTCCACCCAGGTATAATGCAGTATCACGGGGCTCAACTTCGAAAAAAGCTGCTGATCGGGGATCGTTTTTTTTTTGTTATATACTGGCACTAAATGCGCCTTAGAAACTTTAGAACCCTATGGAGGGCTTCTTTTTTCTAGGAGGTGAGTTTGTTAAAGAACACGCCAAAACCCTCGATAAACTTTTCGAAACTGTAACAAAATCCGACATTTCACATGAAAAGCGTGCTTCACGTAAAAATGCCGTTGGAAGAGGTTATTATACTTTAAATCATATTTTCGCTCTACGGAGCGTTTTTTATGCAAAAATATCAGAAACTCATCAAGGAGTGTAATTTTATAAAGTGTATAAATGTCGTTGCACGGGGACGTAATGTCGCCCTGGCCACCAAAATTTAGAAAGTGTAACAAATATCGACTTAATTTCAGAAATTTCAAAATTAAAAACCCTTTTACGAATCCACGTTGTGCAGCACTGCGACTCGTGCGTTGTGTTAAATATGAGGACAAGTTAATCCAGCCTCTAGTCAAAGTATTTCGAGAGTTTTAGCAAAAATAGTCTTTAGCGACAAAGGTAACCATTCATTTTCTAGCAGTCGATTTTGACTGGAAAATGATGGATTTTAACGAGATTTGCCCTGAACCGGTTCCTCAGTGATTAGGTGTCAGAAAAGTATATTTACCATGTACTCATATATGCATGGGACCGCCTTGCCGGAACGTATGAATAAATAATTGCCACAAAATAATTCAAAATCGTTGCGATTAAAGCATTTTTAAGCTCCGAGGAGCGAACCAAATTACTATTGAATTGATAATACGTAAACAGACAGGCAAGCAAAAGCCCACCAAAAACTTATAAATATTGAACTTTTCTTGAATCTTTTTGTGTAATCGTTAGCTATAAACCGCACGTTGGACGATAGTTGGTACATTATGAGTCGTTCCATTCCTCACTATGTGTTGTACACGGGCCAGACTATAGTTTGTCAATACATTTTTCTTGAACGTTTTTGTAAAACATGATTTTTTAAAGAGATTTAATATATATTTTTTGAACTTTATATTGTCTTTTTCTTGTTTTTAAAATTCCTTTTCAGGTTTAAATTTAAGAAAGTGTTAGTATTTACTGTGTTAGATTTATAGTGTTACGACGTCCAATTTGTACCATCAGCGAAGCAGTTAAGCATAAACGAACAGTAAGTAATAGATTTTGTATTATTCTCTGTCTGAAACAGTCGTTTTGAACCCTTCTTTGTGAACGTTTAATATTCATTTTTGGAAAATATAATAGAAGTCCTTAGTAGGGTGCTTATACCGGAGCTCACTCCTCCCCCTACCACTTTTCTGTGACGTCACAGGGGGCGTGGCCGGGGGGCGGGGCGCGGGGGGCGGGGCGCGGGTAATTAGGGTGGTGGGGGGTAATTAGGGTGGTGGGAGGTAATTATGGTGGGGGGGGCAATTAGGGTGGTGGGAGGTAATTAGTGCGGTGGGAGGTAATTAGTGTGGTGGGAGGTAATTATTGTGGTGGGAGGTAATTAGAATGGTGTGATGTAATTGTAGTGGTGGGGGGTAACTAGAGTGGCCTGATGTAATTGTAGTGGTGGGGGGCAATTAGTGGAATGATGGGTAATTAGAGTAATTGCATGATGGATAATTATTGTGGTGGGAGGTAACTAGAGTGGCCTGATGTAATTGTAGTGGTGGGGGGCAATTAGTGGAATGATGGGTAATTAGAGTAATTGCATGATGGATAATTATTGTGGTGGGAGGTAATTAGAATGTTGTGATGTAATTGTAGTGGTGGGGGGTAACTAGAGTGGCCTGATGTAATTGTAGTGGTGGGGGGCAATTAGTGGAATGATGGGTAATTAGAGTAATTGCATGATGGATAATTATTGTGGTGGGAGGTAACTAGAGTGGCCTGATGTAATTGTAGTGGTGGGGGGCAATTAGTGGAATGATGGGTAATTAGAGTAATTGCATGATGGATAATTATTGTGGTGGGAGGTAATTAGAATGTTGTGATGTAATTGTAGTGGTGGGGGGTAACTAGAGTGGCCTGATGTAATTGTAGTGGTGGGGGGCAATTAGTGGAATGATGGGTAATTAGAGTAATTGCATGATGGATAATTATTGTGGTGGGAGGTAACTAGAGTGGTCTGATGTAATTGTAGTGGTGGGGGGCAATTAGTGGAATGATGGGTAATTAGAGTAATTGCATGATGGATAATTATTGTGGTGGGAGGTAACTAGAGTGGCCTGATGTAATTGTAGTGGTGGGGGGCAATTAGTGGAATGATGGGTAATTAGAGTAATTGCATGATGGATAATTATTGTGGTGGGAGGTAATTAGAATGTTGTGATGTAATTGTAGTGGTGGGGGGTAACTAGAGTGGCCTGATGTAATTGTAGTGGTGGGGGGCAATTAGTGGAATGATGGGTAATTAGAGTAATTGCATGATGGATAATTATTGTGGTGGGAGGTAACTAGAGTGGCCTGATGTAATTGTAGTGGTGGGGGGCAATTAGTGGAATGATGGGTAATTAGAGTAATTGCATGATGGATAATTATTGTGGTGGGAGGTAATTAGAATGTTGTGATGTAATTGTAGTGGTGGGGGGTAACTAGAGTGGCCTGATGTAATTGTAGTGGTGGGGGGCAATTAGTGGAATGATGGGTAATTAGAGTAATTGCATGATGGATAATTATTGTGGTGGGAGGTAACTAGAGTGGCCTGATGTAATTGTAGTGGTGGGGGGCAATTAGTGGAATGATGGGTAATTAAAGTAATTGCATGATGGATAATTATTGTGGTGGGAGGTAACTAGAGTGGCCTGATGTAATTGTAGTGGTGGGGGGCAATTAGTGGAATGATGGGTAATTAGAGTAATTGCATGATGGATAATTAGAATGGTGTGATGTAATTGTAGTGGTGGGGGGTAACTAGAGTGGCCTGATGTAATTGTAGTGGTGGGGGGCAATTAGTGGAATGATGGGTAATTAGAGCAATTGCATGATGGATAATTATTGTGGTGGGAGGTAATTAGAATGTTGTGATGTAATTGTAGTGGTGGGGGGCAATTAGTGGAATGATGGGTAATTAGAGCGGTTGGTAATTAGAATGGCGGATAATTAGAGTGGTGGGAGGTAACTAGGCTGGTAATAGGTAATTAGATGTAGTGCTGTGTAAGTATTGGAATAGGGTAATTGTTATGGTGGGGATAAGCTTATTCAGATAAAAGCGAAGGAGGAGGAAAATTGCTGTCATTGAATAGACCAGTTGTCTATATTCAGTATGCATTTGTGTACGCTTTGTGGTAAAAATTTTACTCGTAGTGACAACTTGCGGCGCCATCAATTGCAGTCATGTCTAGGGTCACAGAATGAAGGGCCCCCTGCAAAGCAACCTAGAGTTGATTCAACGCCTACAAACATGCAAACATGTAATGACTGTAATGTGACTTTAACGACAGCACAGATGAATTCACATAGAAGAACTCTACAACATAGAAATAATTCATGTGTTCCAAGGGTGGATGGTGTGTTTATTGTCCAAAGTGCATTCAAGAATAGAATTGTCACGTATCGAGTGCACAGCGAAAATAATTATTTAGATTTCATATTGTTCTTCAACGAAATCAGACCGAAAATTATAAATCTCCTCGAAGAAGTATTGAGTGTCCATAGAGCAGTTAAAGTAAATATGGAAACTTTCGCTAGGTATACATTACCTACGCAAGACGTGAGCGATATGAAGTCATTTAATACTTGCAACATAATTTTGGATGAAGGTGTGAATCTAGACGATGTTGTGGATAGCTTTGTGGATTCTATGGTCACGCAAAGTTCAGAGTTTCAAGAACGTGATTCAGGTATGTTTTCATTTGTTAAATTATAAAGATAAAAATTAATGATTATATCATTTTTAGGGTGGGCCCTCGAACGAATTGCTTTTGTAGAAATAAACGTTAATAAGTATAGTCCTCTTCGTGGCTCATCATATATCAAATTGCCGAAGTTCATCGAAAATAAGAAAGCAGTGGTAAATGTACAAAATCAGGATCAATGCTGTTTTGTTTGGGCTGTAACATCATCGCTGTACCTCCCAACTGGTCATGTATCGTTGACATCATCATATCCACATTTTTCAACAGTGTTAAACATAACAGGTATGAGTTTTCCAGTAAAGTTAAAAGATATTTCAAAATTTGAGGAATTGAACAATATCTCGGTTAACGTATACGGGTTAGAAGAAAAATTTGAAAATAACAAAGTAATATATGAAATAGTTGGGCCTTTGCGTTACTCGGGGAGGAAATTGTTTAGACATGTAAATTTACTACTAATTTCTGGTGAATGTAATGTTGATGAAAATCACCGTTGTAACGTAGATTGTGCGAATAGTCACTATTGTTGGATCAGAGATTTGTCCAAGTTAGTTTCAAGTCAAGTTTCCGGTAGCGATCATAAAAAATATTTTTGCGATGGTTGTTTACTATACTTTAATACTGAACGTCACTTATTTCAACATCAGAGAAACGATTGTAACCATATTTACACAACAACACCCACAACAAATATACGTATTGATAAGTTCGGAAAGGATGTACCTGGAAATATATTAAAATTTGAGAATATCGAAAAACAAATGCAAGTACCATTCGTGGTATATGCCGACTTTGAGTCAATATTAAAACCTATCGCCACCTGCGAGCCAAACCCCGAACGCTCTTTCACGAATAAAACGTTTATACATGAATCTTACTCTTTCGCATATTATATTAAGTGTTCTTTTGACAATTCTTTATCTAAATTTGAATTGTACCGGGGGACTCATGCATCTCAAGTTTTTGTAAATCATATAGAGGCAGATTTACGAAATATATATAATCAATATATGAAAGATATAGTCCCAATGGATACACTCACAGCACAAGAAAGGCAAGATTTTGAAAGTGCGACCCTATGCGGTATATGTGCAAAATCTTTCGAAGGAGCGGACGTAAAAGTTAGAGACCATTGTCACTTAACGGGTAAAGTAAGGTTCGGTGCGGCACATTCCATCTGCAATCTTAATTACAAGTTACCGAGTTTTGTGCCGATAATTTTCCACAATATGAGTGGATACGACAGTCATCTGTTTATCAAGGAGTTGTGCAAACATAAGGATAAAATTAGTGTAATAGCACAAAATAAAGAAAAATATATATCTTTTACAAAACATATTTATATGCACGACTATGTCAATAATAAAGGTGAAATAAAAATGAAATATTTACAACTACGATTTATCGATAGTTTTAAATTCTTATCAGCATCATTACAAAATTTAGGTGCAAATTTAAGCGATGATCAAATGGAGACAACGCGGAGTTTTTATAACGATAGCGATAAGTTTAATTTAATGAGGCAAAAGGGTGTATTCCCATATAGTTTTATGGATAGTTTAGATAAATTAAATAAAACGGAATTACCAACAAAAGAGGAATTTTATGACACTTTAAATAAAGAACATATATCAGATGAGGACTATCGGCGTGCTAACCAAGTGTGGAATCTATTCGAATGTGACAATTTGGGTGATTATTCAGATCTTTACTTAAAATCAGATGTGCTTCTGTTATGTGATGTTTTTGAGAATTTTCGTAGAATTTGTTTAGATAAATATCAATTAGATGCAGCACAGTATTACACAGCCCCTGGATTATCGTGGGACGCTATGTTAAAATGTACCGGGATAGAGCTTGAATTGCTAACTGAAATAGATATAATTCACTTTTTTAAGAAAGGCATACGTGGTGGAATAAGCCAATGTTCGGAAAGGAAACATATTGCAAATAATAAATTTCTACCAAATTACGATCCGAATGAACCATCGTCATTCATAACATATCTAGATGCCACGAACTTATATGGAAATAGTATGTCGAAAGTACTGCCAACAGGGTGCTTCGCATGGTTGTCCGAAATAGAAATCGATGATTTAGACATTATGAGTATTTCAGATGAAAGTCCCCAAGGGTACGTTTTTGAGATTGACATACATTATCCACAACACTTACACGACTTGCATTCAGACCTCCCCTTTTTAGTTGAGAGCATTGCCCCTCCCGAATCAAAATTAAAAAAGCTGATACCAAATCTTAACGATAAGAGAATGTACGTGGTACACTACGTAAATCTAAAGCAAGCTATTAATAATGGTCTGATAATTACGAAAATACATAGAGTTCTTAAATTCAATCAATCGGCATGGTTAAAGAAATACATCGATTTGAACACCGACATGAGAAATAGAGCAACAAATAAATTTGAAAAAGATTTTTATAAATTAATGAATAATGCGGTGTTTGGTAAAACGATGGAAAATGTCGACAATAGATTGGATATAAAGTTGATAACTCATTGGGAGAGTATTAGACGTAGTATGGGGGCAAATGCATTCATATGTAGACCGAACTTTAAAACTTGTTCAATATTTACCGAGGATTTTGTGGCAATCCATATGGGCCAGCAAAAGATAGTTTATAACAAACCAATTTATGTAGGTTTTTGTATCTTGGAATTGTCAAAGACGGTATTGTACAACTTTTTGTATAACGTGATCAAAAAAGAGTTTGGGGATAAGGCGTCTCTTTTATACTGTGATACTGATAGTTTGATTCTAAAAATAATGACAGAAAATTTTTATGACTTTATAGTAGATAACCAGGACAAATTCGATACTTCAAATTATCAAGAAGGAAATATATTTAATATCCCGAAGGGTCCATCAATTTTAGGAAATTTTAAAGATGAATTCCCGGCAGATCCAATAATAAGTTTTTATGGCACCGGAGCAAAAGCATATTACGTACAATCTGTAGGTAAAGAACTAAAGAAAGCCAAAGGCGTGAAAAGATCAGTTATTCAAAAAGAGCTATCGGCACATGATTACAGACAAATTGTTGAACAAGGTGGTGTAGTATTTAGAAAAATGAACACGTTTCGCAGCGTTTTGCATGATATTTATACAGAAATGAAGAACAAAGTAGCTTTGTCTTACCACGACGATAAACGTTTTCTTATTCCCAATACAACAAAGACTCTACCATGGGGTCACTCTGATATACAATTTTTTAAAACCGAACCAGAACAAAACATGCGGTGGTTAATGGCAGCCATAAATGATGTTGAGCGTAGTTCTGTAGAAAACGATAAGTTAGATGTATTACTCGCAACAATGGCGGAGTTAAATCCACCTAACTAAAGAATGAAATAAAATATATGTACATTGAACGCAAAGGTTCAGAACAGTATAAATAAATTATATGATCAACTGGAGAACTCATTGACTTGTCAATTTGTGCACATCGACTTTTTAATTATTTCTTTTTTCATTTTTACGGTTTTCTTGAAATTATACTGTACATGTTTTTCTACTTGTATATAATAATTTGTAAGTTTCAGTTTGTAATTTTAAAGCAATGAGGATGAACCACACCCGCCCCCCACGCTCATCCCCACTCCTCGAGTGGGGGTATGCCTGGTTAGCAAAGCCGAAAGACTCTGCCAAACATTCTCTTTGCTTTTCATCGTCGTCGAGTGTAGTTTGTTCTCCGTACTCTCCGTGATTTCTGCACCTCACTGGGTTTTTTAATTCTTTTCGACTTGTGCTCCATTCGACTTGTGTTCTTTTCATTTGTATTTTCTTGTATATTGTCGCGAAACGTTGGCCAGAGGTAACAAAAAATCATCTGGAGATGGTCGTCGTGCCAATAAGGCCAGAAACGCCAACGCCAATGCCGAAGCAGCAAATGCTTCAAATGTATTGTCCGGGTTGACACCGGTCCCCGGGTGCAGCCAGAGCTCCGATGATTCTTCTGACGCGGATTTTTTGAAGAACATGGAGGACAGGGAGCTCATGCGGATGGCTCTTATGTCCCTATCAGGAATATACAAAAAATATTACGATTTACATGAGGCAAATGTTGCGGCCTGCCAAAACGACCGCGAGGAAGACGTTAGAGCTAGGGCGATGATAGAAGAGGGTGAGGCCATGATTGCAAGAGCTAATGCAATGGTAGCAGAGGCTGGCACAATTTTGGCCAATATACAGACGCGTCGCGCCGATTTGGCAGAGTCGCAAGCGATGGTGGATGGTATTGTCCGGAAAATAAAAAAAATTAAATTAAGGCGCGATAAACAGTGAAAGGCAAGGTGAAATTTTTTGTTTTTTTTGTATGTATGTCTTTCATTTTTTGTATGTATTTTTTAGTATTAAGTTAAATTTTTTACATCTTTTTTTTGTATATATTTTTTTAAATTTTTTAGCACTAAGTTTATTTTTATACATCTTTTTCTATATAATTTTTTTACATTTTTTTAGTATTAAGTTTATTTTTTTACATATTTTTTCTATATAATTTTTTCCTATACAATTTTTAATATTAAGTATTTACTTTTTCCTTTTTAGTTGTATGTATGATATTTCTATCATTTTTTTTTTTTTTGTATGTAATAACTTCAAAATAATGTAATAAAAATAACAATTGAAATGTTTATTTTATTGCAAGATCTCTACCCCAAAGATTTAATTACAAAAAAAATGATTTCTAGATTAAGAAAGTGTTAGTTAAGTAAGAGTGTTAGCTTTAAGACAGTGCCATGACGTGCAAGCAGTTAAGCAAATTAAAGAGTAAGTACAAATTTTGTAATTTTTGTCTGAATCAGTCGTATTAAACCCTTCAGGTGAACATCCTATCAATAAAACCTATGTATGCCGCTACGCGGGCAAGGGGCGCAAAAGTCAGAAATTCCATCTTAGTACCTTATATGTAAGAATAATGACTTTTACACTTATGCGAATTCGCTACATATAAACGTATCCCTGAGGGGATAACTGCTTCTGAAACTTCGATACTAGGCTTCTAGAATAAATAATTCCATTAAATATTAAAGTTAAAGCGAATGCTAAAAAAAAAATCGAACTTTCTTAAATAACGACTTGTCTATTGATTTTGTGAGAAAATTATAACAGACAAAGGTTATTCTAAATTAAATTTTCTAAAATGTCTCTTTACGTTTTTTGAATTAATTTATATTATTGTTGTACATGCAATATTAAGGACATAAATAAAAACAAACATTAATGGAGTGCACATTTATTATTCATTTTCTTATACATAAGTAAATACATCATCTATCTATGCATATATTTTTATTAAAGAAAGTAAATAACTTTAAACAAAAGCAGTATTTCGAATCCAGCTGTTATTTTCTTCAGATAATCCCAACCATTTGACAAAAACCTTATTCCCTCTCTTTTTTAAAACCTTCTCGACCAGATAAACGTCTGGGTACTTAGCTTTTTGTAGTTCCATTTCATAAAAACATCCCTTTATTGGTTGACCATGCATATCTTGAATTAAATAAGTCCTCGGATAGCTCACGTTTACTTTAACAACTTTGAACAGTTTAGTTGAGTAGTTTGGCGTATATCCTTTGTCAAATACACCTTTGTATTTGCTTATTCGAACTATGTCGCCAACATGAAATTTAGGTTTTAAAGCAATCTTAATTTGATCATATGCTTTTAAACGTGTAGTTGGTTTCACATCAGTCGGTTTCATACCAATTGTACGATGTACTTTATTATTGTACATATTTGTAATGTTGGGCAGAATGTCAACCCATTTGTATTTACCTCTAGCAGAGAATTCTTTATAGAGCCAATTTTTTAGTGTTCTAATTACTCTCTCAGCGATAGCAGCTTTTTTCGTACTATACGTAGAGTAATGATTTATATTGTATTTTTTCATTAAAGCAGAAAATTTTGTATTGTAAAATTCTGTACCTTGGTCGCTTTGAAGATTTTTAGGTGAATAGTTTGATTCTTCCAATATGCCTCTCATGCCCTTCGTAATTTCCATACCTGTTTTATTTTTTACAGGTCTAGTCCACACATATTTGGAGTAACAATCTATCACGACAAGAATATAGTGACATCCTTTATTATCATGAGCATATGGTCGCATCTCAATCAAGTCCATCTGCCATAAATCGCCATACCCTTTTATTATTGTTCTCCTTCTACGGAAATTTTTACGAACTGGTTTGTGTAGCTCCTCAACGACTGCTCTTTTTATAATACTGGACTCCATCATAAAGTACCTGACTGGTAGGTGTTCACAAGTAAACTAATTTTTAATAAGTCAATTCTTCTAATATACTAATGGACTTTGTTTATAGTTAATCCTTTTTTATTTTTAATATGTCCCAATGCAGCAGCGGTGTCCGCAATTTCATCCATCATCTGCTGTTTATCAACACCCACCATCTTAACATCAAGTGATTTGGTTTGTGAAGGTGCGCTTATCAGACGGGATTCTTGAATAGTGCTGAATACCTTCTCTATTGCATTGGTATTGTCTTCAACTAATTTCTTAACATCTGAAATTTCTGTGTTGATATACTGTCGCACTTCATTAATCATCTCGGTAATTTTGTTGTGTACAAAAGTCTGTTGGTTCTCGAAAAAGGCACTATGTAACTCTTTCATGCATTTTTCTACATAATTACGAGTTACACCATCACGACTATCCACTGGCTCTCCAATATTTTTTAAACGTTTATTTTGAATATCAAAGTGATTGTCTACGGTTACAATAAAACCAACGCCTGGTGGTCCACGTACAATCATTGACTTATTTAAGGCACTTCTTCGTCTCCCGAACTTGTCAATTGTGTTTACAGCTGCCATTTCTCTTTGCATTTGAGATAATTTCGACATTTCGGCGTTCTATATACTAGTTATGGGAGCAGTCAGATTAAAAGTAATATTGCTAATAGATTATTCCCTCTTCTCGAAGTTCCTGGACTAAACTAACAATTTCGTTGTCGACATTGTTGTTACCTGCCATTTTTGAACTATAGAGCAGACGCAAACGATCAACCAATTCTTTCGGTTTGTTCCAGTAGACATAGTCCACACCTTTGCTATTGTATAGTTTGTGAGTAGGCATTTGTGGAAAGCCCGATCCAGCCCTAGATCTTGTCGTTACTGTGGAAGATACCAACGGTTTTATAATATCATTGAATTTCTTCCATTTTTTCCTATTCAAGCCCTCTTTTGAATCATAATTTATATATGGTGCATTTGTTTTCTTTAATATTGTCCCGTATATTTTATGCTCTTCGTCGTCAGTAGTGGCTACATCACTACGTAGAATTGATGGATATTTCATAAATATTATATCATACAACTCAGGACTGCCAGGGTAAATTCCCAGTCTCTTATCGCCACGCCACAAAATGATATTTCCCTTATCAAAGCGTACTTCACTATTACCTATACGTAGTTTATCTGTCTGAGGGTCTAAACGAACACCATATACTGTATCATATTTGGGATCGTTAGACTTTAGATTTTCTAAATGATTTTTGAGTACATCGTGTTGTTTCTCTGTGCGGTAAGTGGAACTTGCTGTACTTGGGGTGCTCATTAACGATGATTTCGGTGGTGTATCCATAAAATATGTTACTTCATCACTAGTTTCAGGCACTGCACTGGTACTAGCTCTTACACCCTCTTGGGTCTGTGTTGGCGATTTCTCTTGTGATTTTACTTCTGAAGCGGATGATATGACCTTTAAAAGTTTCGTTATGGGCTCAAATATCTTCTCCATCGTTAATGTATTCTCCACATCTCTATTCTTGAGGGAATTGAATTTCTTACGTACAGAATCGGTAGCCTCAATTAGTTGACGTTTTATATTTATTTCAATTCCTATGTCTCTATCCATATGAGTGTTTTGCTTCATATCACCAGTAATCTTCATTTTTTATAAATCATCGGCGAAGTAATCCCGATGCTGTCTTCAGATCGATTGAAGTCCTTATTAAAATACATTACGGATATATGAAACTATCAAGACCTTTCCTATATCGCCCCTCATTCACTTCTCTCTCCTTATCAATTACAAGAAATCCATATTTTTCTTTCCAACATTCTGCACACATATCTTGAAATTGCTTAAAATGTACGTCTGGGGAGACATGATCAGAGAAAATGTGATGTAAATTCATATCGTCCTGTTTGAAGATTGCTATGAAATTACTATTGTCCCTTACCAGTTGTTTAGGCACGCGAGAATATGTTTGCGCTAAATAAAAACAGTCTACATTTTTATGGCGCCCCATGGAGAAAAACGCACGAATTACATCTTGCTTTTCACATATAACGTCATCAAATATAAATATAGAATCAGGTTTAGCGTCGGATGGTTGCACTATTTCTGCATTATTACTAAAGGTGTAAAATCCTAGTCCCTTAATAGGTTCTAATATCTTACGCAAATACTCATACTTGGGTTGATAAAGAGACTTGGAATATAAATATATATTTGCAAAGCGTAATCCAAGGGGGTGAGTAAGCAGAGATATAAGTAAATTTGTTTTGCCACAGGCACTTGGACCGATTAATAGACCGCGAATAGTTGAGGGAAGTAACGGACCATGGCGCGGTTCGGTTTGTAACCCACTTCCAACTTTTTCATCCAAATTGTCTATAGAAAATTTTTGTCTCTGCTTCACAATGCGCATCGTAACACGGTTGAATAATATATAAATGAATGTACGTAATGCAATAGTTATTTAAATGTTGTCAGTCAAGCAACACACATCTAAAAACTGCCAACGTCATCGTTTAAAGGCAGGTAAAGGGATAGTAAACTCACTAATAAATAAACTTCCCTTTGAATTGCATTTACCGGGAGGTTATCAGTATTGTGGTCCAGGCACCAAATTAAAAAAAAGGTTAGCTCGAGGTGATCCAGGTATAAACAAGCTCGATACTGCATGCAAGGAGCACGATATTGCATACGATCAAAACTCGAGTGATTTAACTGCCAGACACAAAGCAGACCATAAACTTGAACACGCTGCCTGGAAAAGAGTTCAATCTAAAGACGCAAGTATTAAAGAGAAGGCTGCTGCGTGGTTGGTTACCACCATAATGAAAGGAAAACAGCGTCTCGGCATGGGTTGTGGGTCAACAACATCCCGTGTAATAAAAAGAAAAAATACTAAAAATAAAAGGAAATGTGAGAAGAAGATGAGAAAGGTGGCTTTCGGTGCTGGAATAGTGCACAAAGTGCGGGATGACCTGCGTAAAGCCGGTGGCAGGCGGTCTATTGCTAAGGACACGAGAAAAGTTACACAAATAGCACTTCAAGCAGCGCGACGTCACATGAGGGCTTCTGGTGGAAAACGGAATATTCGTACACCTAGAATCATACCGATTCCGAAAGTTGGTGGAATTCTTCCTTTAATACCTATTTTTGCTGGATTATCGGCGTTAGGTAGTTTGGCTGGAACTGCGGCAGGTATAGCTAAAGCTGTAAATGATGTTAAAACAAGCAGAGAGGAATTGGCTGAAAAAAATCGACATAACAAACAAATGGAGGCCATTGCAATAGGAAAAACTGGCAAAGGGCTATACTTGAAACCATATCGTAAAGGATTAGGTCTTTATCTAAAACCACAAAGTTCAAAAAACTATTAGACACCCTGCCTCGAAAGCCTCTCACCAACTACGACCTTAAATATTATGCTGAGAGGTTGAGTGTGCCCTATTTTCGAGGTATATTTATGCGCGACAATCTTCCAAAATCAGGACCACGTTATAATGAATCCGTCATCATAAATTTGGATAGTATAACTGGTCCTGGGACACACTGGGTGGCATATAAAAAACGTGGTAGCATAGTGACATATTTCGATAGTTTTGGTGATTTACCCCCACCTAGAGAATTAGTTTTATACTTGCGCAAGGGTCCAAATTTCACCGATAAAATCCACTATAATTACGAGCGCCTACAAAATTTCAACACAGTGTGGTGTGGTCATTTGTGCTTAAAGTTTGTTTCTTCAAAATTTAAATAAAACTATAATGGCTTCTGTGACACCATCAATGGATCGAGATACTATTAAACGGATGGGTCACTCATTGATTGCATTCTCTAGACTACGCAGCCTGTTGAAGATGAGCAAAGAACAACTTTCAGATATGCCTAAAGAGGTAATGATTGGGTGTGCTGCACATGAAATTGCGTTAGTATGGGATAAACTTCCCGAACATCTTCAAAATGATATTGATATCTTAAAATATCAATACTGCCAAGAGCATTATTCGAGCGATGATAAAGATGTTGATGTTAATGATGGTCCATCACCTCGAAAAATATTTTGTTGTTACTGCAAAATACGTGATGTGAATATAGCGTCAAATAATGATATATCTCCATCACCACTCAAGAAAAGAAAATTATACCATATTATTATTAGCCGTTACTCGAGTCCGAGTATAAAAACGTTACAGTCGATAGATTGTGTACAATAAAAAACAAGTAAAAGGTGTAGTCTATTGTAATTCCCATTCATCTACGGTGCACACGACTATGGCTATAGAGGCCAATTCGGGAGAGCACATGTCGACCGCAGTCAGGACAAACATAGACCTGGTTAGGTCTTGGATTCGGCCTTCTTGCAGCAACATTTCCTTGATAGCTGGCCACAACCCCTCGCCATTCGGTTCTGTCCGCTGCAAGTTGTTCCCATTGCTCGTCTGCAATACCGCAGGATTTTAGATTTTCATGGAGAGCGTCTTTGAACCTCTTTCGTTGACCGCCACGCCTTCTTCTACCGCTTAGCAATTCACCATAAAGTGTACATTTAGGAAGGCGGTTATCATGCATACGATGAACGTGACCTGCCCATCTTAGGCGTGCTCTTGAAATGAGCACCTCAATTGGAAGGCTGTTTGCTCTCCTGAGTACTTCCACGTTTGATATGTGATGGAACCAACGGATTTTCATCATACTTCTGAGGTGTCTTTGCTGAAAACGTTCTAATTCTTTCACATGACGACGGTAAGTGACCCAGCTTTCACATCTCTATATCAGTGTTGGAATGACAACTGCTCTGTAGACAGCCATTTTCGTGGACAAAGCAAGGTCGTGGTTGTCAAATACTCTCTCTCTAAGTCCCCAGAATGCTCTAGATGCAGCGTTAATTCTATTGCGAATCTCGCTGTCATTAACAACGTTGCCTAAGTAATTGAACTGATCCACCACTTCAAGAGAATTTCCGTTAATTGTAATGTCTATTTGGTTCACTTGATGAGGAGTTGACATAATCTTAGTCTTTCCAATGTTGATTTTAAGTCCCAAGGAATCATAGCTCTGGGCATACACATCTAAAAGTTCTTGAAGCTCTTCCGGCGTAGAGGCTAAAAGTGCACAGTCATCCGCATACTGGAGATCACAAATGAATCGTGTGCGTGTCTTCGTGAAAGCTCTAAAGCGCCCTATGTTAAAGAGACCGCCATCAAAACGGTATCTGAGACCTATTCCTCTGACTGTCAGTTTGTTGTCAACAATAATTGTTAGAGCAGTGATAAACAAATTAAAGAGTAGGGGTGCCAGGACACATCCCTGCCTAACTCGAGTGAGAGTTTGGAAAGGTTCGGTTGCCTCATTATTATACATAACCTGGGCGTTGTTGTTTGTATGTAGACTGCGACATACTTCCACAAATTTTCTAGGGATACCTAAGCGGAACATAATTTTCCAGAGCACTTCCCTGTCCACCGAGTCAAACGCCTTGGTTAAATCAATGAAGGCCATGTGAATTTCTCCTTGATGTTCGAGTGCTTTTTCTTGAAGCTGTTTAAGTGTGAAGATTAAATCCGATGTGCCTCGGTTTGGTCTAAAGCCACTCTGTGTTTCAGGAAGTAACTTTTCCATAACAGGTGTTAGCCTATTTGCCATCGCTTTAGTGAGTATCTTCCCTCCAACAGCCAGGAGAGCTATACCCCTGTAATTTCCACAGTCCGCAGCGCTCCCTTTGTTTTTGAAGAGGTTGATTAAAAGTGTATCACGAAACTCCTGCGGAGCTTGACCACTTTCCCACACGACATCAAACAGTTTTTTGAGGTAGGGTATGAGCTCTGACGACACAGCTTTAAAGATCTCAGCTGGGAGTGAGTCGGCGCCGGGAGATTTGTTATTTTTTAGCTGCCCAATGGCGGTTAAGATCTCTTCCGTTGTTAGTGGTTTATCTAAGTCTTCGAAGGTGTCATATTGAGGGATAAGATTTATAATATCGTGATCGGCTTGACTTTGCTGGTTAAGAATGTTAGAGTAGTGTTCTTTCCATCGGGCTCTTATTTCCTGGTCTTCTTTGAGGAGATTTCCATTTAAATCTTTAATAGGGCACATATTTTTCCGACTGGGGCCGTACACTGCCTTTACTCCTTGAAAGAAATTCCTGTAGTCGTGTGAATCGGCGTACCTTTGAATTTCTCTGGCCTTGCTTGCCCACCACTCGTTCTTTATTCTTCTGATTTCGCGTTGCGTTTCATACTTAGATTGGGTAAAAGCTTCTGCTTTTGATGAGTCGTTGGGGTGGTTGATACCGTTTTGGAAGGCAGTATGTTTGCGGTCAAGAAGTTCTTGTATAAAAGCTTCATTATCATTGAACCAGTCCTCCTGTTTTTTACTTGCTGCAGTGCCAAGAATTTCCTCACTCGCACTTTTTAAACTGTCTTTAATTTGTGTCCAGGTAGCAGCGACATCTACAGAATTGGTTTCTTCTAGTGCACTCAAATTCTCTTGAACTTTTTGCTTTAGCTGTTCGACGGTTTGTTGGTCACGCAATTTACTAATACAGAGACGGAGTCTACGTTTTACTTGAGTTCTTCGGTGTTTGGGTCTCATAACAATTTTCATTTTAGAGACAACAGGACGATGATCGGTCCAACATTCGCTATCAATGCGCGCCTTTGTAATTTGGACATCCTTGAGATGCTTCCTACGTACGATAACATAGTCCAGTAGATGCCAGTGACCTGATCTGGGGTGACGCCAGGTGCCTTTAAATTTATCCTTTTGTCGGAAAATGGTGTTTGTTATAACTAGATCATGTTCGGCGCATTTAGTTAGGAGTAGTTGACCGTTAGCGTTCATGTTGCCCAAACCGTTCTTGCCTATGATGCCTGGCCAGGTGTCTGCATCTCTCCCTACTCTAGCGTTAAAATCGCCAAGAATAACGAGTCGTTCTGTTTTAGGTATTCTACAGAGGGTTTCTTCCAGCTGTTGATAGAAGCTTTCCTTTGTTTCGTGACTTGCATCCAGAGTGGGAGCGTAGGCGCTTATTAAATTTACCGCGTTGCCATCTGATAGCTCATAGCGTAGCAGCATTAGACGCTCGGATAGGCCTTGTGGTACTTGTGTTAAGTTGGATACAAGTTGATTCCGAACGGCAAATCCTACTCCATGTTGTCTTCTTGAATTGGTGGGAAGACCTTTCCAATAGAAGGTGTAGTACTTTTCTGTGAGAGAGCCTTCCTCCAAAAATCGAGTTTCGCTGAGAGCTGCAACGTCAACATTGAGTCGGTGAAGTTCTCTATCTATTAGAGCAGTTCTTCTTTCAGGCCGATCGGTGCGAGTGCTGTCGTTCAAAGTACGAACATTCCAAGCGCCGTAGATGAAAGAATTAGTTTTGTTGGATTTAACTTGTCGGTGTTTTTTCGACATTCGATGAGGTGTCCCTGTGGGCACCCTCCCCCGGAGATCCGATCGGGAGGGTATTTTACCTCCGGATGATTTTGTCCCACTTGAACGCTCCATCATTTTTTTAAAGCCTTAATCGACTGAAAACGAAGCTGCATTTGAAGTTTTAGCTGGAGCAGGTATGCAACTGACCAGCTCGGTTGCGGAAGGCGAGTGGTGTGGTCCCATGGCACAGAAGGAGACTGCGACGATGGGGTAACCAAACGATTCCAAAAGCAACCTTTGTGTGCGGTGGGTTATTTTTACCGCACTCTTCGTGAGAAGGTGGATGGGCTCACGGCAAAAGGTAAGGGTTATTCCGCCCTTACTCGGTCGTTAGAGCCTCGTTAGTGAAAACAGGGTGCACCAAGTTCAAATTGAACTCATCGCGAAGGTGAGGTTAACAATTGAGTAGGAGAGGCTATAACTTGCGCTTCACTACCCCATTACCATAATTATTGCTGTAAACCGCAATAAATTCACACAACAATGCCTAAATAACATCAGTCATGTCGCACACTTTTACACTATCGAGCCGCTCAAGCGTGCTCAGTGCAGAATTTTATCCTCCAATTCAATTAAGTATGGGTAGCCGATATGGACTGGGATTAATTGGATTCTATTCGTACAACTCTATATTCAATGTTGACGAGACAAATAATAGTTTCTGTTATAAAACTGGACCAAAAGTAACCCCTACAATTCTCCACATACCATACGGGGCCTATGAAATTGATGAAATATACCGGGCAATACTGAAAGCTATGCCAAATGGCAAAAGCAAGGAAGAAAAGGAAAAGTTATTTCGGCTACAAGCAAACAACAATACGTTGAAATGTGAAATTTGGTCAAAATATGGGATTGACTTTTCACAAAAAAACTCTATTGGTAGTTTGTTGGGATTTGAACCGACGTACTTAAATCCAAACAAGAACCATGAATCAACACTCCCTGTTGATATTATGAAAGTAAGGATGATACGTGTGGATTGCAATATTATTTCTGGAGCGTATTTAAACACCATTAGATCCCACACTCTTTTCGAGTTTGACATAGATGTTGAACCTGGTTACAAACTTACTAGGGAGCCAGCCAACATCATATATTTACCTGTTACACCCGAAGGGCGCCAGTACATCGATAACATTACACTACGCATATTGGATGACAATGGTGATTTAATTAATTTTCGGGGTGAGAAGATTATTGTAAAGCTACAATTGAAGCAGTTTTGATCTAACTGTCAAGAAAATGGGTTTCCGATATAACCAACAATGGCGTAATGTGATCTACGATAAAAAGAATAGTGAGTGTGAAAAGCGATTCATTCAGCGTGTACATCTTAAACACGTAAGACCTAGATTGTCGGCTGCAGACCGCATATTTCTCCAGTCCGTTGGATTAAAATTGAGAGAAGATTAAATAATGGCGACTATTACATCTAGTGATAAACTTGACGTGTTCGACGAACCTGTGTTTGATCAGTCTCTTGTCAGTTTACATGAGCATACGTATAAACCATATGGATCGCCATATTATAGGAACTCTGATGAAATACGTATTCCTATTAATTTTCAAGATCTCATACTTGACATTGCAGACAGTTATATTTATATAGAAGGAAAATTTACACCTAGCGACATTACCAAACGGTGTTATCTATCTAATAATGCACTAGCTTTTCTCTTTGAGGAGATCAGATACGAAATGGGTGGAGAACAAGTGGCCGTCGTTAGAAAGCCTGGTATCACTACAACAATGAAAACGATGGTATCATATGGGCAAACACATCTCCGATCCCTGTTAACCACAGGTTGGGGTCTCACCCAACAGAAGCAGGATATTTTAGATACTACCAGTCACGTGTTCAGTGGTAGACTTCCTCTTAAATATCTCATGGGATTTGCAGAAGATTATACCAAAGGTATTTTAAATGTAAAGCAAGAATTAATTTTAATCATTTCTCGATCTTTCAACGATTGTTATATTGGTGAAGTTGATGCAGAGCTGGAAATTAGCAAAATTGAGTGGAAGATTAGACATATTGTTCCTGAAGATAGACAAAGGCTTAAACTATTAAGCCGCATCAATAAGAGCAGTAATAATGCTAAAATTAAGATGGCTTATCGTATGTGGGATTTATATGAGTTACCTACTTTACGCGATACTGCTTCTGACATATGGGCTGTTAAAACCACTAGCAGTCTTGAGAGACCTCGATACATCGTTATCGGATTTCAAAACAATGACAATTCCAATAATAGGAACCAGGATGCCACAAAGTTTATACCTGCAGATATTAGTAATATTCGACTATATCTGAACGCTGAAGTATTTCCATATGAACGTTGGAATTTAGATTTCGTTAAAAAACTCGACTCTGCAGCCTACTATGCCTATGAAAACTTTCAACGTAGTTACTATGATAAAGATATGGGTGAACCTATGATGGATCTTAGCGAATTCAGAAAAAATCCATTGTTTGTTATTGATTGCTCTCGTCAACCGGACGCAATTAAATCATCCACTGTCGACATAAAAATAGAATTTGAAACACGAAAAACGAAATTCCCCGAGCAAACTCGAGTATATGCTCTTATACTTCACGATGCTTATTTAACGTACAGCGCATTGGATGGTTCAGTCCAGAACGGCTTTATTGGTGCTAAGTAAAAGACTATAATATGGTGCGTTTAAGTAGTACATTTCCTACTTTGATCATTGACTTACAAAGTTTTCAATATAATGACAATGAGTTTATAGTGAAAGAATTGGCTGCTGTCTGCTGTAACACTAAACAACAAGCACATTATATTTTCAAACCACCATATACATTCTCATTTAGCACGTGGTGAAAAGGTGCAATACCAGTGGTTGGAAAATAATTTCCATGGTTTAAAATGGAGTCATGGATATATTCAACTGGAAAAATTGCCACTAATCTTTGAACGACTTTGTCAGAATGCTGTTAACAACTATCGACATAATTTACAATTAAACAATGTAATAATACTATGCAAAGGTGTGACGAAGAAGAATTTCCTATTACAATATCTGCGGTGGAATAAAATTTTAGTTCTTAATGACTATTCACCGCCTGTACCTAATCTTAAATCATTGACTATACCAGAATGTTTGGAACATTATCATTATAATAACTGTCATTGTGCTCTCGCAAATGTTCACTTTCTTTACAAATGTATTGTAGATTTAAATATAAAATTGGAATAAAAACTCTTTAGGTTTATTAAGGTATATCTTTTAGTTATGTAATCAAGAATAGGTAATAAAATACACGTATTATTTTAATATTTGTTTTATTTCTAACCTCATCGTAGTACGAAAATACAAAGAAAAATTTTAAGATACTATAATTGTATATTGCATAATAAAATAATACAATAATTGTTTATATCTAATAATAAATACAACACATAGAATTATTTAACTGCTTGTATCATCATCAGACTGGTCCAGTTGATATTTTTCAATAAGTTCCTTAGGCAGGTACTTTACTATGTCATATAGAAGGTGTCTTAGTTCTATTCTAACCATATGCTCACAAAATTCGTCCAAATTTAAAAAGCCTCTTGAATATTTGTAACATAGATTTGCACCAGCAGCATACATCCTGCAATCTTTTTCAACGCGTCTTGTTTCTTCAACATCGTAGAAGACATTTGTATCATAAACTAATGAATGCTGCGAATCCTTGATTAAGTCACTTAGTTCACAAGACAACCTTTCAATGGCCGATTTAATGTCTTCTGCCCGTACCCACCGTTGAGCTGAATATTGCATCCACATTGTGCCAGTTGGACTAAACTAAAAAAATAAAAAACAAACATATTAATCATACATATTCAGAAAGGATAATTTTTTTATCAACTTACACAAAATGTGATGATGAAAATATATTGTAGAAGTCCATTTGTTATTATTTACTATATAACAATTATTTCATATATTTGCAAGTGAATCAACAATATTACTCCCAGCATACTTTCAACTGTATTCCATTTACTAATATAAAATTAAAATTAATAACTAACGCAACCATGCTCTTTACTAATATAAAATTAAAAATTAATAACTAACGCAACTATACAATATCTCAACTAACAGCCAAAACGTAACATTACACTGGGTTTTGCACCGTTATACACCGGAGAACTCTGACCTAGATATGTCAGTGTGTATTTACCAGATAAATTGATTTTGCTCATAAGATCCTCACTCACAATTTCAACAACTCGTTTTGGTAGAAATGATTTGAAAGATGTAATTGTGCTTTCCTCAAATAAATGTACTACTATTGATTTTCCAAATCGCGTATTGACAGCAGAAATTTTCTTAATGATATATGGTTTATGTAAAATTAATGATGAAATAGACTTTTGTTCTAAGACCTCTGTAGATTCATTGATCATTGCATTAAGTGCAAATAAGTCGTAATCAGAAATTGCCATAATTAAATCGAATGTATACAGTGAAAGAATTACAGAAAGTAATATAAAATATTGCTCACTTGAAATAATTCGGATAGTTGCACAACATTCACTTGCTAGCTCTTGACTTATCGGCGATAGGTTTTAATTGTGTGATGCAGAAGCATTGCATTCTATTTATATTAGTAGAGTCATCCCCACCACTACAATTACATTAGGCCACTCTAGTTACCCCCCACCACTACAATTACATCACACCACTCCAATTACCTCCCACCACCCTAATTGAGTCATCCCCACCACAATAATTATCCATCATGCAATTACTCTAATTACCCATCATTCCACTAATTGCCCCCCACCACTACAATTACATCAGGCCACTCTAGTTACCTCCCACCACAATAATTATCCATCATGCAATTACTCTAATTACCCATCATTCCACTAATTGCCCCCCACCACTACAATTACATCAGGCCACTCTAGTTACCTCCCACCACAATAATTATCCATCATGCAATTACTCTAATTACCCATCATTCCACTAATTGCCCCCCACCACTACAATTACATCAGGCCACTCTAGTTACCCCCCACCACTACAATTACATCACACCATTCTAATTACCTCCCACCACAATAATTACCTCCCACCACACTAATTACCTCCCACCGCACTAATTACCTCCCACCACCCTAATTGCCCCCCACCACCATAATTACCTCCCACCACCCTAATTACCCCCCACCACCCTAATTACCCCCCACCACCCTAATTACCCGCGCCCCGCCCCCCGCGCCCCGCGCCCCGCCCCCCGGCCACGCCCCCTGTGACGTCACAGAAAAGTGGTAGGGGGAGGAGTGAGCTCCGGTATAAGCACCCTACTGTCCTTCAAAATCGTTATATACAATACAATACGTTTATTGAAAAAAAGCAGTACAGGTACATACATTTTTCAGGAAGTGTATCAACAATGTTGCTTTACAACACTTCCTGAGTACAGAAATATTTATACATGTAAGAAAATATTTAATTTAGAACAATTGTACATTAAAGTTTTCTAATCTTGATAGGATAATGTCTTCCTTTAACTTACATTTTACAGTTGCCACTGATATGCTGTGATATTGAGCTGGCAGGTTATTAATAATATATGCTACTATGAATGAAAAGGAAGACCGAAAAGATGCATTTTTGTGAGCGGGAATACAAACTTTATTTTCAACATGTCTTAGATCCCTATGGTAGATTTCAGAACGCCTATGTATTTTATTAAATAGATAATTTGGTTTTTCTGTTTTGAAAATGTTTAATACGAATCCTACAATGTGTATAAATCTCCTTTCACACATATTTAATAAGTTGAAAGCACCTAAATGTGGAGTTATATGACCAAATTGAGACACAGTTGTAAAATATCGTACACAGCAATTTTGAATTTTTTGCAAACGGAATTTGTCTTCCTGTGAGAGACAGGGACCGTACACAGTATCTGCGTAATTTAAGTGCGATAGAACCATAGTTTCAGAAAGCAATATTTTAGTATTTGTGTTTAGATATTTTTTGAATGAGTATAACTGTTTTAAACAATAAAAAGCTTTTTTACAAATAGTATTTACGTGATTAGAGAAATTTAATAAAGGATCAAAATTAACACCCAGATTTTTAACGTTGTTGGTTGATGCAATGATCTCATTATTTACTTGAATATTCAGTTCTCTAAGATTCAATAGCTGCTGAGATGTTCCAAGAACAATACTTTGGCTTTTGTTAGCATTTAGCATAAGAGTATTTTGGATTGTCCATTCGTATATAAGACGTAAATCAGCCATTTGAGCTTCTGTAGAGGAGAAACTATGCATTAGCTGAATATCATCCGCGTACATGTATAATTTTGAATTAAGTGAGAGCCTTGCTACATCCGCAATAAAAATATTAAAAAGAAGTGGTCCAAGGATAGATCCCTGTGGAACACCAGACTTAAATGATCTATAATGTAAACTGTTGTCTGCCGTGGAGATAATTTTGAAACCAGGAGAAAGTACTTCCAGATAAGCCATAATAGCTTAGTTTTGCAATCAAGCAATTAATATCTAGAAAGTCAAAAGCCTTTGTCATATTAAGTAATGTCAGGGAGGTGACTTGCGTGGTATCAATGGCTCGCAAGATATCGTCAGTTATATTACTTAGTAAAGTAGAAGTACTAAAACCTTTTCGGAATCCAGACTGGTTAGAAGGAATTATTGAGCGTTGATAAACATATTCAGATAGTTGTTCATATATAGCCGATTCCGTAATTTTTAGAGGAACCGAGAGCAGACCAATAGGGCGCAGATCTTTAAGTTGTTCTGGATTTTTTTTTTGTATGGGCTTAATACAAGATAGTTTCCATTGAGGAGGTAGAATACCTTATTCGAACGATATATTAATAATATGTGTTAGTGGGGCTGATATCCATGGTAAAGCAAGTTGTAGCATTTTAGCTGATAATCCATCGGGACCTATGGTGTGAGGTTTTTGCTTATTTGTGATCTCTACAATTTTTTGAACAGTAACTGGTTTAAAAATAAATTGAATATCACCCATAAATTTTGTTCCCAGAAATATCTCATTATGTTGTTCGTTAGATTCTAGATTAGGTATGGAATCCATAAAGTAATTGTTAATGTTGTTAGCATTACAAAGATCCTCAGGAAGGTTTGGTGGAATGTTATCCTTTACTACTCCCCACGTCTTTAAATTAGTCCACATTTGTTTGGGATTATTCTTAGTATTGTTAATGTGAAAAAAGTAAAAGGCGGTTCTTTCTTGAATTACGGCATTGTTATAGTAGTTGCGAATTTCGCAAAAATATTGTCTATGAGCAGCACTTCTGGTCTTTTTATATCTCAGCCAGGCCTTCTTCTTAATTTTTTTTTAGGTCATATAGAGTTTCTGTAAACCATGGTTCTCGGCGCTTGTTTGAGTTAAAAGTAACTCTTTTTAGAGGGGCATGCTGATTAAAAAGATTTAATAGATTTGCATTAAAGAAGTCAACTTTTTCCTCTAGAGAATTACGATTGTAAATTATATTCCAATTAATAGCAGAAGCATCCAGATTAAATGAATCTATATTAAAATTTCTGAAGCTACGAAACTCTTTTACTATAGGTTTGCAGTCATGGCCTTCCAATTCAATATCACAAGATGTAACACTGTGGTCTGAGAAACACTTATCTAAAACTTCTACGTTTTTAACATCTAATTCAGAATTAGTTATAATTAAATCTAATAGGGATTCACTTTGACCAGTTATTCTGGTGGGGTCTTTAATCAATTGCTTACAATCAAAAGCCTGAAGCAAATTATTTAGATATACAGTGGCAGCATTGTTGATTAAAATATTAATATTGAAATCACCCATCAGAATAAAACTAAATATATTATTTTCTAGTAGATAACTAATGATATCAATCAGTATACGAACATTGATATAATGAGAAGTTGGAGGCTTATATAAAACTCCTATCGCATATAATTTATTTTCTACTGTGACTTTAACAATTATATATTCAATATCATAGACCCCCTCCAGTGGTATAGATAACACTGAGCAAGTGAGAGAAGATTGCAGATAAAGAGCTACACCCCCACCTCGTGATGGGCGATCACTTCTTAAAAGCTTATAGTCGGGTATTTCAAACATATCATCCGGCATGTCAAGAGAGAGCCAAGTTTCACTAATTCCGACTGCTAAAAATGAGTTTTCTTTCACAAAGGATTTAATGTCATTAAATTTATTTATGACAGATCTAGCATTAAAATGACACAGTTTATTTAATTTTGAAGTTGACGTATTCTGCTTTTCGTTCTGGAGTAGTAAGTTGAATAAAGTTTAGGTTATTAGTTAGATCATTAGCATTACTATTTCCAGCAGCTGATTTCAGCGTATTAAACTTAAAAAAGAGGACTGATTAATTTTTTTCTTTTGATTCTCAACTTTTTTTAAGTAAACCGGGCAGCTTAAATCATAAATAGAGTGATTAATATCGATGTCAATTTTCAATTTCTCTTTTATTTCAATACAGTTGTAGCACTTATATATACTGCTTTCACAATGTTCCGTTGTATGATTTACCGAGGCACATTTTAAACATTTACTTTGACTCCTACAGTTATCTAGGTGGTGATCAAAGCCACCACATTTAAAGCATCTATAGACACTTACATACTCAAAAACTCTGCACTTTTTACCAGTCAATAAATAAATAATTTTGATCCATGATCTTCTTGAAGGTGTCTGGGTCGCATTCGATGATGGCCATATACTTCGTTTTCATTTTTTTGATAACTTTGACACTTATATCACTATCATCATGTAGAACAGACGTATTTTGTTTTCTTATAAGGTTTAGAAGTTCATCACCACTGAACACGAACTATGCCCTCGAGTTGGTGAAATAAAAAATTTTTCAGTCAGAGAGCAAGAGTTGAGACCCTAGAGGGCGTCCGCGCACTTAATTTTGTTGAGAGAAGCCTCGGGGTTCGAATTCTGTAGTAGTGGTTCGGGTCAATTGCTACACCTTGTAAAATATGGTCTGGAACTGTTTTACACATTGGGTTTAAAAAATTTAATTTATTTAGCACTATTTAATTTTTTTGTTAAGTCTGGGTCGAAAGATACACCCTGTAGATAGCCTTTCTTGAGATGACAACTCTTTGTTTTAAACGGAACGAACAAAATTATTTACGTAAGTATTAATAACAGAGTTTAGAACGTTTTGTATTTTATTTAACAAGTTTCGTTTTAGAATAGGTAACTATTCGAAGGCAAAATTTTGCGAAAAAATATATTTATTAAAAGTTTATCTTAAAATGTTCTGAAAAAATTCACTTTTTGTTGGGGCCGCGAAGGCGAATTGATTTACTTAAAATTAATTGAGACCGCGAAGGCTACTCTTTTTAGCCAGGTTTTGGTCTGGGAAACTAGATCTCAACAGTTAGTCACGAAAATTATGCGGAAACCGAAATAAGAAAGCCTAATTAGACGGTGGACAACTACAATTCAATTTAAATAGGAACCGAACAGAATTCACTAGTATATTAGCTTATTACACTTAAAGTCACTTTTAAAATAACTACTTGGGATATCAATCGCGGAAACTTATCATAGGAGCCACTGTCAATTTCTGAACTTGTTTTGGGTTCGTGGTGTTTCGGTATTTATATGTTTAGGGACGGTTGCGATATGGAAAAGGATGAATATCGCTCCGTGCGGGCGAGGATGACTCATCGTTTGCGAAATATTGCGCAATGCATTGAAGTTGAAATTTTGAAATGAAACCTATATGAACGTGTGTGAACGAAGTAATATGTTGGGATCATCAATACGGAAAGTAGTTTTAGTCTTGTTGATGACCGTAGGGGGCTGTATTTTCAAGGGGTGGTTTTTGTAATGTTTTGTTTGTAAAATGACTAGATTAAATGTTGAAAGTTCAGGTTATTTTAGATTTATCGAATATTCGTGAATTTTTTCAGATTTTATTGACCTTGAATGTGGTTTTTGATATTTTTGTGCCTGACTTATTTTCGTGGTTTGCCAATCAAATTTAATAAGAATTATTTGCATTCTCTTTGATGAATAATAGAGAAATAAATTGTGTTCTGATATGGAAACTAGTTCAAAAAGGTTTGGTGACAAATCAGAATGTGAAATTGATGAATATACTTTTAATTAATTTTTGAGTAAAATACTCACTTCGACCACTAGTGTAATATAGCCCTGCGAAATCAGTCATCGACCGAGAAAATTAATTCGGTTGGAATATTTTCGTGCCATCTGGTTCAAAATGTGCTCCTTTATATGAGGGTACAGATTGCCAAATGGAAATGTAGTCAGAAATTGTTTAATCAAAGTTTTTTTAAACAAATTAGAACATTTACTTCTTGTTCTTAGATGTTTTTCTGTAAAGTTGATAGATTTAGAGAAAGAAATTCTTGAAATCTCAAAAACAGCGAAATTTGTGATTTTCAGGGCTCATAAACTATATGACAATTAATATTTCTTATTGTAAGAAAAATTTGTATCTATTCTTTTAAGCTTCTACCACAATATACTGTTGATATATTTTGTTATCCTTTAGCTTAAGTGCTTGTTTTTAATTCTGAAGATGTGTATGCGCACGCGCGCGCAGTTATCAGCGTAGCTATATTATGTAGGTATATGGGTATTTTTATAGAACATACGCTTGTATTAGCGCGTCGTACATCAACTGAAGTATAAAACAATTCATATAAAATACGAAACATTGCAAATATTTTATATAAGTAGAATAATAACTGTAAGTAGATTAATATAACATTTAAAATGCATGTGAGTTTTATTTTTTATTTAATTTATTTTAAAATACAATTAAAGTGATTATATAACTTACACATTTTTACAATAGCAAGATCACAGCAGCATATAGATATACAAGTAACGTTATTTTTTTATAGCTACATGCATTAGTACTACATGATGTTTTTAAATTGCACGCTTATATTAAACCATCTGCAAAGGATTTTTTGTCAGAAATAGCGGTATAAGCATATTGTCCTCGTATTTGTAATCAAAACGTGTTAGATCTAATTCAATGTATCTGTAAAATATTACATTTTTCCAAATATATGTTTGCCCAGATGTCTCAAGATATGCAAGTATAAGGCATCTGACGTGCATGGGATATTATTCAATTTAAGTTTTATTTCATACGTACGTGAAATAATACATAATACGTAATAATATGTATATTATTATATTATTGTATATATACATCGTAAGGCGCGCCGCTACACTGACTTGCGCGTGAATGCTCGCACATCTTAACAATTAAAAAACAAACACTTAGGCCAAAGTATAACAAAATATATCTACAGTATATTGTGGTAAAAGCTTCAAATAATAGATGCAAATTTTTCTTACATTAAAAAATATTAATTTTCATATAGTTTTTGAGCCCTAAAAATCTCAAATTTCGCGTTTTTGAGATTTTAAGAATTTTTTTCTCGAATCTTTTCTATCAACTTTAGAGAAAAATATCTAAGAACATTTTTTGTTTGCTTTAGTGTGAAAAACGAAATTATTTTTTCCAAAACGAGAAAGTCAATTTTTCTAATTTGTTTTAAAAAACTTTGTTTAAGCAATTCCTGACCACATTTCCATCTAGCAAACTGTACTTTCTTATAAAGGAGCACATTTTGAACAAGATGGCACAAAAGTATTCCATCCGAATTAATTTTCCCGGTCGATGATTTCTCCCGGACTAATACTCGATCGTATTTCTATCCGTCCAAATACCCACTGATATGCATTGTTTCTATGGTGATTTAGGATTATTAACATTGTTATAAATATTATGAATGGAATAGTCAAGGGTAATATAACAAGAGTTTGATAAATAGTCGGCTATTATATTGTCATCAATTTTTCGAGAGTGCGATGGTTGTCAATTTGACGAGACTATATTTGGCGTTAATAATCTGACTAAAGCCCGAAAGCTTTAGCTCGAGGGATTTAGTCTTTGATTATTAACGCCAATTGTGGTGGAGGCAAATTGGAGAGCACTCGAGAAAAATTGTGACAATATAATAGCCGCTAATTTATCAAGGTTGAGTTATATTTTATTAGATTATTTCTTGAATGAGTTAATAATTGGAGATATATAAATTTTCAACTAATGTGACGTTTGAAAATATTTGTACGACAGCAGTATGCCTACCTGCTATAAGTTAATAAATTAAATATCAGCGACTATTTTCAGCCAATGCCATGGCAACGGGAAATAGCGCCACTGATATTTCCCGTTGCTATGTAGAGTTCAAAATAGCCACTGATATTCCTCGTTTCTAAGGAATTTCAAATATTGTGATTGGTTAAAAGTTCGATTTGACACATGAAAGAAATAATCACCGAAGTCGATAGAAAATCGCATATTAAAAAAAACTTTCCACAAAAATCAAGTTACTAAAGTACAGCTATCTGAAAATTGCAATTTTACCTACAGAAACGAGTCTGTCCAAACGTTTATTGATAAGTAGTGAAATATTGTTTTTAGTGAAAAAATGGTAATCACGTACTTGAGGCTAATATATCTGAATAAACATATATGCATGATATTTTTGTTTTTAATTACCTCATAGGATTAACAAATATTTCTAATTAGCATTAATAATTGGAATACATTTAAATTAATTGGTTTACTCTAACTTTCCTCTTTACTCCAGAACGAAACAAATTAAATCATTCACGGATTAAGGATTATAATAATAAATTAAACTTATTTATCAAAAGCTTATTTAAATTATTTAGAACATTTAAATATGCTGCATTTTATTATTCTAAATCTAATTATCCGCTCCTGAATATACTGAGTGGATGTAAAAAGAATGAAACAATATTGAAAATAATGAATTTTTCTTACAAATCTGGTAAATAGTCTCATGTACGCCTGTTCTTGATATACTTCTGCAGCCATAAAGTACCTCTTTAAACCACTAGTAAATTAAAGTTACCTTATTTTACTTGTGCTATAAACATGTACTTTATTACCGAAAAACTATTTCAATAACAGTGAAATTTTGAGTGACATTTTCACTATCGGTTAGTGCAATTCAATTTAAATTGAATTCTTCTCGAAAATGAACCAATTTTAGTAGTCGAACGTAAGCCTTTTAATGCAGCTCTTTCGTAGTAAGATTTTATTGAAAGAGTCCAGTTTATGGCCGAGCGATTGTAAATAAGGGAGCAAAACTATTATTAACAAAGCTTTAGCCATTTCATTACAATATACTTTTTTTCACTAGTGTTAGCAGTTCAACTTTAACTGAAGTACGATCTAATGGCATACCTTTACCATCTAATCATTCTTGAATTTCCGCTTTTTACCATGCAGATGTTGGTAATTTTTCATTTATTGACCTGTGGTAAAGGACATTACCCATAATAACGGCAGATCTAGGTTCTATCTTTGCAAGAATCATTGCAAGCCATTCCTAAAAAATATTCGCATTCATATGTACTTATTGTAATCGTCGCCTTTTTTCGACACGATGGATAGAAGTCCATCTTCCACGAATCTTTTGTCACTTCCAAATCCAAATAATTTTTTCCTTTTTGTAGCTCAATGGTGAATTTTTGCGGACATGAACTTCTATCAATTTTTTCCAACAACTTTGAACCGCTTCCGTTTTTCACATTTAATTAAATACAAGTATACTTATTTTCACTAAAGCACTAATAAATAGAATATTATTCTATGCTATATGCTATAATGAAGGCTATTATTATTGAGGATCTCTCTTGTTTGTCCTCAAATTGCTCATCTTCTTGTTCTTCAGCTTGCTTTTCGTGTTCAGATTCCTCAATATTTTCTCTTGATTCGTTGTTTTCTGTAATAAAAAAAAATTTGGTTTCGTTTCGGAAGAAGAAATATTTATTGATAGTTCCAATGACATTTGCGAAGAGTGTGATGATGAATCTGACATTAGTGAAGATTCAAGTGAAAGAGAATAAAAAATAATAAATTAAAATCCATAATAATTTATAATGTTAATAATATTGTATATTCTAAAAATAATAAAATAAAAAAAATTTTTTTGGAAATATTTTTTCTTATAATATTTATTTATAAAGTGATCTATCTAAATATCTACTCCAGAATAATTATTAGTTAATTGTTATTCTACATATATTTCTTAATGTTTTAAAACAACTATGCTTTTCATCTTCTTCTTCTTCTTCTTCGCGGTGCAATCATAAATCGCGGCACTCAAGCCTAGTGGCCCATTGTGCATCTGCTAACTGATCAGATGATGTCCCCATCCAGGCCGGACTCCAGACTAAAGGCCAGAATCCTTCCCAGCGGGGCATTCCTTACCATAGGGAAGCCTATACCGAAGTGCTTGTGTCTCAAGTTCATGAGACTGGGGCATGAGGTTAGGAGGTGGATGGAAGTTTTCTCCACCTCTCCACATAACCTACACTCGGGGTTGTTAACCACTCCGATGTTGTGCAGGTATTTCCTGAAAGAGCCGTGTCCAGTCAGGAGACTAACCACGATCCTAACTTGCTTTCTGCCTAAATGCAATAAATATTCCGCCCTCTTCGGCAAGGGTCCTGGGATGAGGAGCTTCGCTTGCCGAAGTCCTAGGTGGGAGTTTTAGAGGTCCACAAACTGGGAGTGAGGAGACCAGTCCTCTATTGACCTATTGGCGTTTGCTTTAGGGTAAGCCAGTGCTGGCTCCGGGCTCCTCAAGGGCTGTTGAGAACCCTCTCTGCCTGCTCATTACCCTCAATGTTACTGTGCCCAGGCACCTAGAGAAGCCTGACCCAATTGGATGAGCCAAATTCGCAAAGCGCTTTTTTACAGTCCTGAACCAAAGAAGATTTGGTTTTAACTAATGCCAGAGCCTTGATGGCCGCTTGGCTGTCACTACATATATATATATATTAGAATATTCCCTGCGGATATTCTCCTGGGCGCAGACCAAAATAGCAAATATCTCGGTCTGGAATACCCGCTCCGGAACCACCCTCAGATCTACTTTTCATCTTAATATTAAAAGAAAGATTGAAGCTGTCAATAATAATAAAGTTAATTTTATCACGGTTGAAATTTTCATAATTACTACTTGAGTCATTGCATTTAATGAAGCAAATACTCAGCTGACGATCAAATAGGGGTAAGATCGTCAGTCAAGCAGTTAATGAAATTGTAATATGTAAGAAATGCTTGAAGGAACATTAAAATGATAAAATACTAATAAAATCAATTTTATCATGGCTGATATTTTTATAGTTACTACTTGAGACATTGTATTTAATGAAACAAACAGTCAGCTGACGATCTGATAGGGGGAAGATCGTCAGTTAAGCAGTCAATTAAATTACTCGAGGCTTAAATGCCATGCCCGCTCGACACCTATAACCCCCTAACTGATGGTCTTGCCCTCACAGGATACACAGCTGTCAGAAGCAGAAACAGGATGTGCTTCTTGTCACGTACAACGGCCGAAGATCCATATACTTTTTTACAATCCAATAAAATTAATCAGTAAAGACAACTTCTTACCACTTTGGTTTTCGTTTTGATTACAGTTATTAATAATGTTGTACTTAGATCTTTCACGTCTTCAATTTTCATTTGGTAGAGCTCATTAGAGCGACGTGCATCCATAATTCCCACGATTAATACGACATCAAATGTTATACGTTGAGATTTGAGACATTTAGTACCTGGCAATCTTGTAAATGTAAATGTAAACTGTATCAGGTGTTTCCTTTACAAATGTATTAATTTCTTCTGGTGTCAAAGTTTTGTCCTTTTCGCTTCATACCCGTCAGATTTTATTTAAAAAAAAAACATTGTTTTCCATATTTTTTCAAATCCATGTCCTGTTCTATTTTCAAAACTGCTTTTAGCATGGAATAAAATGACCAGCAAAATAGGCTAATAATACATTTCCAGAAAGCGAGATAGTTTTTTCTGAATGTACCGGTACAAGAAACTTTGTTATGCTTTATCATAAAAACTTTTTAATTTCTGTGGTAGTAAATTAGATGCTGTTATATCTGGTCTTTCAGTTATTTCTGGTGGAGTACATATCTTCTGAATCACTTTCCATTCTTTCAACCACAAAACTAACACAATCAAACTAACAAAATTTCCTGTTTTATTTTGATTCTAAACGGCGTCCGTTTATTTTTTCCATAGTTACCGGTCTCTATGGCATTTTTAATGTACACAGATAGACTGATTCATGCAAAATTTTCTAACTGGCACACAAGTGGGTATAATGACCATAATTCCCTCATCATAATTCCCCGTGGGATTAATTGATGGCATTATATATAAAAAATCACCTATTTAATGTTCATATTATTTGTTAGTTGTATATAAATAATATTATCAATATTATTCGTTAGACCATACCAATTTACCGAAGTTAAGGAGACGAAATAATAGGTGAAACAAGTTGTAATATTTAAGAACTTCGTAAATCCGCACGCCCCTGTCTCTACTATCTACTCGTCGTGGTCTTACTATAAGTCCTCAGCATTTTGACATAAGTGCCGTAGATTCTGAGATGTTTAAATTTAATCGAATGCCACATTTAAACTTCCATATCTCTGAACTTATCGATCCCATAGACAAAAAATTGATGCATATTCCATTAAATTATAAAAAAGAGAACTGAAATTCGATTCATATTAATACATTTTTCCCGTTAAACCTTTAGTTACTCTACTAAAAGTAAAATTTAGATGAAAGGCTTTCACAAATGTAACGCATATGCTTTGAACGAATTGCATGGCTCGATTATTTGCAGAAATCACATCGTGCCGGATGCATATGTTCATAGTCTTTAATAATAATTACAAAAAAAAGTATTTTAATGAAAATGAAGCTAATTGTAATATTACTTCAATTATTATTTTTTCTAGGTATTTATTATACTACTATCATCTTATATTTATTTATTTATTGTTATTGAAGTACATAACAGACCAAGAAAATCCAAATAGTGCTATATTAATGAATAATCAGTACGAAAGGAACTTAAATTAATAAGTCTATTATTTTAGCTATGAACCGGTAGTACATATTGTTACGTATTTACAATTTCCAGTAGACACTCTGTATGTAGGTTCAATAAATTGCAACAAGTACTTTGATGAACCACTGATTTACTAATGACTTAATTACAATAATTAAGTCCTTATACACATTAGTACACACTAATTACAAGTTCCATCTACTATAGTCTCACTACTATAATTCACAACTTGGAACTGTTTCTTATTTCATCGTATCACTTGCTTGTCTAATATCAAACTGTCTCCAGTGCGCCTGGCTCCATTGCATATATATCCGCGTCGAAGGCACTCGATCATTCCAGAATGTTCAGGTGTTTCACTCGAGATGTTTCTGGAGCCGTCCTCGAATCTTCCACAAGGCAGTGGCGTAGTACACATAACACTGCCCCCTCATTAATCCTGAACGTCCCTGTCAGGCAATTTAGAGTCCCCGGCATACTTCGTTAATCTGTCCAAGTGCACGATTTTCATCTTGGACTTCTTACCTCGTTGAAATTGAGAAACAACGTCGTTAATCCGGGTGATTATAGAATACGGCCCTTCTCAAGGTGGGTGGAAGCTTCGAGAATTCTTCTTCACTCCGCTGTGGGTTGTACAGCCAAACCAAGTCCCCCACCTTGAATCTCGCCGAACTAATGTTATAGTCACACCGAGCCTTCATTCGGTCACCACCGTTTAATTAGGATTAGGCCTAATAGAAAAAAAAAGAGCTAATAAAGTGATTCACAAACAAAAATTACTTGCTATTTACAAATTATTATCATGCGGTAACGAATTATATTCGATGAGCCCTTTAAAAAAGAGACAGTTCATAGCTTTCTTTAAATTAGTTCTTCCTATGTGCATATTAAGTTGATTTCTCGTGTTATAGTTGTGAATTTCATTGTTAAAGGTTATAAAAGACCCCTTGGCAGCCACATCCGCACAAACCCTGCAACTGCGACAAGAAGCCTCTACGTTCTGGCGGTTATTTGCCCAGTAGATTCGGTCCTGTACCCTAGCCAAGGTCTTAATCTTACCAAAATGCTCTCTGGATATTCCTTCATGCACTTCCCGAAGTAACTTTGGTACTCGACACCTGGATATCAGCAACCCCATGGTAACTTCTTCTCCATCCAGACTCTCTCATGCTCTCCATAGTAGTCCATTTTCAAGCCTTAGGGAATCCTATTGCGCCCATAAAACCTTCAACTCGACACTTTTATTCGACACAACCTTACACTCTGGTCATGCGCCTTTTTTTTACCTTCATTGTAGGTCCAATAGCGTCATCGCTCAGTTGTTCCTTCCTTACAACTTCCTTTGTCCATTCCTTCGAAACCTCAATCTTAACTGCTTTCAATTCTGCTGCATCCTACTGTTTCTTTATATCCTCGGTATTCATTTCCATAGGGTGCCCCTCGACAGTACCTCTTGACATATCCCAATTCGCCACAATTATCACAGCGGGTTCCCTTCATAAGCCTTTCACTGCTTCTTTGCTGCTTAGGCTCCTGTTTCGACGGTTTCGGTTCCGGTCGCGAACTGATTTCGTTCAGTACCTACTTGTGCGACCATTTTCTGTATGTCCTTTAGAACAGCCATCACTTTCGCCCTTTAGGAGCTGATTTCCTCTATCCTTGCAGTGTTTACTTCCCCGAGGTTCCACTGTCGACAATCTCGCATCATATGCCCTGGTTTGTTGCAACGGTAACATAGAATACCTCCGCTAGGCTTTACGCCTCCTTGTCGATTTTCCTGTTTTCCTGGGAAACTTGTCTTGGTCATTAATTGAGGAAACATATTATGCAAATCGTTTCCTCTGATTGGGCTTCTTCTCTCTAATTCAGCTCGTACTCTGTGCCATGAGGAATCCATATAGGCGGCTTCCATCTCAAGTGCATTAATCAATGCTTCACTACTACTCTTGTGCCGAGATAGCCTAAGGAACCGCCTGATCTCCTCGTCTTTCATGCCATCAATAAACGCGTCAACTGTCAATTTCTCCTGGAACTGCCTTGGTGCATTCGGGTAAGCCAAGTGTGCCAGTCTCTCTACTGCAGCCTTAAATTCTTGTAAACTCTCTCCAGCTTTCTGTATACGTGATTTCAGCTGAGTCCGGTACACTTGGGCGAGGTGCTGGTCACCATATCTCAGATCTAGAGCAGCCTCCAAAACTTTAAAATCTTGTTGCTGCGCCATTGGGATTGTCTGAAACAATTCTGAGACTTGTCCTCTTAACGCTAGCCATAGTTTTGTCCTCATTACTCCAGTTGGATTTTAAATCGTTTAATTTGGGTGTAACTTCATGTCAAAATTTTTATTGCATTTTTGTTCTGTCTGAGGCAAATTATTCACGAAAGTTCTCACAGAAATATTTCTGCCTATAAGTAATTTCGTTATTTAGGTTTTAAAAAATGATATTGTGGTTCAACATAGATAACTAAACAAAACACAAATTAGCAATGGACAAGAGAAAAAAAAGAAATTGCTATACAGTATGTCCTTCGAGTGAGTTCACAATAACTGAAATGGACCAAAAACCTTCGATTTTTTTTTTCATATTTGGGAGTTCACCTCTGCTTATCTAAAATGCCATTTTGGGTGTATTTTTGTTTTTCTTTAGTCACTTAGGCCATGACAGTTGAACAAAAACGAATTTATTGTTAGGTAAAGCACTTTTCTGTAAAAGATACAGCAAGACGTCATTAAGAAAAGTTATATTTAGATTAAAAAGTTTTAGCCCTATGCAAAATTTTAAAAACGTACGCCTACTTTAATGATTTTGATTGTTTTGTTATAATTGCATTTTACGAAAAAAAAATTGTATGCCGGTTTACTAAAATGTTTGATGTACCAAATGTCTAGAGAAAAGTATTTAGTTATTAATTATTATTGTGAAGCCAAATTACATTTTGGGTTAGGAAGACAATGAATACAAATGATAATTAAAAATATTACTATATGTACCTAGAAATAAACATAAATATGTCGTGTTATTATTCAAAATTGCTGCCACCAGCTCCAGTGCACAGCTATAGTCTAGTTCTTAATCCTCTATAACTGTTTTGTATTTCTTGGAGAGGTATACCATCAACTGCTTCTTTAATTTTGATTTTTAATAATTCTAAATTATTGTCCTAATTAAAAGCGTAAACTTTTTGTTTCAAAAATATCCATAAATAGAAATCCGTTATCATTAGATCTGGACTTCTAAGTGACCAACAAATCTTTCAAACCATTTTTCTGGAAAATGACGGTCTAACCATCCTCTGACAGTCATTGCAGAATGTACAGCTCAGCCATCCTGCCGTAGGAAAATTTTCATTCTTTGCAATATGGGTATATTGTCAAGTTGATCCAAAAATAATGTATTTAGGATTTTTAGGTAAGAATGTTGATTTACATTCTCGTCAAAAATATGGGCCAATTATTTCAAAGTATGAAATCCATAGAGTTAGAATAAACAGGAGAAGCAGTCATGTAATCAAAAGTAGCATCACCCCGCCATATTGTTACCACATTTTTGTCAAAAGTGAAAGTTTGTTATCTGCGCATTTTCATTTATCATGACGATTTGTGAAGATTTTTTACCACAATGGTTTCACGTGCCCAAATAAGTGACATTAGTGGACCTTAATGCTAGCTGCAACCCAATCTATTCAAATTGGGAAGCAACTAATTCGACGTATCTGCCTTATATTCCAAAACAAAATTTCATTGATTCTATGAAAGTGGATCTTTTATAAGCTGTCTGATATAAGGGTCATAAAAAATTCTGGCCTTTAGTTTTTCTGTACTATGCCCAGGACAATTACGTGACAAGTACAGTTCAAATCATGAATGTTGCTATTCATGTCATTATTCTTTAATTTCCGAATCAAATCAAGCCAAGGTCACAAAGAATGACACGCATGGGCGTATCAACGTATGTAAAAGACAAGTATTTTGTAAAGAAAATATCTGGATAATAATAGCATGTGATACAATGAATTTTAACATCCGTTGCTGCATTTAATTTTACAATTCACCTCATGGACTGCTTACACAGGTGAAAGGGAATATCCGTTACGTTTTTCCTAATTAAAGCACACATTTAATTTCACCGCCATGTCTCTGGCTACTGCATTCAGTTTTTTATACACCGCACGCTACTGAGATGACAGAGAACTGACAGAATGCTCAACGTTGGTTGCGGCTACGACTAACGCCTGTAATATTCATTTGTAAAGATAGACAAATCTCATGTCGGTGACAAGTACATAAATTAATGACGTGAACGACAACATTCGTGATTTCAACTATAGCTAAAATAGGTTCCTTTTCGATTCAAAGCCTTCACCAATTACTTCGTAAGTCCTAGTTTGATTGTACGAGGGTGAAAAGATGATTTTAGCTGTCTCGGACAACTGATCGCTGATTGGGTTATGTGTTCCTTCAACATAACTTTTTAACACGCTTTTATTAGCTTCACCTGTATGCTTATCTGTTTGTTTGTAAAGGAATTTTTGAACGTGATTTTCACCCACTTCAACGTCAGATTAAACTGATACTTTGCACACCTATCAAGGCTCGATGACAATACAATAATTTGACAACTTTGTCCTAATATTCCCACCACGATCATCAGGATGAAATAAAATTTAAAAAAATACTAACCTATTGTCGAGATTTTGGCGGAGGAGTCGTTGTCATTAATATATATTTTATTATTGGCGAGAAAAGTGCCGAGGGATGAATGGCAAGAGGGTGACTAAAAAAAATTATAGTTTAAACAACTAAAAAAACACGCTTTAATAGCAAACCGAACTAAAAAGCAAAAAATAATCTTTAAATATTAAGATTCTTATTTTACTGTAAAAAGCGTGGGGTTTATAACAATTGATATCAAGCACCCCACACTTTTTTGCAATAAAATAAGAATCTTAATATTTAAACATTATTTTTTACTTTTTAGTTCGGTTTGCTATTAAAGCGTGTTTCTTTAGTTTTTTTAAACTATAAATTTGAAGACCAGTTTCTCTTAATTCAATCATTTCTAGCCTTACTCAAATCGGCTATTTAGATCATAATTTCATGTAAGAATGTAATATTTTGGTTTCTGATTTTCATTTTCATTACATTTGTCTTTTACCAGTACTAAAATTTGTCATATGGTATCTAAAAAACTAGAGCTGCTACGAAAAAAATTAAAGTATATTTTTATCTCGAGATGTTATCCTGGATGCGCATGCAAAGCTTCAGCAAAATTGACCCAGTGGTTTGAGCTTTAGCTTTAATGACAACAGACGACAGAAGACAGGCTGAAGGGACTAGAAAATGTGTAAATCCGGCAAAATATCAAAACAGATTTGTGCAAGAATAACGCTATATTCCTTTCCCTATATGATTCGAAAGTAAAAAGTATGTATTAAGTATTATGCATATTATATGGTTGATGTTATTTATAACTCATATACTTATGTTATTTGTGCCCTTATAACAAATATGGAGAAATTAGAAAGTGACGTGGAAATATAATATGTCTGATTACTACATAATATGGTCCCATTAAAATATTCTCGCACGCATACGCTCTGCTGGACATTGATGTCTCCTTCGGGTCTCTCTTATAGACCTTTCGACAATTTACGCGTTTCCAACATCAGGTGCAAGTCTAAGAAATATTCTGTTAGGAGTCCATGCTGTTGTGTTGTTGCAGTTAATAGCATCAATAAAATTAATGCTTTTATGACAAATAAAACTATTTGGAGACTCTGTTTTTAATAACAAAGTCAGTGCTTATTGGATCTCGACATATATTTTTTATCACAAGAGTTTATATTTTGTCAATTTTGTTGATATACTGCTAGAGACCCAAATATTGAATTAGTATAGAGAAAAAAGCAAATCTACTAGTCAATCTACTATCTACTAGTTTTAGAACCACAACGATATGTGTTTAAGAAATGACAAAATTATAAGAACTTGGCAATTAAAGATATTCGCAATTATTATTTTATGTATTATATAATGCGTTAATGATGTAAATGATTTTATTTTTATTTAAATATAAAATGAAAAAGCAAACAACTAAATAAAAATTGCAAGCGTATTTTCTACAATCTATTCTTTTTCTGTTTATTCTGCCGTTGTTTTACAAATAGATGTCAGATATTACAGCATTGTGTTGAAAAGGCAGTACACGTTTAAATATTTTATTTATTTTAAAGCACTATGCTATGAAAGTAATGACTCTAATTTAGAAATACTATGGGAATTAAGTGAGCAAATACATTAAAGTCTGTATACACCTATTTATTGTTTTTTTTTTTTAAATTTGGAAGTTCACGCCTGCTTATCTATAAAGTAATTTTGGGTGTACTTTTGTTTTTATTTTAAATCACAACAGACGACAAAACTAAGCAAAAACGAATTTCTTGTTAGGTATTAAGGAAAGTTATTTAGATTAATAAGTTATAGTCCTATGCAAAGCTTCAAAAAGATACGCACTTATATTTTATCTTGAAAAAGAACTTAAGAATTTTTATGAAATTAGGTGAATGAAAACTATTTTCAGGTGAAGTAATGTTATTTAGCTAGGTCCCTTTTTTAGAAAAGCTACTTTAGGAGGTTTAAAATAACAGCAAGATATACAAAAAATTGTTCTCATTCTCATCCCCTTTACCTGTTAAAAAAAAAACGGGTGTGGTAACATAGTTTGTTATATTATGAAGTCTGGCAAATTTTAAAATTGGTTTAAGTACAACTTGTTGATTTATTTCAAAAATACTTTTATAGTGCCTATATAAACAACATTATAGAACTTTAATATCATATAGAGTTCCGAACGAAACAAAAGCTTTTGTATATCATTTTGAATGGAACAATATTTTTCTATTTCACGCCGCCATATTAATTTAAGAATCCAGCTGTTCATCAATTGCCGCCATTATATAGAAATCACTAGGAACTTAAAAATGCCAAATAATGATCAATTTTCTAGAGATGTAGAGCTAATTCTCTTGTCAATTTAATAAATAAAACAATAAATATTTTCTTTATATTGAAAATTCAACTATTTAAAATTTAGAAAAATTATATTTTTAAATGTCTAATAAACCAAATCTAGGGCGCTTCATTTTTTGCCAAAAATATATACATATTTTGTCAAAAAAATTTCGCTGCGCAAGGAAATTTTCATGCTACCAGTGAATATCATAGGTTTCTATTATATTGGTTAACGATACGCTTTACCATCTTTAATGGATCTTCGTATAAAACTTAATTGCAATACCGGCTGCATTATAACACGCTTTTAAAATACTTTCTAGAGAATTTTTTAACTGTTCTTAAAATATGCTTAGACCGCAGTATAAAATCACTATATAATATGTGTATAGCAGTTCCCAAATGCATATGTGTATTTGTTGTATAAGTAATGCTAAATTATAGGATAGTTTTATAACCATCACTTATAGTTGTTTCATAAGAGTTATATTGTTTTCGAATAGAACTCTTATAGTATCCAAATGTTCTATAAACTTGGGTCCTTTTTAGTTGTATAGATATTGTATAATGGTATTTAACAGCATTATAAATTTTTCACAGTTCTATAAGATTTGTTATATAACAGTTCTAACAACCTTTATAGAACTTATTTTGCTACTTGGGCGGGGTTCACATGAACGTAGATGGGCTTAATGAAAATTTTCCAAACAGATGGATAGGACAAAGTAGCCCCTTTTATTTTTTGGCCGCTACGTTCGCCAGATCTAACACCTTTAGATTTTTAGTGGAGAATTAAAAAAAATTACACCACGAGACCACAAAATGTTGGCCGAATTCCGATTTTCTTCAATGGTTTATTCATGTTATTTATTTATTTTGAAATTAGTGTTGACTGTTGTATTATTTGATGTTGTTCATGTTATTAAAAAAGATGATTTTTCAATTTTTGTAATTAGATCATAACAGACTTTTATACAGGTCCAGCGAATACGTTATTCACTTTCCGATAAAAGAAATGCCTAATAGTCGATCTTATAATTTAAACCCATTTAGGGGACGTTAGTAGGCCCTGAAAATATGAAAATGAAATGTTTTTAAAAATGATCAACTAGAGCTCATCGAGTACTATGTCAACCCACCAAAAAAAAATAATAATAATAATAAATCTGGTAGCGCGTTCCAAATTAACAGGGTAGGTAGGGTGTTGCTTTACTAAATCGCACAATAAATATAATACTAATAATAATAATAATGTTTATTTGGCACTATTAAATACATAAAAATACAAAAAAGATGTACAAAGTAAAAATATGGCGTATATAAAAATGCAAATAAACATGAAAAATCACAAAAGGTTCAATTTGAACCTTGAATGTGACAGCATGTAAGGATTAATAATAACAATAATAACATACATAACAATAATAATTACAATAATAACATACATAACAATAATAATGACAATAATAACATACAAATAATAACATACATAATGAGTATAAACGTTAAGCACATAAAAATTTATTACATTAGAATCAAACTGCACACAACTATTGACTAGTTTGGTGAATATTTATATTTTTGTTTATATGCTTATGTTTATATGTTTTTTTTATTAAGTATTTTTAAAATCTAACAGGTTGTTTATGTCAGTTCTGGAAATATTTCTTATAAACTCTTTTACATGTTTTCTAACAGTTTTTTATTAGGTACGTTTTTTAATGCTTCAGGTACAGAGTTATATACTCTTGAAGCAAGAAACATATGAGACTTTTGTCCAACTGTTTTAAGCATTATTTTAGCAGATAGAAGATTTCTCCTATTTCTGGTATTGTATTCATGATTTAGAGTGTATATGCACTCTCAATTTTTCAGTTATGAAATTTATATGATGGTCCCATCTTAGATGGCAGTCAATAATCAAACCGAGATATTTTGTGTATGATTTTGAGGATATTTCAAAACTGTTTGAGTCCTCATCCTTTATTTGAAGCGACTGAAAGTGCGGTAGTGAGGAATTATACGATGAAAAAGTATTTTGTCAAAATTTAACGAAAGAAGTTTGTAATCAAACCAATGCTTTATATTTATAAACTCATGCTGTACTTTTTCTCGTAGGTTATTCCAGGTGTCACTTTCGTAGAATACAGCGGTGTCATCAGCGAAACTGATGACTGTACCTTCTGAATCAATTTCGAATAAATTATTAAGGTAGATGATAAATAGAATAGGCCCAAGTATAGTGCCTTGTGGTACACCATATTCAATTTTTAAAAATCCGCTTTTAGTATCGTCAATCCCTACACATTGCCTTCTGTTCGTTAGGTAGCTACATATTAGTATTAATGCTGTACCTCTAATTCCTACTTCTTCTAAACTTGTCAGTAATAAAGTGTGGCTTATAGTGTCGAAAGTATTCGCCAAGTCTAAAAATAGATATAGTGAAGGCCTCGAGTTATCAAGAGCTTTATAAATCTTGTGCTGACTGAATATTATATTTGTCCAGAAATTTCAAAATTCTGTCTTTTAATGCCATTTCAAAAACTTTTGCTAAGCTTGATATTAGCGATGTTGGTCTATAATTTAATGGCATCATCCTATCACCAGTTTTATGAATTGGTTTTACAACAGATCTTAAAAATTTCTGGACAAACTCCCGTGCTAATAGATTTATTAATTAAATAAGTTAAAGGCGTGATGATATATTCTATTATTTCTGATTTAACATTATCAAAACCTGGGGCTTTTTTATTTTTTAATCTAGTTATATATCCTTTTATTTCAGGACCAGTGCAGGGATATAAAAATATTGAATGAACAATTATTGTGTTTTTTTCCTTTAATCAATTTTCCGTTTTGTTTTATTGGCTAATGTTTTTCCTATGTTTATAAATTCGTTGTTAAATATATCACACATTTCCGGTTTATTTTTTTATAATTTCATTTTTACCATTTCTTATTTGCGTTATAATTTTGTCTTTTTTGTTACCATTTTTTATTTTATAATTTACTGTCTCCCACAATTGTTCATGTTCTTATTTTCTTTTATTTTACTTTTGTAAAAATTATACTTAGTCTTTTTTATTACCTGTGACAACTTATTCCTGTATGTTGTATACTCTTTTCTTTTTTCATGGTTGTTTGATTCATTTTTACATTCTTTTGCAGTCGGTTTCTTTTGTTAATTGATGTAATTATTCCTCTAGTAATCCACACCTTCCTTTTTGTCTCTTTATTTATAATTGTGTTAGTATGTTTATTTATTAGTGTTGTTAATTTGTTTATAAATTTGTTTGTTTCAGTGTCCAGATCTTCTCCTGTAATTCCCAATTATAAGATGTTAATTCACGTTTTAATGATTTATAATTCATAAATTTAATAAAGTTGTTTTTATTAATTTATGTTTTAAGTTCACCTAGTACAAGCTATAAGATTACGGGGTAATGATCAGTTATTCCTGATTCTACTATGAGAGGCAATATTTATAGTACCTTAAAAATAAATTAACTAGTTCTTTTGGTAGGTATCATGCGATTAAGGATAGAGAAGTGGGTCTAAAAAACAACAAAAGCAATGAACATGCAGTTCTAAATTTGATCTATAAAACAATGTTTTCTACATTTTAGGAGAAATTTGAGATTATTACTTTCAAAAATATTAATAAATGTATAAAAATATACCTGGAATTAATTTATAGACTTATTATTAATATGACAAAAAGCAACTATACAAAAAACTTATATTGGCGATTACTAAAATAATATAGTGTGAAAGTAATCAAATTCTGAAAGTAAATAGAAAAACAAAATATGTAGTATATCTATCTACTCTCACTCTCACTATTTTTAAAAAGTGTTTTAATTTAAAATATGGTATTTTAAATTGTTAAACAATGCACATACTTAGTACGAGCAAATATATCATACAAAATAATAAATTTAAAATTTTGCCTTGAGGTAATCAGATGTCTGAAATAAATAAAGATATTATGAAAACATATTTATTAACAAAAACAATAACAAACGTATAAAAAGTATAAAAATAACAAAATGTGATAACTTAAGTGATGGATGAAACAATGGACAAGATGAGTCTTTATTCGATGAGGTGAATGAAAATGAAAATCCCAAATCCTTATGCGGTTTAGTGTTTCCCATGGCCATGTGACGGCACGTGATGGTACACATGCTTGTAAACGGGAACATGTACAGGGTATGGCTTGTTAATATACACAGGGTGGTGCTTTTCGATTATAACTTTATATGGTTTCTTGATGTAAACAGGAACCAGTTTTTCCACAGTAATAGGTACTTTCTTTTCAATTTCTTGCGGCACCAGCTTGTAAATGGGCACAGCGACGGGTTGTGGCACCGACACATGCACAGGGTAAGGCTGGGGAACAGGAACCTTTACCACTTGCGGTACTGGGACTCCAACGGGATGAGGCTCTGGGACTCCCACTTTTTTAACTACTGGTATGTGAACGGGCTTAGTTTGCTCTATGGTCTTGGTTGGGATATGGTCGTATTGGTGCTCCACAGTCGGCTGGAAACCTCCACCAAATCCGTGGCCGCCATCGTCGTCACCTCCACTAAAGTCGTGGCCGCCGCCAAGGTCATGTCCGCCAAAGTCGTGACCGAAACTTCCTGCAAATCCAGCCTGGGCAGAGCCCAATGCAATGGACAATAGAACGGTTGCGACCTACAAGAAAATTAAAAGTATATATAAATGACAGTGATACATAGAGAAATGCTAATTAAATTCCATGATCGTCACGATCTATTAATCTCATTTTTGCAAGTCTAATAATACAAACAATTTATTAATGTTTTCATCATAACTGAAAAAACAAATTGATTTTATATGCTCAGGAACCGAAAAATGTTCTTTTATATTATTTTAAGAATGTGTAGGGAATCCCGGCTACATTCACGCATATTAAATAAAAAAAACTAAGTAAATAAAATTGAAACTTTCTTTATAGATTTCACTGAAATTGTGCTCGAGAAATGTCAGTTTAAGCGTAATAGATAAATACTTACAATGAACCTCATGTTGTTATACTTAAGAAGACGGTATGACCACGAGGAAGAACGAATGAAAGTGATGATGAAATATGCAGCGCAGCGAGATTTTATAGTGGCACTTAGGCGGGTCCGTTTGAGTGAAAGGTTAAAATAGATTACAATTAACAAAATGCGCTCTTTGGTCTGTGTTATTAAAAAAAAAACGTCACATATTAGAATGTTAGTCTTAGTTCTAATTAAAAAAGTGCTTTTGGTGTTCTTTGAATTGTTACAGTAACGCTTACTGAAGTACATCAAGGTACCCTTCAGGTCAACAAACTAACGTTACCGAGTTTACTTACTCGAACTAATTTATTAGTTGTGAACTAATTGGACTCAAGTTACTGTGTTTACCACGAGGATAATATTATATACAAAGTTTTCAATTGCGGTCGTTTTATCGTTCTTGAAAATTCACCGAACTAGATTTCATTAGTATTAAAGAACTGAACATTACTCTCATCGCGTGTTTCGCCAACTAAATTGGCATCATTTGGGGTTGATTAAATTTGATTATGCCCACTTGATTAGAGAAACTCATGTCTATTGTATAGGGTTATTCATTATTAATTACCCACCCCCATCATCGCTATTATTGCTTACAGAAAAAAAAGTTTTAAATCAAAGTTGTGTGGTTATAACAAAAAATAATATAAATATTTTTTTATTGGGATACCCTGTATACACTGTGACCCAAATTGGGGGTGCATGCATTGCTATTGTTAAAGAACACGATAAAACCCTCGATATACTTTTCGAAACTGTAACAAAATCCGACATCCGAAACATTTCGCATGAAAAGCGTGCTTCACGTAAAAATATCGTTGGAAGAGGTTTTTATATTTTTAATGATATTTTCGCTCTACGGAGCGTTTTTTATGCAAAAATTTCAATAACTCATCAAGGAGTGTAATTTTAGAAAGTGTAGTAAATGTCGCTGCACGGGGACGTAATGTCGCCCCGACCACCAAAATTTAGAAACGGTAATAAAATTTCAAATTTCAAAATTAAAAACCCGTTTACGAATCCACGTTGTTAAGCACTGCAACTCATGCGTTGTGTTAAATATGAGGACAAGTTAATCGAATCTCTATTCAAAGTATATCGAGAGTTTTAACGAACATAGCCTTCAGCAACAAGAGACCCCCATCATTTCCTACCAGTCGATTTTGACGGGCCAATGATGGGTTTTAACGGGATTTGCCCTAAACCGGTTCCTCAGGGATTCGGTGTCAGAAAAGTATAGTTGCCATGTACTCATATGTGCATGGGACCCCCTTGCCTGAACGTATGAAATTGTAATTGCAAAATATATTTCAAAGTCGTTGCGACTCAAGCATTTTTAAGCTCCGAGGAGCGATCAAAATTGATATTGAACTGTAAATACGTAAATAGACAGGCAAGCAAAAGCCCACCAAAAATTTGTAAACATTGAACTTCCTTGAATCTTTTTGTGTAATCATTAGCTCAAAAACTGCATATTGGATGGTAGTTGGTACGTTATAAGTCGTTCCGTTCCTCACCATGTGTTGTAGACGGGCCAGACTATAGTTTGTCAAAAGCATTTTTCTTGAAGTTGTTGCAAAACATGAATTTTTAAAGAGATTTAATATATATTTTTGAACTTTATATTGTCTTTTTCTTGTGTTTTCAAAATTCCCTTTCAGGTTTAATTTTAAGAAAGTGTTAGTACTTACTGTGTTAGATTTATAGTGCTACGACGTACAATTGATACCATCAGAGAAGCAGTTAAGCATAAACGAACAGTAAGTATAAATTTTTTATTATTCTCCGTCTGAAACAGTCGTTTTGAACCCTTATTTGTGAACGTTAATATTCATTTTTGCAAAATATATTAGAAGTTCTTCAGACGCAAAAGATGGATCGTTCACACTATCTCTGTTATTATTAGAAATAGAGAAACTATTAAATGGGGACTTTTTTTGAAGAATTCAACGGAATCGACATGGTTAATGTCGATTCCGTTTTTTAAATTTGGCCTAGTTATCTTCGGTTACGAAATATTTTCAAAAAACTGAAAAGGTGCATTTTAAAAATCTTCCCGTATCTGCCTAATTTAATGACTGGTGATATTTTAATAAGTACATTGTTAGGACACTTTTTTAAGGTGCCTTCGTTGAGGTTACCAAAAAATTTCTACCTTCATTTGTTTATCAGTTAATGCCACTAAATTAATTTTTTACTTACGGACGCCATATTAGATTTTTTATATGTTCAAAAGTGCTCTTAATTCCCCTTTCAATGATGTATCACAATGTCAGGAAAAAAACATTTACTGGTGTAAAATATGAAAAAATTAAGTTTTCTCAGTAGGCCATGAAGAAAATTTATTTCAAAATAATCAAATTTTATTAGCTTCAACTTAAAATTAAAACAAATCAATTAAAAACTTAAAGAAATTGTTCAATATGTCGTCCTTATTCATTAGTGCACTTTTGGCATCGCTTTAATATTGAACTACATGCTCTCCTTAAAGTATTTCTGTTAACAGCAGCCAAAGTATTTCTTACACGTTCTTCTAAAATTTGAATGTTTTCTGGTGGTGAAATGAATAAACTTCATTTTTTGTATGCCTTCAAAGAAAATAGTCCAACAGAGTGAGATCAGGAGATCTGGCTGGCCATAGAACGTTGCCATTATTTGCAATTATTTTATTATCAAAAGTTGCTCTTAAGAATTGTGTTACTATACCGCTATTATGTGTTGGACAACCATCATGATGAAACCAAATCTGGTTAATATATTCTACAGCAAATATAAAAAAATTAAGTTTTCTAAGTAGGCTATGAAGAAAATTTATTTTAAAATAAACCGATTTTATTAGCTTCAACTTAAAATTAAAACAAATCAATTAGAATCTGGTTAATATCTTCTACAGCAAGTCTACGAGCTGGTATTATTTGTTCTTGCAACATTCGCAAATAATTTGTACCGTTCAAATTAACATGATAAATAAATGGTCCAATAATGCGATTACCTGGAAAGTATTTGTTTTATAATGAATTATTAACAATGAACGATTTAAATAAGTTTACCTATGATGCCACGCCAGACATTCAATCCAAATTTGGTTTGAAACCTTCTTTGGCTAATTATGTGAGGGTTCTGGATACTCCAGTAGTGTGTGTTATGTCTATTGAAAACACCACAATTAGTGAATCTAGTCTCGTCTGTCCATAATACTTTTGAATTAAAGTCTGGGTCCTGTAGATATTTTTGTACAAACCAATCATAGTATGTTACTCTTCTCTCATAGTCATTTTCTTGTAAACCTTGAACGATGGTTAGTCTATATGGGTAATAATAGTTTTTCTTTAAAATGTTATGCACAGTTGTTTTGGAAACATTTACCTTATTTGAAATTTGTCTTACATATGCTGTACCTTTGTCTTCTACGTAATCTAATACAACGTTATTTCGCTCTTCGTTATCTATCTCATGAGTATTATTTCTTTTTCCATTAAACAGTCAATAATTTAATAAATTAATAACAAGAGTCGTAAAATAGCTTTGATTCAGTTGCACACGTTCTGGAAAGTTATTCTCATAAATTCTTGATGCCTCATCTGTATTTCTATTTGATTTAAAATAAATCTCTGGCATATCTAACTTTTCTTCGTTTGTATATCTCAAAGCCATAATAAATTTTTTAAAAAAAGAACTTAATAAAAGTAACGCACAAAATTAGTGATTACAAAATAATGGTAGATCATAGTGAAACACTAGTAACAAGAAAAACAACAATTATGACAACAAGAAGTATCAACTAAACATTATTTTGTCTATTGTCATGGTAACAAGATCCATGGCACCTACTATTAGAAAAATTAATACCATTATTTTCCTTTATATGGACGGTGCAAATCTCATGTGAATGCGTTTTAATTTTTTGTTATAATTTTAAGTTGAAGCTAATAAAATCGGATTATTTTAACATAAATTTTCTTCATAGCCTACTTAGAAAACTTATTTTTTTCATATTTTACACCAGTAAATAATTTTTTCCTGACATTGTGATATATCATTGAAAGGGGAATTAAGAGCACTCTTGAACATACAAAAAATCCAATGGTCTTCATAAGGAAAAACTAAGTTAGTGGCATTAACTGAGAAACAAATGACGGTAGAAATTTTTTGGTAACCTCAACGAAAGCACCTGTGTCCTAACAATGTACTTAAAATGTCACCAGTCATCAAATTAGGCAGATACGGAAAGTTTTTTAAAATGCACCTTTTCAGTTTTTTGGAAATATTTCGGAAACGAAGATAGATAGCTAGGCCAAATTTAAAAACGGCATCGAAATGGTCACAGAATTCTTCAAAAAATTCCCCATTTAACAGTTTCTCTATCTCTAATAATAACAGAGATAGTCAATGCATGCACCCCCAATTTGAGACACAGTGTATTATAAAATTTTTTGAATGATCCTTTTTTCCTGATTTCAAAACTATATCATAAGTTAAACATAATATTTTTAGTCGCAAACTCCTCTATAAATCCTTATTTTACTATAAGGAAAGTAACCAGACTGCAACCAAAGTTACAAATCTGGCGCGTTAAGTGTAATAATTGCATATTACCATCAAAACGCTAATGCTTCGATTGCAACAAACACCAGCCGAAAAGACTGATCCTACTTAAAGGAGCTCCCTTGCCAGTCGTCACACACCACTTGCAGACTGCAGTTTCGAGCTGTTGGCTCTCGTCAGTGCAACGTAGGTATGCGACGACCGACATGAGAATCCTTTGACTATAGTACATCCCGGTATTTTCACAATAGCGGCATGTAAAACAGCCAGCAGGCGCCATCTAGCGGTCCAGGGTCTATTGCAATCGAAAAATAAATAGTCTGACTTGGCTTAGCATAGTTCAAATGTGCTTTTAGAGGGCGGAATATTAAACATAATATTTTTAGTCGCAAACTACTCTATAAATCCTTATTTTACTATAAGGAAAGTAACCAGACTGCAACCAAAGTTACAAATCTGGCGCGTTAAGTGTAACAATTGCATATTACCATCAAAACACTAATGCTTCCATTGCAACAAACACCAGCCGAAAAGACTGATCCTACTTAAAGGAGCTCCCTTGCCAGTCGTCACACACCACTTGCAGACTGCAGTTTCGAGCTGTTGGCTCTCGTCAGTGCAAGGTAGGTATGCGACGACCGACATGAGAATCCTTTGACTATAGTACATCCCGGTATTTTCACAATAGCGACATGTAAAACAGCCAGCAGGCGCCATCTAGCGGTCCAGTGTCTGTTGCAATCGAAAAATAAATAGCCTGACTTGGCTTAGCATAGTTCAAATGTGCTTTTAGAGGGCGGAATATTAAACATAATATTTTTAGTCGCAAACTCCTCTATAAATCCTTATTTTACTATAAGGAAAGTAACCAGACTGCAACCAAAGTTACAAATCTGGCGCGTTAAGTGTAATAATTGCATATTACCATCAAAACGCTAATGCTTCGATTGCAACAAACACCAGCCGAAAAGACTGATCCTATATTTGAACTATGCTAAGCCAAGTCAGGCTATTTATTTTTCGATTGCAACAGACACTGGACCGCTAGATGGCGCCTGCTGGCTGTTTTACATGTCGCTATTGTGAAAATACCGGGATGTACTATAGTCAAAGGATTCTCATGTCGGTCGTCGCATACCTACCTTGCACTGACGAGAGCCAACAGCTCGAAACTGCAGTCTGCAAGTGGTGTGAGACGACTGGCAAGGGAGCTCCTTTAAGTAGGATCAGTTTTTCGGCTGGTGTTTGTTGCAATCGAAGCATTAGCGTTTTGATGGTAATATGCAATTATTACACTTAATGCGCCAGATTTGTAACTTTGGTTGCAGTCTGGTTACTTTCCTTATAGTAAAATAAGGATTTATAGAGGAGTTTGCGACTAAAAATATTATGTTTAATATTCCGCCCTCTAAAAGCACATTTGAACTATATCATAAGTTACCGCTACCACAAACCTTTTGTGAGTTATTAAGCTTAGAATATCTTAAACTAGTTACTATAAATATGAAAAAGTTAACTTTATTAAAGTAAGCTATGGAAATGACAACTATTATGTTTGATAAGTGACATTTCTTTAATGAAATAATCAAAATGGTTTACAGTGAGGAAGAAAAAAACAAATATTTATACAAAATAGATAACAAAGATTTATTTAGGAATTTTAAATATAAATAAATGATAACTCATAAAAGACACCATTATTGTCAATACATAATTATTGATAACGTTTTCTTATATATTTATAATTGCACCGGAGACGGCTTCATTATGTATTCAGATTGTTTATTTCAAGTCGAATCCTGTCTTTAATGACTTGAGTACTATTATTATTATTATTGACAATGTCTTTTAGAAATCTTAAAAAAAAAAATGAATCCGTAGAGATCAAATCCGGACTGTTAGGTGGTCATTTAATTGTTCCATTATTCCCTATCTATATTGGGCATACATTATTCAAATGATCTCGAACGGGTAGGACACTTTGCGGAGTTATCCCATCCTGCATCCAAATCATATCAAGTTTGGCTTCCAGAAAATTCTGCAAAAGATTATTTTCTGCCTCTGGGACAATTATTTCCCGATAGGTAACTGAAAATTCCACACAAAACGCTAACAGTTTTTCTTTTCGATTTTTTAATTTGTTTTACCAATTTATTTGTTGTGCTTGCTTTCCCACGACCTTCGATTTTTCCTATTAAAAACTCCTGCCGTAGAAAAGAATGATTCATCACTCCATAATTTTAAGTAAAAAAATCGGGATCTTCATCCAACTTTTGAATTATCATCATTTGAAACTGTTATAGTACTAAAATAATCGAGACAAAAAATAACGTCAGAAATCTGGGAAATAATAAAAGATGCTGGAAATAACGTAACAGAACAAAAAAACACTAATATTATGGATAAATATGGAGTAATTATAAGTCGTAATAAAGACAAGACAAATATATTTAATAATCATTTTCAAGTGTGGTTTGGTTATCAGCTAAACCCTACAGACTGGGGTTGGAAGTTGGTCAACAATATATTAGAGCCAGTTCAAACTTTACTCCCACCTGCGCCAGAAAAATTGCTGAACACAATTTTTAGCAACTTCAAAAAGGAATGCAGTGCTAAATGTGGTGCAAAAAAGTCGGACTGTTTTGTTCTCTGGCATGCACAAATTGCCAAGGCCGGTCGTGCTCTAATGTTGAATCACCAACAGTGGAGGATTCGTTTGATTCCGACGAAGTGTCATACGATACATCGCTATTGACGCAATTTACTTGCATCCAAAATGAAGATGAAGAAGAAGCAGGAGAAGAAGAAGAAGAACAAGAAGAAGATCAAGAAGAAGAACAAGAAGAATTTGAAAGTTACGAATCAGACGAATGAACTTCACCACTTTTTTTAAATTTACATCGCTTTTATCTTTTCCAATCCAAATTTTCCGTTATTTTGCAATAGTTTCAAATTAAACAGAATCACAACTGACCCGTGGAGTAGGCCTACTGAGGAAACCACGTTAAAAAAAACGCGCTAAGTACACTACCTCATAGGTGGCGTGGAAACGTGTGCATATTATGACGATAACAACTTTTACAACTTTTTGAGTCGTTATATCTCAGAAACGGTGGCTCGTAGGAAAAAAAGTATTGCTACATTTCTTATTGATAATTTTATGATCTACAATTTTGTTTTGAGGTACTTTTATGATAAAACTTACCGTTTTGCTGAAAATCGCGAAATACTCATTTTTTTTACCTTTGACCTCGAGTAAAATTATTTCCATACACGGGAATGATGAGGAACTTTTAAATTTTATTTATAATTATATTTTAAACAATTTTACTGATTTTTATCTTGTTGGGATTTTATGCACCTTCGAATATCTCAATTGACCGGATTATTTATTGTCAATGCAAAGTCTATAGATTGTGAATTTTGTAGAAACAAGCTTCATTTAGTGTCTGTTTTGAGATATTCGCAGTGAAACGTCGTGTAAGATCGATTTTTACCTGTACGCTCCAAACTACTCCTTAGTTTAGACGCTGTTACTGCGAAATAGGTGGGATAAGCTACAAGGTCAATAGGACATTTTTTATACAGAATTTAAAGACAATTTTTTTATGTTCTATACTTTTTTCTCTTCCAAAGAACAGTTTACAAGATAAAAGTGAAAAACCAGTGTTAAGTTCCCGTTAAGGTGGTTTTTTGCAAAAAAGGGAATTTCCATTGCTGAATAGGGTGGAAGCTCTTCGGATGTCTTTTTCTAAACCTGCCAAGAGCAGTCGTCTCAAATATCATTTCTTTATGAGTTATTTCTTCTAAAATGTCTAATGGACTAATAGGAAAATAATTAAAATGATAACCCAAATAGCCACACTACGTCGCATGACAACGATTTTCTGTGCTTATTAGGTTTGAACGTCCTAGGACCTAATATAGCATGCTCAAGATTTCCAGAGAGAGATTTTCATCTTGGGAAAGTACAGAATGTACGTCTTTAGTATGTCCATATTGGGCCTCGCAGTATGGGAATATCACCAAACACTCGTGGGTGCCTCCAACATGAATAACATACTGGTATGCTGGATGAAAGGACATGCACAGTGTAGTGGGAACAAAGTAGCCGACAGACTGGCCAAGAAGTCAGCAGTATCTTTGGACCAGGCCCTGCCAGTCTGTTACCGATCACGGCGATAACACAAATAATTAAAGAGAACACCCAAAATGAAGAAGCTGTGGGATGAAACAAACAGCTATCAGCTTGCTAGGGAACTACTAAAATATCCCAACAAGAGTATTGCAATGGACTACCTGGTATTGTCCAGAACGAACCTACGTTTTATAGCGGGAATCCAAACTGGACACTGCCGTTAAGGAAACATCTACATAGCATGAGATTAAGCTAAACACCTGTCTGTAGAGGTTGTGAAGTTAAGACGGTCCAACATGTACATCGTGACTGTTTTGCCGCCTCATCAATTAGATAATCCACTTTGGGAGAAGATTGGCCTACTTTGGTCGATGTAAAGGATATGCTTTTAGACAGCATCACCACCTACGTAGTAATATTAGGTTGGTTAGAAGCCTAGGCGAGGTATGCCTATAGGGAAGATGTACAAGGGGCCCAATAGGACCTAAGTGCTGTGGTTCAATAATTTTTATTGACCACCCTCCTAACCAATTCCAGATTCCAGATTGGGTCTTGCAGTTTTATTCTGAAAAACAATTTGTATCCAAATCGATTCCTCCTTTTTAGTAAATGCAAAATTTTTGAACTATAACAAATTTATTTAATTAATGACATCCAATAATAATATAGAATTAATTTTGAATTTCCCACTCTATATCTCCTTGATACTCTTCATAGTGGCGTTGCCCATTGAATGATTTGACCGTAAACATTTAAGTATTCTATTCTGGTTACCTAATCATCGCATAGCGTATTATATGATGATATCCAATTATATAAAGATTGCTTTAAATTAAACTGGTATCATTAGAAGAGTTAAGCCAATTGCATGCTTTCCTCGATCACCCGATTTATAACCATGATTTTATTTTTCTAAATCAATATTTAAGTAAGAGAAGGCCTTTGCTGGACAAGTTGACGAACATGAAGAAATAATACCTGCATTTGACCGGTTGGGGCAACAATAAATGCGTTATATACTCTTTGTTAAACTGTGATATTCATTTTGTAATAAATTTCGAATAAGGGACTGTGTTTTTAATTCACTATTTCAACCAGAGTCAAAGACTGATTTTTTTAAAGTCATCAAAACTTATTTTTAAGTTATAAAAAAACTTATATAGCTGTTTGACTTTTAATTTAATCTGTTGGTTTTACATTTATTTACATTAAATTATTCGTTTTCGTTTCAATTACAAACCATAAAAAATCTATAGAGGAGTTTCTAATCCTTTTTCTGGCCACTTTATTGACTAACGTTATATTTAAGACACCTTGTACATTTATCTATAATAAAAGCTGTTGGTTTATTAAGTTGTTCGCTTGGTCGGATTGGGAATATTTAATTTTGATTTATATTTTGTTTACATTCCAATGCATTTCCAAAACGAGTTGTCAAGTGAATAGTATTTTATCTGAGTGATACAGATTTAATTAGTTTTATCTTAGAACGGGAATTCCATATTAAACATCGTTACACCCCAGGGGACGTGAAGCTTTTACTAATCAATTCTTTCACCTAAATTTGCATATTTAAAAAAGAGTAAAAAATATATTTATTTTATCTCATACATGAGTAAACCTTCTAATTATAAACTAAATATAACCTTGAAAACTCTCCATTTTATAAAACAAACAGATGGATGCCGACTACTTATAAAAGAATTTCTATTTTGCTATTTTTTTCTTCATAATAAGGACATTTTCTTTTCAAATACAATTTTAGGTTATAACAAAAATGTGATTAATTCAGTATAATAATAACTCTGAGAATATAGTTATATGCTAGCAAATCTGTTTCATCTTACTACTACTACAAAATATCTCGTAAAAAGACGAAAAAAATAAGATTTTGACAATTGAAATCAGTCAACAACTTTTGTAAAAATTAAAAGCCGCTAAATATAGCCATTTTTGCCATTTAATTACACTGTAATTATCGTAGAAAGTTGTTTCGGAGCTTAAATTGTAGCTTTTGTTGGTACCTACCTACTCTAAAAATTTCATGCAAATATATTAATAACTTTTAGCGGAAGTAGCGAAAATGTAAAAAAGGTGTTTCCGAAAAACGACGTAGAAATGGTCAAACAACTTTTCAAAAAGCAATTTATTCCTGATGAACTTCTCTACAACCCTATTGTCTTTAAATTTTCGTAAGGTTTAGTTTAATACCTTTAAGACGCATTTGAAAACCGGACTATTTCTGAATTTTGGACGTTCGGGCGCTCGAAAGGAGGGGAAGGGACGCTTGGTGGGGTGTTAAAGAACACGCCAAAACCCTCGATAAACTTTTCGAAACTGTAAAAAAATCCGATTTTTTTTTTATATTTTAAATCATATTTTCGCTCTACGGAGCGTTATTTATGCAAAAATTTCAGAAACTCATCAAGGAGTGTAATTTTAGAAAGGTAGTCGCTGCACGCGGACGTAATGTCGCCCCGACCACCAAAATTTAGACAGTGTAACAAAAATCATGCGTTGTGTTAAATATGAGGACAAGTTTATCCAGTCTCTATTCAAAGTATATCGAGAGTTTTAGCGAAAATAGCCTTTAGCGACAAGGGTCCCCTATCATTTCCTAGCAGTCGATTTTGACGGGAAAATGATGGGTTTTAACGGGATTTGCCCTAAACCAGTTCCTCAGTGATTCGGTGTCAGAAAAGTATAGTTACCATGTACTCATATGTGCATGGGACCGCCTTGCCTGAAGGTATGAAACTGTAATTGCAAAACATAATTCAAAGTCGTTGCGATTCAAGCATTTTTAAGCTCCGAGGAGCGATCAAAACTGATATTAAACTGAAAATACGTCAATAGAAATCCCACCAAAAATTTTTAAACATTGAACTTTTCTTGAGTCTTTTTGTGCAATCGTTAGCTATAAACCGCATATTGGATGGTAGTTGGTACATTATAAGTCGTCCGTTCCTCAACATGTGTTGTAGACGGGCCAGACTATAGTATGTCAATACATTTTTCTTGAACGTTTTTGTACAACATGATTTTTTAAAGAGATTTAATATAAATTTTTTTAACTTTATATTTTCATTTTCTTGTGTTTTCAAAATTCTCTTTCAGGTTTAGTTTTAAGAAAGTTTTAGTACTTACTGTGTTAGGTTTATAGTGTTACGACGTCCAATTGGTGCCGTCAGTGAAGCAGTTAAGCATAAATGAACAGTAAGTACTAATTTTGTATTATTCTCCGTCTGAAACAGTGGTTTTGAACCTTTCTTTGTGAACGTTAATATTAGTAGAAGTCCTTCAGACGCGAAAAGATGGATCGTTCACAGGAAGCGCGATCATTTAGCGGCGCTCGAAGTCCGGCTGCAGGAGAAACTTCCCCCACCACGCGTCACTTCCCTTCCGCTCGAGAACCGGAACATCCAAAATTCAGAAATATTCCGATTTTGAAATGCGTTTTAAAGGTACTAAACGAAACCTTACGAAAATTTAAAGATAATAGAGTTGTAGAGAATTTAATCAGGAACAAATAGCTTTTTGAAAAATTGTTCTATAACATATTTAGCGGTTTTTAATTTTTTTTTGCAAAAAGTTACGGACCGATTAAAATTGTCAAAAACTCATTTTTTCATCCTTTTACGAGCTATTTCGTACTATCTTTTGTCTACAAAGTTTTTTTATTTCGCATCGAAAACGTGAAAAAAACTGTTTTCGGCACTTTCATGCCCTTTTTTCAATAGGTTCCAAATAAAACTTCCTGTCCAAAACATATACATCTAATTCCCACTATTTTTCTCCTAATTATGACGTTCACAAAATGCACTGAGGAATTTTTCTAAAAAATGAATTCTCTGCTATCTGACCTGGATTACACGTCGTTGTCGATTATTTGCCTCATTCACAGGATCGCAGTGGCTATAAAGATCCCCTTGAGGTTTTATTAATGAAGTTTATTTGACAGTCTTCGTTTCAGAAAATTTTCGAGTCAGTCAGTTGAGTTGTTTCCCTCCCTCTCTCTCTCTCTTTCTCTCTCTTTCTCTCTCTTAATCAACGCCTTGTTACGATCTTCAGTAATAGTGGGGTCGATCTGGATTTCGAAACAACAGTGTTTTTTTCGATTTTTTTTTGTGTATATTATGTAGTCGGACTCCCTTTATCATCTTATCATGTTCGCGGGTGCGAGGGGGCTGGTGGATGGGGGAAAATTTACATGTAAGATAGGGAAAATCAGTTTTTTGGACATAACTTACTTAGTTTAATTCGGATCGAAAAAGTGTAAAACTGATAAAATGAAGGACGAAGCGCGTAAACTGAATTTTGACTCATCAAAATCGGTCCGGCGGTTCTCGAGATATTGCGATTTGAAGGTATGAATTTGTATACGGATTTTTCGCTGTGGCAGGAACGTACCGAGAGCCGTTTTCACGTTTTTTTTCGGAGAAGAAAATGACTTGGGAACTTTTTTTTCTTCCCCCGATAGACACTCAGGATCTAAGTACTGTGTCCAAATTTCAAGTCGCTAGGTTGATTAGGAGGGAGGGGGAAGGGTAAACGTAAATGAAATTAAAACTTCTGTAACTTCCGCAAGTCGCGCAGCAAACGTAAGATTATGTACTAATGTGTCTACTTTGAGTTCCGCTCATGTATTTTAAATTTTCGCCATAAATAAAGAAATAATTGCGAAATAACTGATTTATTGTTGTTATTGTTTTTAGAAAATGTCATTTTTCGCCAGGAAAGAAAGGGATTGGGGAAATTTTTTTTCGCCATAGAATGTGAAATTTTTTTCTCTTTGATTTGAGCCCAACCCGATTGCGATCAGATGATTAGGAGGGGAGAGGGGACCCGCAGAGTTCTTGCCCTGTAGAGGGGCAAGAGAAAGGGTAAGGGAATTCGGGTCAGGCTCATTTTCAAGGGAAATCAATTCTCTTTCAGGATTTTTTTATTAGGGCCTGCACGCGCGCATGATACATTTATAAAAACGAACGCAGCAATTCAGCACTCGCGCAGCGGGATAGGGGAGGAGCCTAGCGCTTCCAATTCTCTCCCTTCTCTCTCACAAATACACGACCCAATCCGCTCGTCGGGTTTGAAATGTAAAAGGTAGGTTACTAAATTTTTCCCTTAGCATGAGAAATTATTACAGTTTGCTAATTCAGCTCAATATTTCAAGCGCGTCGCACAGGGAAATGAAGCATTTCTCGACCGCCGCTACCTAATATAGACAATTTGTACCAATAAAAAACGAAAAAAAAAAACAAAAAACAAAGGTAGCATTTTAAAGAGGAAGAATTGAGCTTTCGAATGGTATACTTACTTTTAATTTTTATAATTTTTATTTCTTATAAATTGCACGTGAAAGTTAAGCTTTATCATTTTTCTCTCTCTATATTGAAACATAAATATTAAATAAAATACTAATTTAAAAAAATCCCTGTAGATATAGCCTGTTTATATCTTAAACTTCAATCTAAGATTAATTTTTAGGCTCTAAAGTATCCAGGGTACAAAAAAATAATTTTTAAATCATTGGTATTTCTTCCATTTCTTAGGGTTAGGAAATTTTCACTTGTAAACTTGTCTAAAACGGTCAAAAAAGGCTTGTAGGTAAAAAAAACTACCTTTATTTACATTTCAAACATACATAGTAAAAAAATGTATGTAAAATTTCCCGCTCTTTCACGTGGTGCTATCCGTTTTTTAATTATTATTATTATTTTTCGAGATATTAGCAAAAAACTGAATTTTTCCATTTCAGAGGGTTGTTTATAAGGGTTCTCGGGGGTTGATTTTGGTAAACTTTTTTCAGTCACTTTCTACTAGCAAAAACTAGCCTTTCATGAAAAAATTAGCGAGGTAAAAATTAATTCCGACTTAAAACCCCTGGCAACTGGGCTGTAAAATTATGTGAATTTTTCGATGACAGGAACTTTGGAAGTATAATATTATTAAAGTATGTTTAATTCAAAGTACCTCTTGTAGTACACATTTTTCTATTGAAATTAGTGGTTTTTGAGATAAGCGAAGCAAAAGATGGCACTGAAGTATAAAATTGTTTTTCAATAGCTGGAACATTGAAACAAAGCCGCGATAGGGTACCAAATGGTATTTTGCAAAAATCCATTTTTTGCAAAACTAACTTTAAAATTATCTGATATGTTCTATTTTTAAATTTACGAATAATTTGGGTTAATCCCTGCATATTCTTCTTTTACTAATTATTTAAACTAAATGCTCTAAGTTTAACTTAATAATGTAAAGCCAAGTAGGTTGTTTAGTAATTTTTATTTATAAAGTAAATATTCAAAATTGTTTTGCCTTTCATAGATACACATGTTGAACTGTTTAATTAATGCTTACTTTCAATAAGGTATTTCCATCCATCTACTATATAAATATTTGCTTATATGTCTTGTTGTATTTGTATAAGTTCACCATATCTACTGGTTCACTGTAAACTAAATTTTTTAGATGTCCTCATAAGTAGAAATCTAATGGAAATATGTAAGGTGATCGTGCTGGCCACCTAAACGTTAGTTCCTATCCATCTCCCAGAATATATACGTCGCAAATATCTAACTACTGTTCTTGAACTATGTGCCGGTGTTCCGATTTGATGATACCAGATTATGCACTCATAATCAGGATTGAGGAATGTTTCTTAATAACAAATTTGGTAGCTCATCTTACAGGAACCTTAGATATCTAACACCATTTAATGTTGCAAGGAATAGATAAGTTTCTCAATCGACATTTTACTGACTACTTTTTTATTAATTCCAGCGGCAAAATTATTGCAAATAGTAGTCGGATGGTAACTTAGATCTTCGAGTCATGAATTGACCTCGGAGCAACGTTCCTTGGATCTTGCAAACCTACTACTTTAATTTGGAACACCTACCAACGTTAGTTTAATGTCAGAAAATGACTTATTTAGGTTTGGTGTGTTTTAAGTAATCATCAAACGTTGATTAGACGTTAGTAACTGACTAACTAGAACTGATACGTAACTTTTCAACGTCGGTTAGACGTTGGTAACCGATCTAACAGATTTAGTTCTTTTTAGTCATATACCAGCGTCGATTAAACATTGGCGACTGCCTAAATAACTCTTTCATTTTTCAGTAACCTACCAACGTCGGTTAGACCTTGGTAAGACGTTGGCAAGATACAGTTTTATATTCGTAAATTTGTATACGTATGTACCGACTTCGCCATATTTATTAATTCTATCGACATCAAAAATAGACGGCCATGTTAGATAAACGTTTGCAAAGATTTTAGAATCACTAAATTTATAGTTTAAAAAATAAAGTACTCAGAATTAAACACACTTTAATAATATTATACTTCCAAAGTTCCTCCTGTCATCGAAAAATTTCTATCTAGCGCCGCTGTCATTTGCAACATTTGAAAGATAAAATAAAGTCACCGAGAATATCTAACGACTGGCGTTTACAGAATTTAGATTTCTTTCGTTACCAGGGAAACTGCTTGGGGGATTTTATGAATCACCCTATAGATAAAAGGTGGGAAACTGCTGTAGAATTTTAATTTGTTATAAAAATAAAGTGTGCAATTATTTTAATAAATTTGTTTAATTCCTACTTAAAGACTAAACCTCTAGAATTATATCTGTCAATAAAGTTATTATAACATTTCTCTAATAAATCAAATTAATTAAGTTATTTTTTTAATTCTAATATCCACTAATAAATATGTATACGGTGATGTTTCTACTATTCTTACTTTTCTAAATATCTAAATGTGGAACAACAAATCTGCTCTAATACTACACCAACCTACGACTGTCTGGTTATTTGTTTATTTACAACAGCATGGAATATTTTACAAATAAATCGTGCTCGAATTTCAAGCCTGTCAAATTAGCAATAAATAAAAAAAATCTCGTATGAGACAATAGAAAGTAAGGATTTCTTATTGTTTTTTACTTCATTAAATCAACTAATAAACTCTGATGGTAAATCCGCCTTAGAAGTAAATATGTTCTGATACAAAATTGTACAATTAGAATGATTATTATTAGTAATATTACAGTTCACCATACATTACATTTTCAATAGAGCTATATCTATTATTCTCACAGTTAAATATTATTTGATGTCCGCCAAAATGAACTCAATTAGCTCTGACGTCACAACTTATGCAACCGGACATACTACTGTCATAGAAATTTTGATCCCGTCGAATAACATTGGAATTTGAGCCTTAATACCTTGTTCATAAATAGATACTATAAAATATAATGCTAAAATATTGCCATACATTTTAATGAATTTCTCGGTTGAAAGAAATATTTAAGAACTTCCAGTACCAATCTCATATACACAAGATATGTTAATATATATATATATATATATATATATATATATATATACTTAACAAAATATATAAGCCAACACAAAGTGAATAAATTATTACAAAAATAATAGAAGTTTAGTAAAATAGCTCCATCTGGTGACGACTTATTGCAATCAAGTTGGTGACAAATTCGGACTAAGTATATACTTATTTAACAAAATATATAAGCCAGCACAAAGTGGATAAATTATAACAAAAATAATAAAAGTATAGTACAGTAAAAATATATCTACTACGACAGTCCAATATTCCACTATTTCCTGTGAAAGGAAATCGATTCATTGCCACCAATCAAGGTGAACAATGTGCGTTTCCAAATCAATTGAAAATAATGTCCTATAACTTCCGACATTCTCCGTCTTCAATTGGAAAAAGTAAAATAAAATCTGATTGCAATAAGCCCCCAGCAGGCATATTTCCAGTGCAGTGCTGTTGTGCATCGCCAGCCGCAGAATAGTTTCGAACTCATTAGCTCTCATCAGTGCGACATAGGCAAATGTACAACATCACTTCATTTGCCTTCTATATTCATTAAATTACGGACACGAGCTATCCACAACTTGCGAATAGCTCCATCTGGTGACGACTTATCGCAATCAAGTTGGCGACAAACTCGAACTAAGTACTACGACAGTCCAGTATTCCACTATTTCCTTTGAAAGGAAATCGATTCATTGCCACCAATCAAGGTGCACAATGTGCATTTCCAAATCAATTGAAAATAATGTCCTATAACTTCCGACATACTACGTCTTCAATCGGAAAACACAAAATGAAATAAAAAATAAAAATAAAATCTGATTGCAATAAGCCCCCAGGAGGCAGATTTCCATATGTGTATTTATATAAGATTTAATAAACCTTTAATTTTATTTTAATAATGCCAAATATAAAACAGTAACAGTTTCCTTCAAATGAAATGAAGAATATGAAAATTTAAATTATGTTGCTAACTTCAATAGTCTTGCTTGATTTCACATTTATAGTTTATAACCTACTTTTTTTTTCTCTAATCAAATTTTGTATTCTTTTTAAGATGTTTGAACTATGGATTTATGTTTTGTTCCTGAATATGATCGTACTAACAAAAATGGATACAAAATGTTTAATTTTTCAAAGGATGCCAAGTTAGAAGAAAAGTATGAGCTACTTATTGGGTGGGTTAGGGTTATTTATATTTTACTTTGTTATAGAGTTTTCTAATAGTAAAATTAAGAGTACTGTAGTACAAGTTATTAAAATTTATGAAACAATTTCCTTTTTGTAATATTATTTACTATTTACAATTAATTATATACAAGATTTATTATAAACTATGTACCTAGTAAATATTATTTGTTCTATTTTCAAAAGAGACGATAGGAAATCCTCTCGGACAATTACAAGAATACTGCGACAATACCTTCAGACAATACAATCTAAAACAATAATAATTTTTGTGATGGGTGTTAACAATAATTTAACAATTATTTGTTAGATAATTTGTTAGATAATGTTGAGTTCTTCTTTTAACATTGGTAGCTAGGTTGTACAAATATCTACAGAACAATTCGATAAGCACTTATCTTCATTTAATAAGATTATTGCTGATTCTTTAATTTTTCTTTTTAACAAAAGTAGATACCAAAAAAAGAAAAATTAAAGAATCTGCAATAATCTTATTAAATGAAGATAAGTGCGCATCGAATTGTTCTGTAGATATTTGTACAACCTGGCTACCATTGTTAAAAGAAGAACTTAACAAACTCAACATTATCTAAAAGAAAATATCATCAGTTCTATGTTCTGTGTAAGTAGTAAGTATCTATGGAAATAACATAAACAGAATCTTAAAGCTGTGTATTTGACATACACAGCAAAATAAGAGTTCTTCCAAAAAAGGCTTCGAAAACGGAAAGAAATTACTTTCCGAGACGTCAGCAAAATACATTATTTCTGTGTTTATTCCGATTTATATTATTTGCACATAACCTCTGACTATTCCTTTGGCGTAAACGTCACGGGCGCAGAGGCTTTTTTCCAATAATTCTATTATTTTGTAGATTCCGTTATTTGTTTTTGAAGAGGATAATAATGCATGTGGTAGAAAACTCAAATAATAGGAAAGAATATTCGTAAAATGCCACAAATAACTTTCAGATAATATTTTGTACATCCGTTCATTAAAACAACTTCTATTTCATCCTGCAAAATTCAAGACCTATCTTCAGTACTTCAGTTTCTGGATAGTTGAATAGATCTCCCCTATTTCTTAAATATTTGAATAGGAAAGTATCACCTTCCTGTTTCAAACTTTTTCTTATATAATACTTCACAGTCTTCTTAGTTGCTAATCTTACTAGCACAAAGTGTTCTACTTCTGGCCTGATTATTTCTTCTTCATCATCACCATCATCTTCTATCCCTTCTATTGTTTCTTTTTCCAAATCATCTATTTCTCAAGCTGATTCGCTTTCGAGTTAGGTATCTGCTTCAAAAGCAGCTTCAGTTTCTTTTACAGTACTATTATTATTTTCCTTTGAATTTCCCGAGCAACCTTCAAAACTAATTGAACTTCCTGGATGTACTTTTATGATCTTTTTTTGATTTGGAAGGTCCAGAGGATCTTAAACCAGTTAAATAATTTAATAAAGTTTTATATTTTGATTCCCGTATGTTTTTATCTAATTTGTAGTTAGGTAGTTTCTTCAGTACAGCATTCTTATTTAATTGAAAGATGCCTGTAGTCCTAAATCTGTGTTTAATTACAGTACTCTCATTTATTTTCATTTTTTCCATAAGCTTGCCTAATAAACTAGGAAAAGAGCATTTATTCAAACTGTTATTTCTAGAATTTTTTAATTTATAAGTGGTAAGTATTTGTCTCCAAGCTGTTTTGAGAAATCTGAAGAAGCCAAGATCCAATCGTTGTGTTATATGTGAAGAATTTGGTGGGAGAAAAATAAAAACAATATTGTTTTGTTGGCAAATACGTAGAACATCTGGATTTATATATGAAGTTGTCACCAACAACTGCTTTTTTGCCATTTCTTCTTCTGGCCATAGCTTTCATGAACCAATTTTCAAACGTGGGGCCATTAAACCACCTGGACAATTATATCGAGTATTGGGAGGATCCCAATACACCATTGGTCATAAATTCTTTTTGACTTATAAACTATATAGAGAAGTAAAACTTCTCCTGAAGAAAATACCACAAACATGATTTATATGCATGTATAAGTGCTATTGAGGACCCTTTTGGGGTATTTTGTGCTTCTTCGAAATACACATTTAGACGAACCCGAATCGTCCCGCAAAGTTTCATCATAATTTATCACGTTATCGGGAACAACTCCTTCCAAGCTATTTTCCAGATTCCTGAAATATTCTTCAATTTCGTTTTCGTTCTTTTCAGCTTTGTTTCTGTTAATGTTTTGACAGTGTCTTTAACTTAATAAGTGGGAATGTCTTTTTAGAAAACTGTAACACCAGTATTCTCCTGGCATGTTTTGTTAACAATCCCATTTATTAAAAAATCTCTGACAATAATACTCAAGTCTAACATTGACAAAGGGCAACCATATTCCGCACAAGCAATGACTATATCGATAAGACTCCTTTCATCGATTTCATTCAAGGGGCGCCATATTTCAGGAGGTGCCTGTCTCTCAGTTTATTGTCGAGGTTCTTCTTGGAATATACGTTTTGGTGCAGCATTGGATGACATGCCTCTTTTTATTGCTGCTACTGCTCTTGCTAATGTTTCTTCTGAATAATTAACATACTTTGTTGCACTTAATTTACTTTTATGCTTTTGGCATGTTTTGTACTGAAAGAAAATATTTTGTTTTACTATTTTCTGACAATTAATAGTATGGAATAGTATGTTAATTCTTTGGATGTGGCTATTTATACATACTGTCCAGGCAATTCACGCCGCACATGCGCGATGACGTTCAAACATATTGATATAGTAAGAATTATAAGGTTAACCATCAGCAGTCTGTGGTGTAATACTTAGTGTTCCCGATTCTCACACGTGAGGTCGACGGTTCGAATCCGCTTGCTACAGTTTTTTTTTTACCACATTTTGTTAACTAAAATACGTAATACGAATATTTCTTTAGGTTAGTTCGTTGGGTTAAATATGTTAATATTTTTTGATGTAGTATAGTTGTTTATGATAGATAATGTCCCTTGCCCTCGACGGCTATACTGTATGTATAAATAGCCAATTTCTTATACATACTGTATGTATAAATAGCCAATTGCGTATACATACTGTATGTATAAATAGCCAATTGCGTATACATACAGTATGTATAAATAGCCACATCCTAATTCTTTATATATCATTTATAAAATTTAATAAGAGCTTCATTAAATGTACTTTGAGATCATGTAATAAAATTGGTTAAAATTAATAGTTTACCCCAGGTAGCCTCTACTGTTAGGAACAAATAAAAACTCGCGAAAGATACCAGCTCACTAACCTTAGCGAAACAAACACACATCAACAACCACCACAGCGATACCGACCTAAACGTGCTTCGTGATATCGTGCTGTGTTTACACAATTTTTAAGGCTAAACTTCAGCAGTGCTACCAATCTAAAATGTACACACAAAAACACTTTGTGGGTAAGGTTGGCAGAGTTACCAAGAGGTGCAAAGTAACCCCGTTTTACGGTGTACTGTACTTAGGTACTACACCTACCTCAACTTTAACATTTTTTTCTGTCATACTTGCTTGAACTTCTCCACATATAGGGTGCAGCTCATTATCATACTGCATTTTTTTAACATATCCTGAAGCTACAGAATTTTCTCTTTTCCGGATGATTTTAGTTTCTTTGCAGAACTCAAATATTACACTCTATTATTACAGCTGTTTTTTTTAGACGTTTCAATTAGGTATACTTATATACATATACCAAAATACTTATTCGTAAAATATTAAATTAGAAATCAAAAAGTTTTGAAAGATATACCTGTTACTTGCACGAGGTTATAAACTTTTTAGAGAACCGACAGAGCAAAATGTAAAAACTAACTTGAACTTAGCAGCAAACTAAATGACATATTTTCTTATTCTCAATTCCTATTGGAGGATACTATAATTCATATGCAATATCAATTTATTTAATTAATTAAATATTAATTTCCTCTAATGTATTTTACATATATATAATTTCACATACTTTATGAATATAAATTAGTTACTGAAAGTTCTTAAATATTTTTTGTGAGGTAGAAATGAAATTCTAAGCTATGTTTTAACCCTTCGATAATAGTCTTTATTAACCAGAACAATAAGGATCAAGTTCCAGCGCATTCATTTCGCGCCATTAGCGTTATGATAGTAGTATGTTGGGTTGCTTAATAGTGACGTCACACTAATTCAGTAATTCAGTTAAGAAATTTTGCCAAGTTTTAGTTTCTCTTATCTAAATAAAATTTGAAATGTGTAAAATGACAAATAAACTTAAACTTATCCTCTTTTCAGTCTCATTTTTGACATCAAGGCCTCTTGAGGAAAACAGCGGACAGGGCACAAACTTACATAGTCCAGTAAATTAAGAATGAACTTTCAGAACAATTCTAATATAGCTGGATCCTTGTATACAACCTTTATTTAGTGATGATAAATAACTTGCAACAATCCCCATCGATACCATGGCGGCTCATTATGTTTTTCCATTTGATAGTTTACGAAAAGTGAGCGGATTCGTTGCCTTTTGTTGATTTAGCTTATTGTTACGTGCTTACATTTTCAGTAAACACTCCGTGGATTCGAATAACTTGCAACAAGAATTTTCACAAACCACTGATTTATTTAATCACTAAAATTACACTAGCAAATACTTAAAAATCACACAACTAATAATAACTTAATCTAATATAATTTCACTACTTTTAAAACACTAAGCACTTTACTTTTCTTCTTAAACTTGTCAACTCTTGTCTAACCTAAAAACTCTCTTGTCTGTTTACTTCACTAAACTGCATACTTCACTCAACTGAACTCTTCTTCTACAAACTGTCTCTGTAACCAGAACTGTACTGGATACTAAACTGAACTGTTTATCCTTCACTAAACTGTACTGTACTGTTCTCTCATCTGCTGGCTTCACCTCTTTATATACCCACTTGGAATGTCCAGAATATCATTGTAGAACTTTCCAGAAATATACTGGAATTCTCTATAATTTTCTTAGGCACTACTAAATGGTGGTTCGCCAGTTGGCCCACAGATGGCGTCACCCTTCTGGCCAGGGAGTAATTACAACTCTCCTCTCTGTTAGAGGGCAGCACATAACACTGCCCCCTCCTTAAGCCTGAATGTCCCGGTCAGGCATTTCAGATACCCCAGTATACTTTTCCAGCCTGTCCAGGTGCACGATCTTCATCTTGGACTTCTTTCTACGTTGAATCCTATAAACAACGTCGTTGATCCGAGTGATGACAGAATACGGTCCTTCCCAAGGTGAGCGAGGCTTCGAGAATCCTTCTTCACTCCGCTGTGGGTTATACAGCCAAACCGAGTCCCCCACCTTGAATCCTGCTGAACTGGCATTGCGGTCATATCTAGCCGTCATTCGATCACCACTCCCTGTAGGTGACCTCTTGGCAGCCACATTCGCACAAACCTTGCAACTGCGACACCAAGCCTCTACATCCTGACAGCTATTTACCCAGTAAAATCGCTCCCGTACTCTAGCCAAAGTCTTATTTCTGCTAAAGTGCTCTCTGGATATTCCCTCGTGCACTTCCCGAAGTACTTTTGGTACTCGGCACCTGGGTATCAGCAACCGCATGGTAACTTCTTTCTCATCCGGGCTCTCCCATGCTCTCCGTAATAGGCCATCTATAACCCTAAGTGAATCCCATTGCGCCCATAAAGCCTTCAGTCCAACACTTTTACTGGAAACGTCCTTCCATTCCGGGCGGATTCCTTTTTCTTTCGCCTTCAACATTGGTCCAATTTCATCGTCGTTCAGTTGTTCCTCTCTTAGAACTTTCCTTGACCAGTCCTTCGGAACCTCTATCTTAACTGCCTTCACTTCTGCTATATCCTGCTGCTTCTTTACATTCTCGGCATTCACTTCCTTAGGGCTCCTCTGGCGACAGTACCTCTTGACATGCCCCAATTTGCCGCAATTATAACAGCGGATTCCTTTTGTCAGACCTCCAGCACTTCGCTGCTGCTTCGGCTCCTGTTTCGGCGGTTGCGGTTCCTGTTTCAGCTCCGGTCGCGAACTTAATTCGTTTAGTATTTGTGCGACCATTTTCTGTATGTCTGTTAACATAACAATCAATCTCATCTTATCAGAGCGGACTTCCTCTTTCTTTGCAGTGTTTACTTCTCCAGGATTCCATTCTCGACACTGCCGCATCATATGTCCTGGTTTGCTGCACTGATAACACCGAATCACCTTCCTTGGCTGTCCTTCGCTCTGTTCTCTTTCCTGCTTCCTTGGAGCATCTGGTTTGGTCATCAACTGGCTTATCATTTTGTGCATGTCAGCCATCAAAGATTCCATATTTGATTTTTCTAAATGGTTCCCTTCTTCTACTTTCATGGCTCGTACTCTCGGATGTAGAGTCTCTTCATAAGCGGCTTCAACTTCGAGGGCATGGATCAAGGCTTCGCTACCAGTCTTAGCTCGAGATAATCTAAGGACTCGCCTGATCTCCTCGTCTCTTATGCCATCAATGAAAGTATCAACTGTTAACTGTTCCTGGAATTCTTTGGGTGCATCCGGGTAAGCCAGGTACGTCAGTCGCTCAACAGCTGCTTCAAAATCTTCTAAACTTTCCCCAACCTTTTGTGTGCGTGATTTGAGCTGAGTCCTGTATACTTGGGCGAGGTGTTGGTCGCCATATCTTAGATCTAGTGCAGCTTCCAAAACTTTAAAATCACGTTGCTGCGTCACTGGGATACTCTGAAGCAACTCTGAGGCTTGGCCCCTTAATGCTAGCACCAATGCCATAGCTTTGTCTTCATTACTCCAATTGTTTGCGTATGCCGCTGCCTCAAATTGTCTTTTATAGGTTGACCAAGAGGTTTGACCATCAAAGGAAGGCGGTTGTAATCGAGGACCTGACGATGATAATACCAGCTGGCCTCCTTGTTCTCTTAACAGTCGTTTAAGTCGCTCTACCTCTCCTTCAACTGCACGAAATTTTCCTTCTATATCGGTAACTTTCCCTTCGACGCCCGTAACTTTTTCTTCGACACCAGTAACTTTTTCTTCGACGCCAGTAACTTTTCCTTTGATTTCACTTATTTCAGACTTTATGTTACCTATATCCTCTTCAATTTTGCTTTTGAGGTCTTCAGTGGCTGAAAGGATAACATCTTGTTGCCCCTGTATAATTTTCCTTAATTCTTCTTCACGTCGCTCTTCCTGATCTAGCATCATTTTTCTTAGTTCATCTTTTTCTTCCTGACGTTTTCTTTCTTGTTCTTTTTTCTCTTCTAGACGTTGTTTTTCTTGTTCTTCTTTCTCTTCTAGACGTCGCTTTTCTTGTTCTTCTTTCTCTTCTAGACGTCGCTTTTCTTGTTCTTCTTTCTCTTCTAGACGTCGTTTTTCTTGTTCTTCTTTATCTTCTTGACGTCGTTTCTCTTGCTCTTCTAGCATCATTTTGCTAAATGCAGCTAACATGTCTTGCATTTGTTTTTCAGCAGCCTGCTTCTTGTTTCCATTCAAAACTTAACGAACAACACTAACAAGTCTTATTTAAAGTCTATATTTCTTTCCAGTTCGACTCACTGCACTATCTCCAGTGGTTTCCGAATAGAACACTATGGAACTTCGTCGAATTCTTCAGAAATTCTGTTGCAATTCCGCTTCCGACACCAATTGTTACGTGCTTACATTTTCAGTAAACACTCCGTGGATTCGAATAACTTGCAACAAGAATTTTCACAAACCACTGATTTATTTAATCACTAAAACTACACTAGCAAATACTTAAAAATCACACAACTAATAATAACTTAATCTAATATAATTTCACTACTTTTAAAACACTAAGCACTTTACTTTTCTTCTTAAACTTGTCAACTCTTGTCTAACCTAAAAACTCTCTTGTCTGTTTACTTCACTAAACTGCATACTTCACTCAACTGAACTCTTCTTCTACAAACTGTCTCTGTAACCAGAACTGTACTGGATACTATACTGAACTGTTTATCCTTCACTAAACTGTACTGTACTGTTCTCTCATCTGCTGGCTTCACCTCTTTATATACCCACTTGGAATGTCCAGAATATCATTGTAGAACTTTCCAGAAATATACTGGAATTCTCTATAATTTTCTTAGGCACTACTAAATGGTGGTTCGCCAGTTGGCCCACAGATGGCGTCACCCTTCTGGCCAGGGAGTAATTACAACTCTCCTCTCTGTTAGAGGGCAGCACATAACATTATTATAAAATTTGTAGATTATACACAATTTTTCACGTACGTCCAACCGTTTTAATGATACGAAGTCAAACACACAAATAGTATACAATACGTTCGTTTCCGCGCCACTTTCGAGGTATAATGCAAGGCGAGTTTTTTATGTAGTTCTGCGGTAGGCCTAATTCATGTTACAGAAAATTATGATTCTTCCTCATTACTGTCTTCAACTTTTGGTATTTCTTCTTCATTTCCATTACCACATTGTTTCTCTGACGTATTTGTTGATGAATTAGCGAAGCGGTTTATTTCACTGTATTCCATTTCTATCGAGAGGCAGACCGTTGTGGAAATATGATGTGCATACAAACTGAAAATCAGCGAAAATCAATGGAAATAAATTTGACAACAATTGCACTGCACATGTGCCTATAACGAATCCTCAATGGCAGAGTTAGTTTTGTCGAAGAAGATGCGAATTTTACTGCGGTAAAATCTGCCGATTATATATTCTTTTTCATCCGGGTTGTGTGTATAATATAATAGACGTGTGGCTGTTATGTGTTCAGTAAAATACTTACCCTGAAATTCTTCTATTTATCGTATACTTAATGTCCAGTTTAATGTTTAGTAAAAACTCCGAAATATCGAAATAATCTCACTTTACAACAGTTCAAATCCACTACCTTCGAGCCTTGTTTACGTAACGTCAGAACAAGGTCACAGACTTGATTTATTCAGAGAATCCCACATTTTATCAGAATTTATTGTAGGATATGCGACGAGATACGAAATATTTATGACTGACTTTAGATATAAGTGTAGAAGCTGGCTGGTTGGCCTTTGCCACTACGATCTTTTCAGGTCTATTGTGTCACTCCTAAGGAATCTTTCCTTACAATACCTCGCCGAGTTTTGTCTTTTGTATCAGACTCCATGGCTTTGATGGAGGCCCCTTAATAAGGCTGTCTGCTCTTGGCTTTCCTCTCCAAGTAATTGAAATATGAGCTTCACTAGGCAATCACAATGTCAAAATATATGAGCTGTAATTCATACAACGCATGGTATGTCGACCTCCCTGGTTCGTATGCATATTTTTCGCTCACTAAGGAAATTTTCCCTTAATGTTTCGTCTCTAATGTCTAGTGTCTAATTCATTAGCCTTTCCAACGTTTTGAGTAGGAAAGGGGATAGACTTATAAGCCTATATGACTTGGGTGTTTGGTCCGACGTTCAAGCTAATTTTGGTCCTGCCATATATAATAAGAAATTAGACAGCCACCAATTCCAGAAGCCAGAGGCAGGCTTGTGCGGAAAGGGGTTACACATTGAAAAATGCGGACATACATCCGACAGCACCAGTACCAGAGCCGGAACTCGAACCCGGTAGCGCTATGCCTATTCGATTAATCGCAATTGCCACGTGGCGCCTTAACCAATGCGGCTATCGGCTAGACTGTTGGCTAAGTAGGCCAAGCAGGTTCTGAATATTTTAAACAAATGGGGAATTAATACCTTCAGCCTCTTCTAGATCAAAATTTGATATATTCCACCCATTCCAGGAGATTTGAGTAGTTGAAAGTTACTAATTGCCTATCTCATTATATTAGGTTTTACTACCTTAGTGGCCAGCCTCCAGCCTCCAGGTTTGAGCCGTTCTGGCATTTGGTCTGGGTGCTGTGTATCCTTCAAGTCTGTCATTATCAGTGAGCCTGGAAAGTGTGCCTCCATGAGCAATTGAATACTTTCCGTCAATGTGTTTGTGCAGGTTTCATACCCTCTTTTGATAGTATCTAGTTCATTTGCAGTACAGTTATCAATGGCCAGAACTCTATGATTTCTAGAGGCTGCAGGGCCTTCGCTGACCTCTTTGTAGGACCTTTTCACGAGTCTCTCTTTGCCTTAAGGACTTCTTTGTTATACAGCGTAAGTTTCACTTTGTAGGTATCCCAATCTTGGTTGTATTTAGCTTTATCAAATAGCCTTCTACCTCAGGCCTAGATGTTTGTTCCACCAGATTCTTTTACCTCTAGTTTTCCTTGTTCTCTCCGAAAAGTTTTCCTGGCAGGAAGCTTTATCGCCTCGCTTACCTGTTCCACTGCCAATACAAGGCTCTCTACATTTCTTTCGGAAACTATTCCTCCCTCAAGATGCCCTCTGAGGGACTTTAGATATCTTTCCCATTTGGTCCTTCGGGATTTCTGAATTTGGCCTCCGTCAGAGATGGAGTCGTGATTTTTAATCTAATATGTCGGTGATCAGAACCTGACAGCTCTTCTGCCACATGTCAATTGTTTATAATATCACTCACATTACTCGTACATAAGGTTAAGCTTAATATTTCCTTACGCACAAGAGTGAAAAAGGTAGGTTTCTTATCTGTGTTGGCTATTAGCAGTCTCTCACCCAGGATGAAATGTAAATAACGATTCACCCCTTATGTTGATGTTGGAGCTTCCCCACACCATATGGTGTGCCTTGGCATCACATTCGATCATAAGTGGAATATTTCGCTCCCCACAATAGGCGACTATGTCGCTCATTAATTGCAGTGATCAGAATCCTCTGACTGACGTTAGTCTTTACAAGGTATTATCGAAAAATGGAATTGTTTTAGAGTACCGTACTCTGTATCATACTTATTGTGAGGCCATATCACACCGTTTTTCCCTGATAAGAAGCTATTAATGATAATAACAAGAAAATAAATGTTCCTTAGTGCTTTTTCTCCAATATCTCCCTAGGCCCGATTCTCAAATGACGGTGAAAATTATCACTTGTGACAAACTTGTGAAGAACGTATTCTCGACAACTTTCTGACAACAAAGTTTAGTAGACAATTGTTTCTCGATGATTAGCAGGTGGGAACATCGCATTCGGATAATTATCAAGAGCCGATTCCGAGTGTGCCCCGAGGATTATATAAATCTGTGGGGAATATCTTTAATTTTTTTTGAGGTTAGACCTTTCCATTTTTTCAAATATGGATAATAAAAAATTGTCCTACTGCTCATGTGAACGATCCAGCTATTCGCGTCTGAAGGACCTTTATTATATTTTCCAAAAATGAATATTAAACGTTCACAAAGAAGGGTTCAAAACGACTGTTTCAGACGGAGATTAATACAAAATCTATACTTACTGTTCGTGTATGCTTAACTGCTTCACTGATGGTACCAATTGGACGTCATAACACTATAAATGTGACACAGTAAATACTCACACTTTCTTAAATTTAAACCTAAAAAAGAATTTTGAGAACACAAAAAAAAGACAATAGAAAGTTAAAAAAATGTATATTAAATCTCTTTAAAAATTATGTTTTACCAAAACGTTCAAGAAAAATGTATTGACAAACTATAGTCTGGTCCGTGTACAACACATAGTGAGGAACGGAACGACTCATAATGTACCAACTACCATCCAATGTACGGTTTATATCTAACGATTACACAAAAAGATTCAAGAGAAGTTCAATATTTATAAATTTTTGGTGGGCTTTTGCTTGCCTATCTGTTTATGTATTATCAGTTCAATAGTAATTTGGTTCGCTCCTCGTATGCTTGAATCCCAATGATTTTGAATTATATTGTAGAAATTATATATTCATACGTTCAGGCAAGCCGGTCCCATGCACATCTGAGTACATGGTAAAGATACTTCTCTGACACCGAATCACTGAGGAACCGGTTTAGGGCAAATCCCGTTAAAATCCATCATTTTCTCGTCAAAATCGACTGCTAGAAAATGAATAGTCACCCTTGTCGCTAAAGGCTATTTTTGCTAAAATTCTCGAAATACTTTAACTAGAGACTGGATTAACTTGTCCTCATATTTAACAGAACGCATGAGTTGCAGTGCTTAACAACGTGGATTCGTAAAAAGTCGGTTTTCGTTATACTTTCTCAATTTTGTGGTCGGGGCGACATTACGTTCCTGTGCCGCGATATTTAGTATATTTTCTAAAATTACACTCCTTGATGAGTTTCTGATATTTTTGCATAAAAAAGGCTCCGTAGAACGAAAATGTGATTGAATGTATAAAATCCTCTTCCAACGGAATTTTTACGTGAAGCACGCTTTTCATGTGAAATGTTTCGTTGGATTTTGTTACAGTTTTGAAAAGTTTATCGAAGGTTTTGGCGTGTTCTTTAACACTCACAACAGCAAAAAATATGTTGGTAGATTTATTGAAAAGTCGAGAATATGAGAAACTAATTTCGGTAGTAAAAAATGTTTTAAACAAATTTTTAAGATTTACTTTTTCGTCAAATGTTAATCCTGATATACGTTCCCTTTAGCTACAAACGGTTGGAGTAAATTTATGAGCTCCCTATAAGTTCTTTTGTAAGTCTGTATGTTTTTCGAAATTTCCTTTCACTCATATTAAAGCCGTTCTTATACACATGGGTTTATCTCTGGTTTTGTAGTGCAGCTTCATTATTTTCCATATTTTTGACTGCATTTAAAAGTTCAATGCTTTAGTTCATCATATTTGTAGAAACAAAAACCGAAAAGATCTTTGCACTGAATTAAACATAACCACACAAATATAGATGTATAGAAATAATATTGCATTTTTTTACCCTCTCTCCCTAGCTAAGTAGAGAGAGCACGTCAATTATCATTTTTATTCAAGGTATCGATCATGACATTTGATTGTCGACGGGTTATACCCACTCTTTTTATGTCCATTAAAAATTGTCTTCTATGACAATAGTTAGAAAATAATAAAATGTTCACTTCCTATTTGTCGTCCACGACATCGGTGTGGTGACATTTGAGAATCAACCCCCTGGATTCGATCTATGGCACTAGCACTGGCAATGTCGGCGTTTAATGGATGTTGCCTGCATTTTTTCAAACGTGTAACCCCCTTCTGGACAGCCCTTGGCTTTGGATTTGGGAATTGTTTACTATATGTGGTGTGCTATGTTGTAGGTAGCAATACGTGAAATAAACTACCATAATGTACACTTTAAAAATGTATATGTAGATATTATATATGTATTATATGCAACACATATAAGCACAATAAGGGATAATATGTCTGAGCTAATGTTAATGCTAATCAAATGGGCTGTGGATTATTGCATTATCATGAATTAATCGGGGTCTTAATCAATTCCAATTAGAACAAATTAGTTAGTATTATTATTAATGTCACTGACAACTATGATTATTGTCTGTAATATTATATAACTGTACACTGTACAGATCGTTTTGACCCTCACGTATGTTAAGCGAAATTTTTTAGTTTAGGAGTTTATGGGATCTTAGAATTTGCGATGCTTAGATGCTATGAAGAATGCGTACATTTTCTGTAAAATCTAGCAATTAAAAATAATTTTCATGTGTATCTTCAATGTATCTCTGTTCAAATGAAATCGATAAGCAACGCTGATAAATAAGAAAAAAAATTGTTAGCTAACAAACTTCCGACAACGGGTAGGTACATTTTTTTGTGCAATGCCGAAATGCCGTGTTAAATAAGTAAATAAAGTTTTACGACAGTTCAAAGTGTCAGATGTAATAGTACATAAATGACGATTGACGAACCCCAAATTCTTACAATTCAATATTATCTGTTTACCTACTATTGACAGGGGTTTAAAAAACCGAAACACGTGTAGAATTTCAGTAAAACAATTTAGAAACATTCAAATGCCTCATTTATTCATATTTAAGACATCTCAGAAAAATAATTTTATGTTCATGTTCCTAGAACCCAATATTTATTTCACTGTTCACTGGAAGGTCTAATATGCGAGAGTACCGCCTTAACGGTTTAGCTTTATTATATATTCATCGAAATATAGATTTAGATTATAGACGACGAAGTAAACTAGATAAAAAAAGTTTATAACTGGAAATTGTTTTCGAACATACAGAGCGAACCACGACGAAATTACAGGACCAAGTGCCTTTTTTTAAATGGAATGCTATGTATATCAGTACATTTTTTGAAGCCCCTTTCTAGGCTCTATTCATTCCTATACTAGCATTGAATATTTCCCAACCACTTGGATGTAATGAATTTTTTTGTTTAAATAATGCAATCTGCAGATGGATATTTAAAAAATCACCGCAGTCACAATTATGGGTTTTAAGAAAAACTTATTGAATACCAGTTACAAGACATCTAATTAATGTTTTTGAATCATTTTTATTTCTTGAAAATGTACAGGTCAGCCAAAAATTATTTTTCAATTAAGAACATTTTAAATTGAATTTTCTCAATTTTTTCAATGTAGAAATAAAAAACGAACATTTTTTGTAAGTTAAGTTTAGTAGGCTCGTTTGATTTTTGACAGTTCTAAAATATTGACAATTCGTTAGCTTTCGTGGCGTTTTTCAAGCGAACTTCCGTTAAAATCCAATTATTTCTACAAATAATGCATGAAGGTAGTGAAAGTGAAAATTTTAAATCTATAACAAACACGTTTGTTATAATGACAAAACAAATGTTCAAATAAATTATACACTGTCAAATTTGATGAGTGATGAAACGAAAGTTACGAAAAATATTTTAATCTGCAAAAAGGTACGCATTTACATAAATTTAGAAACTTAATAAGGGAAAAACAGATTAGGCAATTACAAAATATAAATAATAATCCTTTAATTGACAGGACTGTCATTAATATGTCAAAAATACTTTTGTCCATTTCAGACAGGCTTGGACTATCAAAAGGTTTAAATTTTGCAATAAACCCGAAAACTGTTCCAAAATTTGACATAGTAGCGGCAATAGAAAAAACGGCTCAAAATTTACCAACAGATAGTGGTAATGAATATCGCATACGGGCAAAAATTGCTTTAGAGAAGCAATACAAAATTAAAGATAATTTAACTCCAGAAGAAAAGTTATCGATAAATTCTTTAAAACGCGATGAAAGTATAAAAATATTGCCAGCAGACAAAGGTAATGCCACAGTCATTATAGATAAAGATATATATAACACAAAAATCATGACTCTTATAAATGAGGGACCCTACTCAAAATTAAACAAAGATCCAACAAAATCAATAGAAAGCAAAATTTACAGAACTTTGTTTAAATACAAACATGAATTTAGTGATTTTGAACGAAGGAAACTTACACCACATCATAGTAAGCCCCCTCATTTTTATGGCTTACCAAAGACACATAAACAAAATATTCCTTTAAGACCAATTGTTAGTTCTATTAATTCACCATGTCATAATTTGGCAAAATTTTTACTTAAAATTATTGATCCATTATCTGGAAATACCGATTCATATATTAAAAATAGTAAACATTTCATAGAAAAAATTTATGAAACCGATATTCATGAATCACACCTGATGGTTAGTTTTGATGTAGTTAGCCTCTTTACCAATGTTCCGGTAGATGAAACATTAAAAATAGTTAAAGACAGGTTGCTAAATGATAATAATTTGGAAACTAGAACTAAATTAAGTGTAAATAGCATAATGGAACTCTTAACACTGTGTATAAAAACAACCTATTTTCAATTGGACAATGAGTTCTATCAGCAGGATTTTGGTATGGCTATGGGGTCTGCATTATCACCAATTTTAAGCAACATATTTATGGAGAACTTTGAGAACACACATGTTCAAAATTGTATAAACAAACCGGTTGTCTGGTGGAGATATGTTGACGACATCTTTGCAATTTGGCCTCATGGTGTTGATTTACTAGATAGTTTTTTAGAAAATATAAATAGTAAGGAACCGTCTATTAAATTCACATTAGAAGTAGAAAGTAGGAATGAACTACCGTTTTTAGATGTTTTAATTAGAAGGATAAATAATACAATTGAAACAAGCGTTTATAGAAAACCAACACATACTAATAGATATCTAAATTTTAACTCAAATCAGTCAATAAATGTTAAAAGGGGTGTTGTAAAATGTTTATACGATAGGGCCAAAATAATTTCATCTAATAATGAAATATTAAATAACGAGAAAAAATTTATCAAAGAGGTTCTAGTACAAAATCAATATCCTGAAGCCTTTGTTGATAGAATTTTCATAAATGTTGAAAATAGGGACAATCAGGTAAGACAAAAACCTGAACGTCATTATACAGCAATAATTCCTTATGTATACGGACTATCGGAAAAGCTACGCCGTATAGGTGATAAATTTGATGTTAGGACGATATTTCAAACGGGGAACACTTTAAGATCTATTTTAACAAAAACAAAACCGATAAACAGGGAGCAGAATTCAAAAAACTGTATTTACAATATCCCGTGCGAATGTGATAAATGTTATGTGGGTGAGTCATCCAGACCTTTCAGTGTGAGGTTGGATGAGCACAAGAACTACATTAGAAAGAATGAAATTCAGAAATCAAAGATTTGTGAACATGCTTGGGAAAACGGACATAGAATAAACTGGGACTCGGCAAAAATTTTAACAAAAGAAACGGATACCAAAAAAAGAAAAATTAAAGAATCAGCAATAATCTTATTAAATGAAGATAAGTGCGTATCGAATTGTTCTGTAGAAATTTGTACAACCTGGCTACCAATGTTAAAAGAAGAACTTAACAAACTCAACATTATCTAAAAAATATCATCAGTTCTATGTTCTGTGTAAGTAGTAAGTATCTATGGAAATAACATAAACAGAATCTTAAAGCTGTGTATTTGACATACACAGCAAAATAAGAGTTCTTCAAAAAATAGCTTTGAAAACGGAAAGAGATTACTTTCCGAAACGTCAGCAAAATACATTATTTTTGTGTTTATTCCGAATTATAATTTTTGCAAAACATAACCTCTGACTTTTCCTTTGGCGTAAACGTCACGGGCGCAGAGGCTTTTTTTTTTTTCCAATAATTCTATTATTTTGTAGATTCGGTGATTTGCTTTGAAGAGGATAATAGTACATGTGGTAGAAAACCCAAATAATAGGAAAGAATATTCGTAGAATGCCACAAATAACTTTCAGACAATATGAAACAGGTACACATCCAATAATATTTCATAATTGTCAAAATAACACCAATACTATAAATTTTGTAAATGACAGAAAAATCAATTAATAAAAATTGTTAGAGTTAGTAATGACATTTTTATGGTCGTGGGAAAAATAGTGTACAAAACTCGCAGGAAGTGTCTAACGTACTCGCGGGATTGTCTGCACTCGGTTAACGCCTCGTGCGTAACTTTCTCGCTTGTGCGTTATTTGCAACTTTCCGTGCTCGTTATGTAATATATTATTAGTAGTCGTCTGTGCCTTTATCGTAGCAACGGTTGTTTACACAGTAAAATTATTTGAATCATTTTGACACAATGGAAGCAAATGGAACATTTGTGGAAATTCCTCAAAATATTCGCGACGAATCGGCTGCAGCAAGTTATGAACTATTACCCAAGAAAACCAGAGAACGATACATAAAGGAATATGAAGATTTTACAATGTAGCGTACGAACAAGAATGTTTGTAGCGTAAATGAGGATATTTTGTTGTGCTATGTAATAGAATGATCGAAAAATGTCAGAACTGTCAAAACAATAACGGCCTTGGCTGATTAATTTTTTTGGCCTAGGCCGATATTGGTGTCAAATCAATGAAGAATAGAGTACTGATAAATCATAATATCAGAATGGTATAAAGATAAACATTAATTCTCTAATATTGGAAAGTATATATTTTAGTATGTTGTTATTGATTTTTTTTAGCAATATTGCACAACAAACGTCGACTGGTAATGACAAGCATTAATTTTAAAATATCGGGATATTCATATTGAGATTATATTATTAAAGTCATAATGACGCTAATCAGGCTGCAAAATTAACATAGAACCAAAAACAATGACATGAAATAATTGTAACAAGGAAACACTACAAAATTTTTATCAGAAGCAATAAATTTAATGTAATAAATGAAGATTGTAAAGAAACAACTAAATTTTTGAAGCTTCCACCAAACCACCGTTCAATGTAATACATTTTTCATATCTTTTTTAATATTATTTGACACTTTTCTTAATTGTGTAAGGGTAATTTCTAGATATGCGTTCCTTATTCCAACTCGGAGGCCTCGATTTATATACCTTTTCCTTAATAGTACCCGAAATAAAAAAGTCCATTGGTGTTAGATCCGGTGACCCAGGTGGAAATTCAATTAGAGGGCTGTTGGGACCTATCCACTGATTTCAAAAATGATTATTTAACCACTGTCTCACTATCACTGCATTATGTACAGGACACCCATCTAACTGAAATTTTAAATTAACTCGGTCACGAATGGATAAACGTGCTTTCGAAAATTCAAATTTCAAAAAATCCAAAAATTGGAATCTATTTGAATTTCCTTCAAAGAAGAATGGACCAATAATTTTATTATGGAGTATGGAGTGTCATTGAAAACTTTATTTATATTGTATACAGTGATACTGCTTACGTTTGGTCCATTAGATGTCTAATATTAAATTCATCAGCTGCTTTTCTTATGGAACGAGCCTTATCACCAACCAGACGGACTATTTCAATTTTGTGCCTCAAATTTATTTGGTCCATAACAAATATCGCTTTTTTTACAAATACTTAGCACACAAAAGTTATTCATACCTTAAATGACAGTTACAATATTTTTTTATTGTTTCTACAATTGCCTTTTCATGGCCAACTTAAGGCATAATAAAGAAAATAATAAATTTCTCTTGCAAGTCTAGAACAACAAATCAGCAGAACTTTCTTAAAAAAAAAAGAATTATTTGATACTCATTATCTACTGGTTTCATGATAAAGCTCAAATAAATTATTTTCTGAAATCGCTGAAGGGGTTACAAAGGGGAAAAGACTGATCATCGTTCACGAAAATTGACGATCAAATGAAATATAATGGGGGATTACCCTACATCACTGTTATCAATCTAATCTAATCAGTAATATTATTACATTTAAGTTTGTTGTCTGTTTTTGATGTTTATTCCAAGACTATGTGTACTAATTGTCATTTTTAAATTTATCTGCAAAAATTTTATTAATTCGTATTTTTTTATGAAATTTAGTACATACCCATTTAGGAGGGAGCTGAATACAGAGATGTATTCAGATATTACGTAAAAAAATCGCTAATATGATTTCTTAAATTTTAGCCCCTAGAAAAATCTCGGTAGGTCATTTTAAAAAATAAAATATGACGTTTTGTCCAAGAGTGCAGTATTTGGTGTCTTCTTGCAATATGCTTGTACAAATGTACAATTTTTGGCTTAAGGGCTCTAGTTAGGTGCATGAGCACTGTGATTCAATAATGACAAAGAGAAATTCACTGTGGTGATACTCACCTAATCTGTACCAACAGAGGCTCAAGATGCCTTTAATACTTACACAGATGATGTAGGTTAAATATTTCTGCTGGGGGTTTTTACTACAATCACTTACTTCTATATTTTGTTATTTAGGTTTTTAAAATAATATTCATTATTCAATTGTATTTTATGAAAATTACAAGAAATAGATTTTTTCTACGCCTATTATGTAATATAAGCATTATGATGTCGATTTTAAATAAGGAATAACCTATATTCCAGTGGCTGATGTGTAATATTTATTGCATGCCTCTAGAATGTAACTAGCATAGGTAGCGCCATCCAGTAGTAGTGCAATTTGTAATACTGTTTGCGTTTGTGTTGACAGTTGACGTTTCTATTGACTGTTAACTTTTCACGTTTCACCGTTGCAGTGGTAAAACAAATAGACATATAGACACAAATTAACCTAATTTATAGGCATAGAAAAAGTTATAGTCTGTAATTCGTTTGGAATGGCATATTCTGCACTTGCGGACCGTCCCCCTCGCTTTGCTCGGGTGATAAACTTTCGCAGGCGCAGAATATGCTTCATTTCAAACTTATTATAGAATATGCTATACCACTTTTGGGCATTAGGCTAAATTTGCATCAAATATTGGGCCAATATATGACTTCAAATAATAATTTACATTGGAATAAAATATTATATGATATGATTTTTCAATATATATATATTATTTTATATTGAATGTTGAAATATATTCGTATTTTTTATTGGTTCAATTTGCGTTTTTTACATTGAGCCAACGTTTTTTTGTAATGTTAAACCAATATTAGTGTTCTACCTGGGATTAAATTAAGCAAGCTTCACTGTTTCTACTTTTTTCACTGGTTACATATTTATTTTTATTAATTTGACAAATGTCACGGAAACTCTTATCAGCCATTTCAACGTTCGTATAATTAGTGATGTTGAAGAATTTTTTTTTTTACAGAACTCATTTACTACTCCGAAAATTAACTTTCCTATTTTTCAAGGCGTGCTTGGTTTTCTAAAATATGGCACAAACTAGTTTCTCTCCGAGTAGATCTGAACCTCAGAAGACAAAATTTCAATTAAGAAGTTTTTCAGACTATTCCATATATTAAGCGTCGATCTGCGAACACACTGTATATTAACGTGTTCATATACTTATTTATATTGAATTATACTATAATAATAATATATCATATTATATTTAATATCCTACAACAAAACAATCGTTTTTTTTCCTTTTAACGTTGCAAGGCCTATAAAATATATTAATTTCTTGCCTGTCATAACTCTTTGTTATAATATCATAATTTGTATAAAAAATGTAGGCGATTTCTTCTTATTTAGTAACTGTTTCAACGCTATATTAATCCAAATTCTTCGAAAGATATTGTTCTGCTCGTTTGTTAAACATTCACTTTTTTAATTATAATGAAAGAATGTTCAGTGTACAACATTCTCCACTTACCCAATGATAGTTGCACTTGCTACATTTATTCATGACCTCGCAGGAAATGCGTATAAAAATTTAATTCAAAACAGCACAGATCAATGTAAAATTACAATCGGTATCTTTTCACATATCTCTTTATGTAATATTCTAGATAGCGAAAAAGTTTTACGTGATCTAATCAGTTATTTCTGGATACAGTTAGTGAACATAACTCGATTAATTAAGCTTTAAAGTAAAAGTGTTTATCAGCCTAATCGAATAACCACAGACACACGTTTCCACTTCCTCAAATAAATTTAATAGTACATTTACTATTTACTCTATTAAAAACTATATTTTTGTAATTTATTTTATAATAAGTTTGTAAATGATATCTCTATATAAAATATATATAGTTTTTCTGCTCTTCACACAAAGTAATTCAGGGATTTAGTTGAAATGAACATGAAATAGCATTGCCCATTGATGAATATCATTGATTGTGAAAATAATTTTAAAATCATAATAATATATCATTCACGGCATTTTGATTTTATGCATTTATTTTTAGTAATTAACGATGATTTTATTTAGATATTGAATGTGGTAGAAAACTTAACACTACTTTGGTTCAAAGAAAATAATAACATAACAACAATAATTCAATGAGATAATAATCAACTTCCACAAAATTCTTTATTATGTGACCGATTTCGTGAACCAACTTCGCTTCACATCATGAGACACATGAATTTTAATAAAATATACAAGGATTGTAAAAATATTCAATATTTTTCAACATAGTCAAGTAATTCTGTAGAAAAAGTAAAAATTTGTAAAAATGCATAATAATCCAGACAATGGGCACAAATAAGGTGGTTGACTTGCAAAAGGCCAGACAGAAATGAAATTTGGTAGGATGGTGGACAGAGACCTCCTAATGGTACACCTAAGTTTGCGACCTTATTTACCGTTATTTGGAGTGATATGGATAAATGTAGATTATAAAATTCTGCGTCTTTTTGATCTATTCGTTTTTTGTCTGCCATCAATAGTTTCCGAGATACAGCGCGCCAAAGTTGGGGGTTGATTTGCAATTTTCAAAAAAATCACATTTTCATCGCGGATTAGTACAAAGATCGACTGTAAACAATTCCCCAATATTTTTTTTATGAAAGAGCAATATCTTGTGAGTCTGATGATGTCTCATTTGTAAGGTTTGGTTGTATGCAACGAAAGATATGATTTTTTTGAAATGCCACGCAACCTATTCAAATATGTGAATATTTAATTATCCATATCTAAGGTCGATATATGTGTATATATTTTTGTATAATCGACAAATATATTACATTTTTGCATACATGATATAAAACATATTACTTCCAACTAGTTCCCACACCACTCTTCAGATGTAATTGATCGGTGTGTTTTTTTTTTGGGATAGTAAATAAAAGAAAAACGCACCGATCAATTACACCGATAATAATAATTTTGAAAATATTGGTAGGATTGACTATAACTTCCCGACTCACCTCATAAAACTTATTCACTCATTTCTGATGGGCAGAACCCTGCAAGTTCGAGTGAATAATAAACTCTCAACATGGCGGGACATTCGTGTGGGAGTTCCGCAAGGATCATGCCTGTTACCGAAATTGTACAACTTATACGTCTCCGAATTTCCAGAGTCTCCGAATACGAAGTTGGCCAAGTACGCCGATGACACAGCCATGCACGCCCATTCGCACAACGCACAAGCAGCGAACATGCTGCTGAAGGCGCACATGGCTCGTGCCACGGCTTATTACGATCGGTGGAAGATTCGGATGAACGCTGAGAAGTCGGAGGCAATAGTCTTCACGTGTCGCTTTACAGAGAATAAAATCATAACACCCATTTCGATCAGGGGAAACAACATTCCAACTAAAAGATGCGTGAAATACTTGGGGGTTAGACTGGACCAACGACTGACGTTTAACACCCCCATAAATGAGACTGTACGGACGATGTATTCCTTGTCCAGGAGTCTGTATCCGCTCATGGTCAGGGGTAGTAGACTTAACAGACGAATAAGAAACTGTTGTACACGATGGTGGTCAGGCCGTCCATCACATACGCGGCGCCGGTATGGTGCAGCATACCGGCCACGACAATGAAAAATCTAAAAGTGCTTGAGCACAAATTCATGCGCCTCATATAAAATTCAGGAAGATATACCTCCCTTAGAGACCTATACGCACGCTGCAACGACATAACCCCGATAGCGGACTACGTCCAGCATATCTCTCAAAACTTCTGCTCGTTCAAGCGGGCTATAATCCGCTAACAAGACACATAATGTCCCAATGCAAATTAGAGAGCACAATGCCCCATTTCGGATTAAATACCCCTTACCGTACCAGACGTTACCGATTTTCCGGCAACCACTATAGCCAAGTTTCAACAACTATACCTTTCTCTAATCATATCCACCTTTCGCTAGTATTTCATACCTTTTAATTATCCTTAAATCTTTCCTATCCCCCTCTTCCTTTCTGTTTGTGTACTTTTGTCGCATTTGTTAGTTTTTCTTCATTTCTTTTTGTACATTTTTGTTTCTAAATTCGCTTCACACCATTAACCTTTTAAAAAATTGAAACCTTTTATAAAAAAATAAAAAAATATCTCGCGGAAGGCACCTTGTCCGAGTTGTAGTGTTTGCGTCCAGATATCAAATTTAATAGTGTTTTTTGTGCGCCAGTGTTTTTAAAAATTTGTGTAGTTTATAAGTTTTTATTTTATATTTAAAAAGGAGTCTAGGTTTAGTTTTGTTGAATTGTTGTTTTCCAGGTCTGTTCAGCCTGATCCTGCAATCCGCCACCGCGTTAATACGGTGGTTGCACGATCGGTTCCTCAGCAGGTCCTGGTGAGGCAACTATATTATTAATAAGTACTTTTTGAATTGAATTGAATTGAATTGAATTGGTAGGATTGAGATAGGTCGTAAGTCATTCACAGTTGCTGGTAGCGACACTTTTGAGTAGGGAATTACATTTGCTGATTTCCATACACATATACCAGTTAAAGAATCATTAAAAATATTATGCAAGGTATTAAATGCAGTATGGTAATTATCGTTTTTAAATTAAAATTATCGCAGCTAATATCTCCTGATTTTAAATAATTTATAGCCTTATAGATATCTTCGTTCGATATTTCTTTAAACAAGAAAACACTAGTGTCATTTGCTTTATTGTTATCATATAACGCATTTAAAAAGTGCGAGTGAGGAAATTCTTGGCACTGCAGCAAGTAAAAAACAGGAGGACTGGTTCAATGATAATGAAGCTTTTATACAAGAACTTCTTAACCTCAAACATATTGCCTTCCAAAACGCTATCAACCACCCCAACGACTCATCAAAAGCAGAAGCTTTTACCCAATCTAAGTATAAAACGCAACGCGAAACAGGAAGAATAAAGAACGAGTGGTGGGCAAGCAGTGCTAGAGAAATTCAAAGGTACGCCGATTCACACGACTACAGGAATTTCTTTCAAAGAGTAAAAGCAGTGTACGGCCCCAGTCGGAAAAATATGTGCCCTATTAAAGATTTAAATGGAAATCTCCTCAAAGAAGACCAGGAAATAAGAGCCCGATGGAAAGAACACTACTCTAACATTCTTAACCAGCAAAGTCAAGCCGATCACGATATTATAAATCTTATCCCTCAATATGACACCTTCGAAGACTTAGATAAATCACTAACAACGGAAAAGATCTTAACCGCCATTGGGCAGCTAAAAAATAACCAATCTCCCGGCGCCGACTCACTCTCAGCTGAGATCTTTAAAGCTGCGTCGTCAGAGCTCATACCCTACCTCAAAAAACTGTTTGATGTCGTGTGGGAAAGTGGTCAAGCTCCGCAGGAGTTTCGTGATACACTTTTAATCAACCTCTTCAAAAACAAAGGGAGCGCTGCGGACTGTGGAAATTACAGGGGTATAGCTCTCCTGGCTGTTGGAGGGAAGATACTCACTAAAGCGATGGCAAATAGGCTAACACCTGTTATGGAAAAGTTACTTCCTGAAACACAGAGTGGCTTTAGACCAAACCGAGGCACATCGGATTTAATCTTCACACTTAAACAGCTTCAAGAAAAAGCACTCGAACATCAAGGAGAAATTCTCATGGCCTTCATTAATTTAACCAAGGCGTTTGACTCGGTGGACAGGGAAGTGCTCTGGAAAATTATGTTCCGCTTAGGTATCCCTAGAAAATTTGTGGAAGTATGTCGCAGTCTACATAGAAACAACAACGCCCAGGTTATGTATAATAATGAGGCAACCGAACCTTTCCAAACCCTCACTGGAGTTAGGCAGGGATGTGTCCTGGCACCCCTACTCTTTAATTTGTTTACCACTGCTCTAACAATTATTGCTGATAACAAAATGACAGTCAGAGGAATAGGTCTCAGATACCGTTTTGATGGCGGTCTCTTTAACATAGGGCGCTTTAGAGCTTTCACGAAGACACGCACACGATTCATTTGTGATCTCCAGTATGCGGATGACTGTGCACTTTTAGCCTCTATGCCGGAAGAGCTTCAAGAACTTTTAGATGTGTATGCCCAGAGCTATGATTCCTTGGGGCTTAAAATCAACATTGGAAAGACTAAGATTATGTCAACTCCTCATCAAGTGAACCAAATAGACATTATACTTAACGGAAATTTTCTTGAAGTGGTGGATCAGTTCAATTACTTAGGCAACGTTGTTAATGACAAAGCAAACATGGACAGCGAGATTCGCAATAGAATTAACGCTGCATCTAGAGCACTCTGGGGACTTAGAGAGAGAGTATTTGACAACCACAACCTTGCTTTGTCAACGAAAGTGGCTGTCTACAGAGCAGTTGTCATTCCAACACTGCTATATGGATGTGAAAGCTGGGTCACTTACCGTCGTCATGTGAAAGAATTAGAACGTGTTCAGCAAAGACACCTCAGAAGTATGATGAAAATCCGTTGGTTCCATCACATATCAAACGTGGAAGTACTCAGGAGAGCAAACAGCTTTCCAATTGAGGTGCTTATTTCAAGAGCACGCCTGAGATGGGCAGGTCACGTTCATCGTATGCATGATAACCGCCTTCCTAAATGTACACTTTATGGTGAATTGCTAAGCGGTAGAAGAAGGCGTGGCGGACAACGAAAGAGGTTCAAAGACGCTCTCCATGAAAACTTAAAATCCTGCGGTATTGCAGACGAGCAATGGGAACAACTTGCAGCGGACAAAACCGAATGGCGAGGGGTTGTGGCCAGCTATCAAGGAAATGTTGCTGCAAGAAGGCCGAATCCAAGACCTAACCAGGTCTATGTTTGTCCCGACTGCGGTCTACATGTGCTCTCCCGAATTGGCCTCTATAGCCATAGTCGTGTGCACCGTAGATGAATGGGAAACACAATAGACTACACCTTTTACTTGTTTTTTATTGTACACAATCTATCGACTGTAACATTTTTGTACTCGGACTCGAGTAACGGCTAATAATAATAATCATATAACAAGAGATTCATGTTAATACCAGTATTCCCTGCTATATTTAGAAAATAACTATTGATGTCATCTGCATTTGATAATTCTTCAGGTAGGATATTATTTCTAATTGATTTTGCTCAATGTTTCCCAATTTAATGCATTTTTTCATAATTTTTTAGGATTACGTTTGTGTATATTCGTGTTGCATAAATGCTTTTTTTCTCGCGCTATAGATTCCTTAACATAATTTCTTAATATAACATCATAATATTGTTTGTTAGTATCGGTTTTATTTTTCAAATGCTTTTAGTTTCTATGATGCAAATAGGAACATGCCTATCAAATAAAGATAATATTGTACTTCTACCTCAAATTTTAATTTACCATATACCAACAAAATATCAGTGCTGTTGTGCATATGTAATGTATCAGTAGGGTCTGCAACTAAATTATTAACTCAAATTACATCAATTAGATATTCGCTTGCTTCTGTAATCCTTGTAGGCTAGTCAATTACTTACGGTATATTGGAACTTGAAATTACAGAAGGAAACTTTTTAGTAGAGCATCTTTACATAATAGATTTATGTTAATATCACCCACAAGTATAATTGAATGTTTTTCCAGGAGCACTCGTTCTAACGTGTCGTATATTTGTCACTTGTCAAAAATTGTCACTGTCGTTTTTGTCGCCCACGAATACGGGAGTGTACTCATTTCTGTTCAAATTTGAGCTTTATGATGGTAATGCGGTTTTGGGCGTAGGGGTGTTTTCAACCCCTTGGGTCGGGCGGGATGGCTTGTGATCGAAAATTGCTTAATTTTCTGGAATTATGCAAAAAAAACCAATCCAACAAGTCCTCGTACGCCCAGGTCCAGCCAAAAAAAACGAGGGTGCGGTTTCTGCGTTTGGGGGTGGTTGGGAAGGTGTGGTGAGAAAACATTACCATAATTGTGTTTCTTGTCTTCTAAAACGGGAACAGTTTCTGTTCGATTTGAAGCTTTTTGAAGGTATTTGGTTTTTAGGGGTGTGGTTTTAAGCCTTATGGTCGACAGTTGCTCAATTTATTGAAATTGACCAAAAAATCCCGATCCGGCAAGCCCTCGTATGCCCAGACTCGAGAAAACGGAAAAGGGGATGTTTTTTTGCTTAAAGGGGTGGTTTGCACTAAATTGGAGTGTAAACCATTGTCACCATCGTCCTCACCGTCTAAATCGGGAGAGGGAGGGGAGGTCGGGGAGATGTATTATGCTGCGTTCCCATTACTTTAACGTTTTTCGCCTTTTTTGCTTCCGCAAGGGACTAATATTAATGTACTTGTTGGGGAAAATCTTCATTTAAAAACCTTGACAGCTACAGTGTCTACGTTGTTCTCCTCAATACAATCTTTAAAGATACAATTTTTGGTTAAAGAGCAAATATTTACATGACCAATATTATAGTACTGTTTCGGAGGATTTTTGGCTGACAGATCTTAGGAATGCCGTCTATATATTGAATACAAAAGTTTGTTTATCCATTTTGTTTCCTCTCAAAAAGTTGTGTTCTTAATTTTCTAACTTATTCCTGCTACACTTTAGCCATGTCAGTTGAGATTTGAATCTTTCAGTTTCATTTCGTTGTTTAGTATTTTGAGAACGTCATCTTTGCTTGATAACATCACTTTGATTGGAGCCTGTTTATTGTTGTTAGACTTGCCCAATCTGAGAATTTTGATGTAGTCAATGCATTTATCTGATGAAATGGTTTTAATAATATTTCCTTCCTCTTTTATAATGCATATGATTTTATTTTGTCCTATTACCGCCTACCAGAAATTTTGTTAATAATTGTATCAGTATTACTGATTTCTTTTTTAGCATCTTTTAATAATTCTGTTATCTCATTTTCTAGTGAGTTTACAGTTTACTGCAATTATCGTATAATGTTAATTAGCTTATTATCGTCAGACTTTAAACTGGTACACTCTGTACACTTGCAAATACAACCATTTATTGACGATAACACATCTAGCTAGCTTTTGTTATCTTGACACATTTTGTATGAAAAAAGCTCATACAAAAAATACACTGGAGGCCTGGCGATTTGTCACAATAGTTATTATTATTTAAGATCTAGAGCCAACACACAAACAATAATGTTTCTCAGTTCAATTGGTATAAAGTTTTACTCAATTATAACGTTATTAAAACATAATATTTTAATCAACTCTATAAAATCTTTATTTTACTATAAGGAACGTAACCAGACTGCAACCAACAGCTACTATCCGGGCTATATGCCCCACCGAGTACTGAATTACAAGTTTCAAGCCTGGTGCGTTAAATGTAATAATTGCATATTACCAACAGAATGCTAATGCTTCGATTGCAACAAACACCAGCCGAAAGACTGATCCTACTTAATGAAGCTCTCGTGTTAGTCATCCTACACCACTTGCAGACTGCAGTTTCTAGCTGTTGGCTCTCGTCAGTGCAAGGTAGGCATGTGACGATCGACACGAGGATCCCTCGACTATTTGGTACATCTCGCTCTATATTCTTAGGATAGCGACATGCAAAACAATCAGCAGGCGCCATCTAGCGGTCCAGTGCCTGTTGCAATCGAAAAATAAATAGCCTGACCGGGCTTAACATAGTTCAAGTGTGCTTTTAGAGGGCTGAATATTAAAACATTATATTTTAGTCGCAAACTCCTCTATAAAGTCCTTGTTTCACTATAAGGAACGTAACCAGACTGCAACCAACAGCTACTCTACGGGCTATGTGCCCCGCCGAGCGCTGAATTACAAGTTACTAGCCTGGCGCGTTAAGTGTAATAATTGCACATTGCCAACAGAGCGCTAATGTCCGCCTAAACTTTGATCTTTGTAGCATATTTAATTTTCGAGATATCACGAATTCTACTGCAAAAGGATAGGACAGATATCGTGGATCACTGAACAATTAATATAGGGAATTAACGCAAATTCAGATGACTTTGCACCATCCAGAAATAGATTCAGCAGAACATTTTACATAAGTTATGTTTAACTATTTGCTTTCGAGCGAGTATCTGAATTCGTTATTGAACTCTGAAAGGTGTTAGTTTTATCCAAATTTCTGGAATCGTAAAAATATGAAATATTATTTCATTTGTTACAAATATTATTTATTAACGAATGATCGTCACATGCAAAACAGTTGAATCTCATAGGTTGTACGAATTATATCTATAAAATCGACATTTTCGTGAATAAACAAAAAGGAATTGCCATATATTATTTACCCATTTACTCTATAATAATATATAACGTGAAAAATGTAAAAACGACTCGCACAAAATAATAATCGGCTGGAAAAATCACTTAACAATAAACGCTGGACCAGTTGTGTGTAAAGCCATAATTCAAAAATACCGAATTGAAATGGCTATTCAGTATGGCTGTCACGCTCCACCATTGCAATGATGAACAATTCTACGTTTATTTTGTGCACATTCAATTTATTCCGCATAATTTTTACCATGACGAATACTCATGGCATATAAAACAGGCATGCAGTACTGCAAAAGCGCAAGCATGACAATCTGACAAAATCAGGGCCTAATTTACGACAACTACTGTGTGTTTCTGCGTGTATGAAATATTCACTTTCAGATAAATCCAATGCTTTAATTTAGTATTTATTTCCTATTCCTTGATTTTGTATTGTTTACCGGCCAGCAATACTTGAGTTGTAATAAGATCTCGTAACATATATTTCAAGAATAATGGAGAGGGGAGATGTATACCTACAGGGACATGTATACCTACAGCACTTAGAGGCATAAAAGTGCAAAATTTAGAAAAAGTGTAACATTTTATGGGTGACTTTTTAGAAAAAGTATCTTCTCAAGTTAGTTCTGTATGGTCTCGAAAATTTTATAAAATTGCATGAGATTTTGTAAGTGGATATCGACAAATCCAAAAATGAACTTACAATAGATAAATTCAAAATGATGAGACGATCTGACGAAGTCAAAAATGCTTCTTTCTGTAGAGTCGTATCGTCATAATTTTCGAATTTTTATGCAATTAATGTTGCAAAATTGCTCATTTGAAAATCATTTCTGAAAATCTATATATGCATCGGCTCCAACTCCGCGCTAAGAATGAAGAAGTAAATCCCCAGTAGCATTTGAACCCATTATGTTAACATTGATGAACTATGCTTTACATTTCTTTTAAAAAATAACAATTGCTATTACGTAAGACACCTAGTAATAAACAGACGTCAAAATATTTAATTGTTTATTGGTAAGCGACAGAAACGGTATACTACTATCATTATCTTCATTTGTAAGTGTCGTGTCGTATTGGGAAGATTAGAAACTGAAGTGGAATAGAAAGGGGGACTTTTGGACAATCAGTGCGGCTTTAGGAAAAACAAATCGACGGTAGATGCTGTAAGGAGGGTTAAGGAGATTGCGAGAGAAGCCATGAACTCTAAAAGGATTTGTGTGGTTGTGACTCTGGATGCCAGAAATGCGTTTAACACAGCGGGATGGACTGAGATTGTCAGTAGTTTAGGGAGAATTGGAGTAGCTCCATACTTGCTCAGAATCTCTAAGAACCATTTGGAGAAGAGAAGGATGGGGTGGGAGATGGGAAGCGGTGCACACTGGAGAGAGGTGACCTGCGGGGTTCCACAGAAATCGGTTCTGGGTCCGACCCTGTCGAATCTAATGCTCAACGACGTTCTACAGCTGGCCCTGGAGGGCGGCGTTACGGTGACAGGATACACCGATGACTTAGCCATAACAGCTACAGGGAACTGGGTGGCAGGGGTATAGGCAGGTGTAAATTAGAACTAGATCTAGCGAAGACAGGGCGCATCGTCATCATCCTTTACAGTAAGAGTAGGGCAGATGGAGATTAGACCTAGCAGGGGCCTAAAATATCTAAGGACACCCATGGGTTGCATGCGTTGAAGACAGCAGAAAACGCAGGGAAAGCCACCTCTGCCATAGAAAGGCTTATGAACAACATGCATGGGCCAAAGACCAGCGAAAGGAGAGTATTATGCAGTGTGGTGCATTCCATTTCACTGTATGCAGCCCCACTATGGAAGAGTTCGATGGCGGTACTTAGCACAAAAAGGAGGCTAGAAAGTGCATAGCGGAGTACTGCACTCAGGGTTTGCAGTGCATACAGGTGTTGTACGAGACAGTCGTGGTGCTGGTGGGGGTCCCCCCGTAGATCTACTGGAAAATGGAGCGAAGAGAAGTGATGGGGAAGCAAGAAGAAAGGAAGAGACTCCTCCAGAGATAGCAGAAAAGATGGAACAACTCAACGAAAAGGTGGTGGACAAGACGACTTATTCCAAATATAAGAACGTGAGTGGGGAGGGGCATGGGGAGAAGATATTGTTTCACCTCACCCAGGCTCTCACAGGACATGGTGGCTTTGTGAAATATATGTTTGATATAGGAAAGGTTGACGCACGGGAGTGCGTATAGTGTGGGGAAAATAATAACGCAGAACATACCATGTTAAACTAAACCGGTGGAGGACCAAAAGAATAGGAGACAATTGGAACCCAATTAGGTACATGCTGGAATCGGTGGGGGACTGAGAAAGTGTGGTAGATGCAATAGATCGTATAATGAGAACAAGGGAAGAGGATAGAAGAAACCTAGCCCCGAACCCCTAATCGTTTTAACAGATGGGGAATGTAAGGAAAAACTTGGAAAGTTGTACTAACACCAATTTACGACGAATGCCCGTGACCTGATGGAAAGCCAAAGCAGTTCCAGGTCAAGTGAAAACACTGATCCGGAGGGGTTTTAGTTGGTAGGAGTCCAACACTACCCGGTGCGGTAGATCATAGCGCCGTGTGTCCATGAAGGATTTCCCCTCCACCGCAAAAAAGTGTCGTGTCGTACAAAGAATTTTTCTGCGAATAATTTTTTTATATGGTTTTCAGAATCAATTTTGAAGCAGTTAGTATTTGCATCTTATATGGTCTATTTTGTAGACCGTTGATAGTACGTAATAATTTACTTAGCAAATTTTTTAGTATAAATCTTAATTATTTTTATAAACTCTTTTCAATAAAAAAATTATATGAACCACATATTGTTTATTAAATTTTTATTTAGATTTACATTAATCGTACAATTATTTCCGGAACATGTATCAAGTTTAATCACAATATACTGAGAATTTCCAGAGATTTTAAAATTTGAAAATACCAAGTCTGGAACGTTATATATATACATTAATTAGCAATCCAGCAAACTTCGTAAACCTCTTTTCGTTGAATCTTCAACACAAACAATTTTCATTTCTTGCAGTTTTACGATCCCACCAATAAAAACAGAGATATTTACGAAATACGGCGAAAAGGCGCTAATTCGCGAAAACAAAATTGTTAAAAAAATATGTTTCTGACCGATTTAATCTTCCTTTTTGCAGTCTAGTTTGAATATATACTTTATTTCTAGACTAGTTAATATGAAAGTAACTCGACTGATGTTCATGTGACACACCGCAAATCATAGATGTATTCTGTGCGGCCTATAGACACAGGCAGGGTACACACAGAAAGTTGGAATACAGGGATGTGTAAAAATGTCGTTGCTAAATGCACGTCAGCTTTGTTCAACCATGTGTTTAATTGAAGTATCGAAGTATGTTCTATTATTGCTTATAAGTATTAATTATTTTTAGAGATACTAAGCTTTACACATAATTTGATAACTGCAAATGAAATGAAATTTTTTTATATGACTTCTGACACACATAGAACTATAAAAATAATAATCAGCTACATGTATAGTGGGAAAAAAACCTTCAGTTGGAGCATTAACGTATGGTTGCGCTCATAAATCCATATGACGCGACGCACGGTATTTTTAATGGTCCAACTGACGACCTTTGCCCCAATACGTATTCAGCTGAAATTTTCGAATTTTGTTTCATTAAGATTATTACATTTCCAAATTTCCAGCGAACTTCTAACAATTTACCGAAGATACAGGTCGCTAATATCTGCATATCTATAATGTATAAAATACGTTTAAATGTTTCTTTATCAATTTGTCAATAATATTAATAAAATGAAATAATTAGAATTAATTAATTACACTTAGTTGCATTCATTATCTTCTTCATTTGCATCACTGGAATCGTCGGAATTATCTGTAGTTATATCACCTTCATCTTTATTCTCTTCTGTTTCATCGTCATCTGTAAAAAATTAATCAATTAACGAAAACATGTTGGCCAATATTTTTCGCCGGAAACTTAGAAAGAATAAGTTTATTCATACCTTGAGGGTTTTCGTTAACACTGGTGATGTTTGTGATGGATGGTGGCTGACAATTGATCTCGTGTAACGAAGCATTTTTCGTTACGGAAATCTGCATAAAATTTATATTTAATTGTACTTTATATAATTATGTTTCTTGTTTTCGGTACCGCCTTAAGCGACTTACTGTATATTATCCGAAAATATTCACTATTTGAATACCTGAGTATTTATTTAAAGCAGCAAATATTTGTAAACGGAATTATTGTTTATTATTTGACGTAATTAATTCAATAATTAGTTATCTGTGGCCAATTAAATCCGTTTCTTTTTCGTAGTTGGTTAGAATAATTATTTGAAACCGATTTCATACATTACAAAAGTCAGAATACTTTAGTTATACTAACCAACGCACGTAATAATAATTTACCAGTACGTTTAATAACTTAATATAGCCGTCCTCGCTGGCTTGTATTCAATACAGTGGGCCCATGCGCGATACTAAGGCACGTGGGATTCCTCGCGATACCCTGAGTGGGAATCGGGCTATAAAACTAACTGTAAAGACCTGTAAAATCAGAATTTGTTCCAATTCTCGAAGCAACCAGACGTCTACCATCTACCCAGAGTCCACCGCTGCGATTGTAAAGAGTAAGAAAACTTGGATATATATTTGGCTAGTGCATTTATTATTCCGTATTTACTGATTGAAATTTTTAGCTTGTCTGAATATTCTTGGTATTTATATCATATTTACTGATTGATGATTTTCTACTTAGTTACCGAAATTTTACTGCCTTTATTCTGATTGAAATTTTTACCCTGTCTGAATATTCTTGGTATTTATTTCATATTTACTTATTGATAATTTTATACTTCGCCAAATTTCCGGTCTGTTTTTATAATCTGTTTTATTACTATAAATAATTCTGCTTGCTTCGCATTTTCTGGTATCCGTAGACTGTCTGCTTAACAACCGTTTTTTTTATGAACTCGCTAAATTCATCGCTTATATATTGTTTTACTGCTTGCTACTCTCCCTCTACTGCTTAAGCCTATGTGTATAAATTTGTGTTAATTTTGATTTTCTGTTTTATTTAGGACTGTTAACCATAGGATTACTGTAATATATTTAAATATTATCAAATTTCTACGTTTTACTGTTGAGTTTGTGAAAGTCTAAGTTCCCTTATTGACCCACTGGAATTAACTATGTCTTCACTGAGCTGCTTAGTCTCGCTCATCGACTTTTGGGTGGTGTTGTTCAACCATTTAAAACTTGAACTGGCGCCCGAGTAACAAGTAAGAAAGCTCGAGTGTCAAAGTGACAGCCTTAATTCTCGCAAGTACGAGAAATAATGCGTCACACTCGCTTAAAACATTTGAAAACATATTTGTCATCTCTTTCTTCCTATCCATACTCAGTAGGCGATAACTCGGATGGTATTGGAAAATGAGCATGACTCCAAAGATTGGCGATGTATGAAGTACCAAGAAAATGTTGATGTATCTCAGACTTACAAGGCGGGAACATAAAATCATCATTTTTTTTAATTGCAGTACATTGGCATTACCTTTATTCCCATATGTTTTCGTGAAAGTTGATATGCGAACGACATTAATGTGATTAATTCCTTTAAATGCAACCAGTCTTCAAACATAACCTTCCAGTGTTGCAAAAAGTTGATCTAAGTTACAGTCGGGTAAATTTATAATGTCACTCAAGGCTTAAATATACGTTGAGAATTTCATAGAATTTGAAAAAGTTTTTTTTCTTTTTCGATAGAAAGCTAAATTAAAATCACTACCTGAGGGCTGAAATCCTGTCAACGAAAAACATAAACGTGAACCCAATGTTTTATATAATTTGCTGATATTAATGAATCCTTGATAGTTTCCAGTACCAACATGCATATACATTTTTAGATCTCTTTGAATAAAATTTATATTTTCCAGCATAACAATTATAAGAATATCTGTGTCCGAGCAGTCATGATCTGGACGTGACAAGTATGGCTCTGCTGTTCTTAGGACTTTATCCTGATGGACTTCATAATTATGACAGTGTAGATAATTAACATACATTGTTTTTTCCCCATAAATGGCGCCATGTAATCATTTTTCCAATCTTCAAGAATGAATTCAACTAAAGCTGCTTTGAAGTAGATATTTTTCAATACTTCAGAGAAATTCGAGGACATATTTGATCAGGTCGATTTATTTGATAACGGTGTCCATCGAATTCGTACAATTACATACCATCCACAGAGCAATGGTATGATTGAACGATTGTATAGAACCTTAAAAACTGCATTGATCGCCCGTGATAATTTCGTTCATTGTTTGCTCATTTTCCGAGCTTGTTTATGGTTAAACATTACGTCTCCCAGGTGAATATTTTATTAAATCACATACCGATACTCAAATACCAACGTTTATTAATAGATTAAGATAATTTTTTTTTAAATCTAGTCATATAATTTGGTGTTTGATTATAATTATTTTCCATTTTAAAAGCCCATAGCAAACAGTGGTATGTGTAAATATCTCTAATGTTAAATAGACCAGTCTCTTTATATAGTTTCTCACTTGAGAATAGAAAAGATTTTCTAAATAATATTTTAAATAACTTGCGGAATATTTCATGTATCTTTATATCCACCACCCCAGACTACGATGCTATAATTTAAAATTGATTCTACTAAGGAGTTATATACAATAAGTAAATTTTTTCTGCTTAAAATATCTCTTAGTTTGTAGAATTTGTGCATTACCTGTTTAATTCTTGTAGCAATATACTTCTGTTCCTTCCATTTTAAATGCTGGTCAATAATTATACCTAGATATTTAATCTTTTTAACTTTTTTAATATTTGGACGCTAAAAATTTTGAATTGTCACACAATTATTTTTGTTTGTATGTAATTTTAAGTTTTTATTTGGAGGTTGATCATCAGCTATAATGGTAAAAGCTAAAAAATTCGACTTTTCTGTATTTAGACTTAACAAATTTGAATTTAACCAATCATGAATTAATTTTAGATTAGCTTCGGCTTTTTCATATACTTTATTCCATGATTCATCAGCGAAAACTATAGCAGTGTCATCTGCATCCAGTAAATTTATTTACAGACGCTATGTCGTTTATATAAATCAGAAACAATATTGGACATAAAATGTTACCTGGAGGTACGCCCATATTAATAGTTTCACAATCGCTAAGAATGTCATCCGCTTTTGTTCTTTACCTTCTTTCATTACGATAATTTTTAAATATATTTAAAGCAGGACGTCGCACACCGATATTTTCCAATAAAACAATATGAGACCAATGTGAAAAGCCTTAGCTAGGTCTAAAGGACTGTAAGGCATTTTTTGTTTTCGGTAAGATTTGTAATTATATTTTTTATTAGGCCTAAGATGGCATACTCAATACCAATACCAGATTGAAAACCATACTGGTTTTTTAATATAATCCTATGTTTTGTTAGGAAATTTTTGAAAAATTATTTATTAAAGAGATTGGCCAATAGTTGATTAAATTTGCTCTTGCTTCGGATTTGTGAACCGGGACTACTATGGATTCTTTCCAATCCTTAGGAATAAGTTCAGTTTTAAAAATTAGGTTTATAATATGTAATAGAGGGGTTAATAAGTATTGATGTACAGATTTTATTAAAATACTAAATATACCATCTGGGCCAGTTGTAATTTTATTCTTTAATTTTGAAATTAATACAATTATTTCGCTTTTACTTACAAGTTTCAAAAATAAAGATTGCGCTAGGGCGTCCTTTAATTTTGTGTCTCTGCCGGTTATTCTGTTTATTTTACGTACTATTTTCGACTCAATACTTACAAAAAAAGTATTAAATGTGTTTTTTTACTATCAGTTATTAAGTCATTAGTTTGAGGATCAATGATATTTGGGATTTCTTTAGGATTTTGTTTATTTTCAGAGTTTGACGCTTCATTTATTATTTTCCATATTTCTTTGTAATTTTTATTTGCCTCTAATATTTTGCTAGTGTAGAAGTTATTTTCAGTTTTTTTTTTATTAATTTATTTCCATATTCCTATATCTCGGTATACCCTATTTTAAGCTCTAGGGAATAATTTTTTATTAGTCTTTTTAAGAGAGTCCCTATACTTTATAGAGTTGAGTTCCGTTTTTATATTTATTAGTTCAGTTGACATTTCTACTGTACTGTATTATTTTTATTCACTACATCACGCCATACTTTTTAATTTAGAATAGTTTATCTTACTTATTTTCTTATGATTCGGTTTGAATTTTCGTTACTGTTTAATAGTGTGATTAAAAAAACTGTGTAGTGATCGGTTAGGTCAGTTTAAAAAATTGCAAGTTTTATGTTTACATTATTTTGAATGTTGGAATTGTTTTCTTGTCTGATAAATATGTGTGTTATACTATTAGTATTATTTGTGACCCTAGTCGGAGTATTTCTATGGGACGCTAACATATTCATATAATTAATTACATCATTATTACAAATAAACTTATTATTGTCCTTAAATTTGGGGAAGGCCTGTTAGTATTGACCGAGTCAAACCTGCCTATTAAATTATTTATTAAAATTAATAAATTTGTATACCTACCTGTCAAATCGCATTTTAAAAAAGTTCGTTTTGATATTGATGCTTTGGTGATTTGATTTTTACTTTTGCAGGGGGAGTATATGTAGCATATTCACTTACATAAGCTACTTCAATCATCTTTGTTTATGTTATTAATATATAAAATACCTATAAGAAGCTTGCATTATATAATGAGTTTTTATTACTCTTCCTATTCAATATATAATTATAGCTAATCAAAGCAATTAATCCTCCTAACTAATATTGAGTAAGTACAACTAAATTATGTGATACAATGTAACACAAATATCACCCAATGCATACCCTATACTCCTATTCACTTTACATGCACTCGTATATTTTATAAATTGTAGAAAACTGTAATATATTTTTTATAGTGAAAGAGTTTTTAATAACACAATGCGGTGAGGTAACACTTTTTTGTCTATTATTTTCGCAATTAATTTCCGCAGCAGTAACACTGAATTATTCATTTTATAAGCATCAATGACGCCCCAGTGCTTAACCGTGTAATGTAAAATTTAAAACTGCAGTAATTATTTTTACGGGAAAACTTGGTGACATGGTAGTGAAGGAAATAAGTGAATAAATGTGATCCCTAAACTGTACAGAGCCGTACAGGCTGCAAAAGGGACCATAGTAAACTTTTACTTAATTGATTTTAAATATATATTGTATCAAAGGTACACACTTCCAAAACGTTTAAATCCAACTGCTGGGCGACATTTTCTATTCAATTTACGTGAAAATCAAATTTTTAAGTGGGACAACTTCTATATTCTTGTATATTTGGATCCTACTAGCCAAAATATGATCTTGGACTCAAATATTATTTTGATTTTTAAAAAATATAGATTTTTTAATTTTTAGTTTTGATCATAGAAGGTGGCGATTTAGACAAAATTGCTAAAAATCGGTCCGTAAGCACCTTTAAAATATTAGCTCTTCTGATAAACATAATTTATTCTTCATTAAGCCCGTAAGTTCAACGGTCTTGGTTTTTCAACGAGAACAATTATGATTAAATGGAACTCCTATGGGACAATCTATTAGTTAATTTAATCTTTAAATTACGAAAAAAATTACATGCATAAAGTCTACCTTCTCTTTGTACCGAATTTATAAATAAAAAAAGAAATGTTTTGATATAATCGACTTTTTACAATAATTACTTTGAAAGAGTTTGCCCTGAGTAGATTCAATAAACAAATTGAAATATTAAACATAATATTTTTTAGTCGCAAACTCCTCTATAAAATCCCTATTTTACTATAAGGAACGTAACCAGACTGCAACCAACAGCTACTCTCCGGGCTTTGTTCCCCGCCGAGTACTGAATTACAAGTTACAAGTCAGAAGCCAGAAATTTTAAAAACGTTTCGGATGTAATGTATAAATTGGGTTATTAGGTCTAGAAATAATAGGACCAATATTGTTTGATGGAATATTAACAGGTCAACGTTAATTATCTTTCTTGGAAAATGAAATTGAGCAGGAACTTACAAATTTACTGGTGGAAATAACAAGGGATATCTATTCCCAGCAAAATGGTATGGGATCCCTCAATTCAATGATAGCAACTCAATATTTAAATAGCAGATTTGAAGAAAATTGAATAAATATATATTCGGACCTAACACCAATTGACTTTTTTAATGCCTTTTTTTAATGCCTTGTTTTACATTTACGTCCTGGCGGAGTTTAGGTATACGATTGCGAGCTCCTTGTTGTGAAAATAAAAATGTGGAGGGTGGGGGTTTAGAGCTGAGACCCTGGAGGGCGATCGTGTACTTTATTTTTATGTGAGAAGCCTTTTTTGTTGTACTTCTATAGTGATAGTTAGGGTCAAATACTACACCCTGCATATTGTAGTCTGGATATACTGAAGCACTGTAGTTTCAATTTTATTGTTGCTTAACACTGTACAGTTCTTTGAGTTTTGACAGGGTAAATGACTGCACCCTGTATATGGTATTAAAAAAAAAAATAACACTGTTTTTTAAATTGGAACGAACAATTATTTATTTAAGCTTTCACTTTGAACAGAGTTCGAAAAAATATAGTAAAAAATTTTATTTAACAGTGTTTCTTTTGTAGGATGAAACTATTCGACAGCATAAATTCGGACTGTAGAATTTAGCAAAAATTATTTATTGAAATATTTTAATTTGATTTAATCTGAAAAAATTCACTTGGTTTAGGATTGAATGGGCCGTAAAGGCGATAATAAATGTAGTCACTTAAGACGAAATATAAATATTTTTTAAAGAAGAAAGGAGCCACTTATGGCGATTACTTAAAACTACTATTTTTAACCAGGTTTCGGCCTGGGAAGCTAGTTCGGGACAATTAGTCACGAGACGCATGCTAGGACAGGGGGTTAAGTAGGCCTAACTAGACGGTGGGCATCTACAACTTTAGTTAAATAGTAACCGGACCCGAAACACTAGCAAATAAGCTTATTAAACTTAAAATCGCTTTTAAATAACTTGTTCCACTGAATCACGTCGCGAGTACTAAACATAGGAGTCACTGCCAAAACTGAACTTGAACTTTGGCTTGTTGCACGCCGGTATTTATACTGTATGGGTAAGTTTCGTTTGTGGCGCCCCGTCGAGTCTCGCATCCCGTTATAAAGGTCTGGAAAGGCTTGGAATCGCTCCGTGCGGGCGAGGATGAGTCAACGAGTACGACATGTTGCGCAATACTATAATTTTTAAGATTTCGAAGATAAAAGTTACATAGAAAAATCGGCAATAAAAATAGGAATTTATTGAAATACGAATGAAAGTTGGATCTATTTCGGTTTAGAAATTATTAGAGTTTAATTAGCGAAATCTGACGCGACCCCGTAAAGTATTAACGGAGGTCCGATGTTTAAAAGTTAAAATGAAATGATAATGTTCGCGATAGGCGCGTAGTGTCTGAAGATAAGATATTAAAATGTTCCTAACGGGTAAGAGTCGAGTTGAACTGAGATATTGTATGCCAATATACGAGGAGTGATCAAAATTGGTGAAATTTAAAATAGCAATCGGGTTGCGGGAATTTGATGAAATTAAGTTTGAACTTTAATACTCGAGGCACGGAACGTGATTTGAAGTATACAGGGGGTGATAGAAAAGTAAGAAGGGTAAAATGCGAAGTGGTTGCAAGAAAGTTGGGAAACGAGCTCGAAGGTTAAGTTTGGACGTAGTTACGTATACGAGGGTTAGTCAAGAAGTATTAAAATTTTGAAAATGAAATTGTTTATAGAAAATTTACGGATTGAAGTAAGACGATGAAAATTTGTGTTTAGATAGTGATTTTGATTAGGTTGATGAATATATGGGGGCTGTATTTTTAAGTGACGATGAATGTTTGAGGTTGGAATTTAGTGAATTTACGTTATTTATGAATTATCGAGTGTCTGCGAATTCTCTCAGATTTCTTTGGGTTTGACTGTGGTTTTTTGGTGTGAATGGCATCTGGTTGACTTTCTTATGTGGTTTGCCATATTGATTGGAGTGATCTGATTTTTTGGTGATTTTTGGAATGTTTTATTTTTTATTTTGGACTTGTAGGGGACATACCATACAACAGAGATGCCGTTCACCCATCCAAGTGACGGACTCGACGCTTAACTTCGCCGATCGAGGTCACAGCTCTTAAACCGGTGACGGTACCTCACTTCATTTTTTTGTATGAGGCGACATTAAAAATCATGTTTACTTGCGAGCTCCTACAATTTTGTAGAATTTAAAAGACAGAGTTGTGGAAGCCATACGTAGAAATAATAGAAATGAGTTAGGAAAAGTATTGCGATGTACTCTAGAAATAGAGCCCAGTTGTGTATCAAGGAAAATGGACAACATGGACAACAATGGACAACGAAAACAATCGTCCTCATAACTATCGCAGAGCTTCCCTGTCTTATGTAATTTAATTGCCGGTATCGACCGGCGATCCCACGAATTTCTTTAAGATGCATCTAATTTTATATTTCATATTTGATATATTCAAATTGAAATTTTAATAAATAAATTGTTTTGCAATATCTGTTAGTTACACTGCAAAGTGAACGAGTCATAAAAAACTGATTTTAATAATGACAATTCTTTTAAACATAAACATAAACGCACCACATATAGTAAATAACTTCCAAATCCAAAGCCAAACCCGGAAGGGAATAACAAAGGATCCCGCACAGAAACACATGATTTGGGATCCCGGTGAAAATGGTCGAAAAAGATATGTTGTAGTTCAGACCTTCCTGATCAAACGTTCAAATGAGACCAAGGCTCGAAAACCTTTTATGTTGGAGTTACAGGAAAAAATTCGTAAATTCTGAGATTTGGAATCCCGGTGAAAATGGTCGAAATTGAGATATGTTGTAGTTCAGAGCTTCCTGATGAAAAATATAAATGGGGCCAAGGCTCGGAAACCTTTTATTTTAGAGTTACAGCAAAATTGATAATTCATAAATACATGACAAATCTTAAAAATGGTCGTGGGCCAGCTTGTCATTGTATGACTTTTCATTAATACATCTAAGAAAGGTAAAGCTCCATCTTGCGAAGCGACGCCTAGGTATATAACGAGGAGTGTAATACAACAAATTCAGGCTTTAGAATCCTTCTGAAGAAGCTGACACGATGATTAGCGAAACATTTAGTCAAGTTCGAGGACCACGGCAAGACCTGGAAGAAACTACTTCACATTAAAGAAGTCTACCAAAATAGATCTAATATTTTAAAAACATACCAAAATACTTTTAATAATTATTTAAGCCCAATTTCATGTTGCGAGTCATATACCATTTTTGATAAAATGAAGGGGTACGTGTTGTGTTGTCTTATAAATTTACATTGAGACTTTCAGAAAGCACAACATTCTGAAGTGCAGTTTGGGTTCCCAAATAAATCATTAACAAATGATGCTAACTTATTACTAATTTCTACTAATCTCTAGATCTTGTTTTTGGTCATTTATTAATCACATGCGTAATATATCTACGATCCCTATTTTAATGTCTTATGATAACATCCCGCTAGATTATGCAGATGACAACGCACTCAATATCTCAAAGCTTAATATACCACAAATTAGAGAGGAAGATGTGCTCATAGCTTTGAAAAAGTTTAAAAACAAATTAACCACGGGTCCTGATGGAATTCCATCATTTTTGTTAAGAGATTGCGCCATTATCTTTGTTGTACCACTTTTAATTCAGCGCTTCAGTCTGAAACATTCCCTCAAATTTGGTGTTGATCAAAAATCTGTCCTATATTTAAAAAAGACCATAAGAATGCAGTTGAGAATTATAGGCCTATAGTTATCCTCTGTAACTTTGGCAAGCTCTTTGAAGTTATTTTACATGATATTCTATATTTTCATGTTAAATCTCAAATTTCAGTTTATCAACATGGTCTCTTAGCTGGTAGATCAACAACCACCAATCTTATAAGTATTACTAATTTTCTCGCCACATCATTAGATCAAGGTGGTCAGGTTGATGTAATTTATACTGACCTCTCCAAGGATTTTGATAAGCTTGATCATGGTATTTTATTGAAAAAATTAGCAACGTTTGGACTAACCTAGCACTTTATTAATTTCTTTTATTCATATCTGTCTAATAGGCTATTAAACGTGCGTTATCATTGTTTCACATCTGTTCAAGTCTCAACAACTTCATGGGTACCGCAGGGCTCAGTTTTTGGACCCCTACTTTTTATACTGTTCATTGATGATATCTGTCAGGAAATTGAGACATGCTATACTCTTATGTATGCTGACGACCTAAAATTATTTACCTCGATTAACTCGTAAACGATGGTAATAGATTACAGCAAGATCTAGCAAAAATTAATAATTGGTATGATATCAATAAGTTACCGCTAAACATATCGAAATGCAACGCTATGTCCTTGACAAGGAAAACTAATTCAATAACTTTTCTGTATAATATAAGTATTGAAACACTTAAGAGATGTTCTGAATATAAGGACTTAGGAGTTATTTTTTATTCTAAACTATCCTTTGTTCCTCATATTAATTGTATTATAGCTAATTCCAATAAAAATCTGGGTTTCATTATGAGAAATTCGAGACACTTCAAAAATATTTCAATTATCACTCTACTATTTAGCGCTTTTGTCAGACCTAAGTTAGAATATGTTTCAGTTGTCTGGAGTCCGAATTATGAAACTCATATTTCCAACTTGGAAAATGTTCAGAGGAAGCATCTTAAATACATGTCTTATAAATCTGATAGTGTATATTCAGCTATTGGCACCTTTCAATCTGAGCTGTTAGCTAGGGTCAACTTGAACGACTTGGTGTCACGAAGAGTGTACTTTGCTGTATTATTTTTAAATAAACTTTTAACTAACAATATTGACTGTCCCGAGTTATTTAACTATATTCACTTCAATATAAAATCTTTTCAAAACTTGCTCGTGCTCACATTATAACCAATATCAGGCTAACTTAGATATTTTAACTGTAATATTTTTAACATCAGAAGATGCAGGTAATTAAGTAATATATGTATGTAGTTAAATGTTTATATTTTGTGTATATATGTAAATATGTTAGTTTTTGTGATTAATTTTTTTTGCTATTCTCAATTGGTGCTATGGATTATATTGTACATTTTTGAATAAGTGTATTGGTTAGTTATTTGACTGACAAATTGATGTGATTATTATTATTGTTACTATTGCTACTATTTTTAAGTCAGTAAGTTAAAAGTTTATCGGTTTAATGTAAATATCACTTTATTTGTTGTTTTGTAATTGTTATATATGTAAGGATATATACTGTTCTTATATTACTTATGTCTTCCTGCCCTTTAATTGGATTTTTATCTGTCTGGGAAGTCATATCTTTAAATAAATAACAAATAAATACTGTGTGTATTTTTCGACCTGACAAAGGACTTCGATACCATTATCCATCAGTAAGTAGTAACTTACTGGCTATAGCACCGAAAAAATAAAGAAATATCAGTTTTAAGGCTAATGCATTATAATCTGGTCGACAGTTAATTATAATAGGACGGACTAGACAGCAATATGTAAGAATAAAAATATAAGATGGACAGTGATCCAAAAACTGTGAAGCACGGTGCACCGCAAGGAATAGTTCTCGGTACGGTCTTATTCAACATGTACATAAATAATTTTCCTGAACTACCAAGAAAAGTTTTGTGAATTTAAACTGTAAGTCTTATCATTCTGCACGAAAGGTACTAAAAGTATTCGAAGAAAAAATAACAGTATTTATTTAATTCCTGTTGGAAGTTTAGAAAAAAAATAGCATGTTATATGTGAAGTAAAATAATTTTTTATAACTCTCTTCGTTTGTCCTCGAGATGTCCTTGAAATAAGAATGTCACTTTACACTTCCTAACTCTACTTCTGTCATCTAGTTGACACTTGGTTGATTATGACATTCGATAGTCTTTTACAAATAAATTATTGATTTATATATGTGAGTTACTAATGTGAATAATTAATAATCTCATTTGTCTGATGTACGTAGTATGATTTCCCACCTAAATTAGAATATCCTTAACCATTCGAATTTCCCGCTAAATTTGAATTTCCCGTCAATCTGTCGGTAATGCAGATTGCTTATGTACCGGTATGTCCCGAATTTAAATTTCCGGCTACAGGAAAGGAGAAGTACTACGGGGGTCAGGAAAGGAGCGTACCATTACGATGGCCCATGAAAAAAGGGGTCCCACGAAAATAGAGGAAACTATGGGGGTCTACGGAAAGGGGCGGAACGATTGGTTTTAGGGGATTTGTGGTGGGGGGATTATAGTAGTGGGGGGGGCGGAGCGATTGGTGGTCGGGGAATAGAATAGTGGGGAAGGGGCGGGGCTTATTGGCGCAAATGCTGTAACGTTATTGTCTGTCTCAACCGTCCCCATACCTACTAGATTGTCAATTAGTTACCACAGGTTGATTATGTTATGACACACTCTTACCACGTCAAATAATACATTGTTGCCATATTTATATTCTTAAATGTGCTAATTGACATGAAAGATTGTTTCAAAGGACCCCGCAGGAAACCTTATGAAAAATGGCTTTCTGTCAAACTATTTGAAACCACCTGATTTTAGTAGTCTATGGACAGTAGATCAAAAGTGTCAATAGGCACTACGTTCTAAAAACTTAGGGTTCAAAAATATACGCCGCTGAAGTTGCACTACTTTGTACTAACGCCAAAAAATTTTTTTAAGACGTTTCGTTTTTGTATACACACTAAATCACATTTAAATTTTTTTACCCCCTTTAATAATAGGGTGAGGGTGGCCATGGTGGTGGTAGCGGGGTAGCTAACGCCAAAAAAATCTTTTTAGACATTTTGTTCTTGTATACGCACTAAATCATATATTAATTTGTATATCCCCTTTAATAATAGGGTGGGGGTGACAATGGGGTGGTAAGGGGGTAGCTACGCCAAAAAGATGTTTTTTAGACGTTTGGTTCTTGTATGTGTGGTTAGAGACAATCTGTGTTGCAATTATTGAAGTGTTTGCTACAGGGTGTAAACATTTAACAATATTTACATATCACCAAATTAAATATCCTGAGTAAAATTCTCAAGTAACCTTGACTGGTCGGTTCCTAAGCCTGAAACGAGTATCCCCGTTTTTCCCAATTGTTTTCGTGTTGTAATATTTTCCTGTTAGAATTAGATTTAGCTTAAGTTTATTTTCTCATTCTTCTTTTAGATATTTTCTTGCGACTGGCTGAATGGACTACATCCCTAATTCCACAAAAAAATTTAAAGTTACTTGCTTTTCCAATTATTTTTGAACTAGAGAAGAAATCTGAACTTAGCAACAAACACTACAGTATTGTGCACACAAACATTCTATCATCGGCACTCTACATACGTCATTAATGTTTCAGCCTACTTCCACCAATTATTTTTACTTTTCTCTCTCCATAACTTAATAATTATTTTTTCGAAGATTGTCGTTAAAAGTTTATTTTTTCACGATATTTATTAAGCGTCAAAACGACAGTTTTTTGTCTGCAGAACATAAAAGTCTTTTACATCCAGGATGTACAAGACTTTTACATCTCCCTACAAAAAGCAATTAAACTATAAATGATAGAATCAGTTCACCAATTTATTTATTATTATCAACAAAAAAAATATTTTTTAAGAAAGCTTTTATTTAAAAAGTGCTCTAAAAAGTAGAAAATAAACTTTGAACTAAATCAAACCCATCATTTTGTTACATTATATAATTTTTTTTATGATATAAAAGCTTGTCGCGAGATTTTCCTGTGTAAAGGAGATTGCTCGCGACAAGCTTTATATCATAAAAAAAATTATATAATGTAACAAAATGATGGGTTTGATTTACTTCAAAGTTTATTTTCTACTTTTTAGAGCATTTTTAAGTAAAAGCTTTTTTAAATAGCTATTTGTATGACAAGGAAGAAAAGTGCATAATTTCCTCCCGCGGATAGTTTGATCAATATCCAAGGGAGGAAATGGCACTTTGCTCCTGTGTAATACATATGGTTTTTTCTACGACCATTTACAGTGTTTTACATTGGTTTTACATATATTTTATTATATTTTCTTATGCATGACAATCAAAAAACCAAATATGTCAAAATGTCATAATAAGTATTTAGATAAGTAAATATTGTTAAGAATTAAAGTACATGCAACGTTGCTAAGGTTGATTCTTGTTTACAAAATAAACAAACTTCCAAAAAGTTTATAATAATCTATTCCGAATGTGAAGATGAAGTTCCTCAAGATATTCTGGAAGAAGCAAACGTGGTTTCGTTATATCTATTACCGTTAAAGTCTCGTGAAAAATATGAAAAAAGTACTAGCTATTTAAATGTTGGAAGAAGTCTATACACTACCAATACAGCTATTTGAAGTTTCTACTTGTTTACTTCCAGAGGGAGCCAAAGTATTTTCCTCCCTAGGGAAGCAAAGTATTTTTCTCCCAAGGGAGGAAAAGTACTACTTTGCTCCCTGAAGTAAGGGAGTAAAATAGTATTTTCTATGTAGGGAGTAGAAAAAATATTTTTATTATTTTATTTTTTACTTTTTAATATTTTGATATGCTGTAATCTCTAGATACCGATTTTGAGACGAATTGGATCATAAACGGTATATAAAGTCGTCCGCCGTAAATTTTTTGCTAGAAATTTGTAATTCGCGACCCCAAAACCCCCAGATATCGATTTCGATCGATTTGGATCTAATTGACAAAAGTCGTCAGCCATATTTGCGCCGCCATTTTGAATTTCTAAATTTTAACCAAGAATTCATAATTGGCGATCTCGAAAATCCCAAGATATCGATTTTGAGTCGAATCGGATCATAAACACTAAAGTCGTCCGTCATATTGAAGCCGCCATCTTGTTTTATTCTTATATGAAAACGTTAAAGTGTATTGTCACCGAACTTATACATATATGCAAAATATCAAAACTCTAGCTTAATTAGAACTAATCGAAATTTTAATTGCAAGATTTGCCCTAAACCAACTGACAACCATACATTGCAACTTAAATAAAAGCTTTTCAAAACAAGAATTTTAACAATCAATCATTAACAATCAATTTAATTAACAATCAGTTTAGCAATTAATCATTTCTTTTAATGTTTAAATTTAAAGTCATAAATATAGAATTGTGAAAACTGACTCCACTCGAGGATGGGATGGGAGGATGGTGGGTCACTCTCTGCAATAGTTTCTTAGTTAAAGCACTGGGTAATTATTGAAGAAGCACGAGATTTGAGAGCAGATAAGATACTATTAGAAGTTTCAATTTTCTAATCAATTGATTCCTCGATACATCCCTCCGCAACAGTCGAAGACCGCCAGCCCTCATGTCTTTAAAAACTAGCGAAATCAGCTAGCAGTGTAGCAGATGATCTTCGGAAGCAATGACCAGTGTAGCTCTCTGCATCGGGTAATTTTAAATATGTTGCAGTTTCTTTTGGAATAGGTATTTCTAATTTTATTAATACCAATGACCTGCTGTACATATTTTCCATTGACACATCTAATAAATATCTACAGTTAGTAGTGTACTCTTTATAGATAATATGGGTCAAATTTGAAATGATGGAATGCTCTTTGAGTGTGAGTTTTTGAATCTTAGATTTTTGCAATAATAATTGAATCCTTATCCTCAATATCATCTATTGTTAAATTCAATAGTTCGCTTCTTCTACATCCTCGTATACGCCAAATATTAAAATAACCTGAAACATAAGTACTTCATCAATAAATCTATAAAAATATTTACTAATGAATTAGTATGACTCACCTTCATTAATAAGAAATATTCATCTGGTGTTTCTTGTAAGAATTTGTCAATCTCCGCTTTTGTTAAAACTTGACTTTTTTTGGACCATATCCTACACATTTATTTTTTAAATACGGAGCTAACTTGGAATATTTCTCTATATCTATATTTTGTTTGGCGTTTAATGTTCTCCTAAGTTGAATATATAGATCATAATGTTGTCGGCTCCACTATCTTAATCTTATATTCAAAGTATGCCAGTATCACACGTTCAGACACATTTTTTAATTTCTCAGCAGATTCATATTGCCTGATCGATTTGCTGGGAATAAGTCCAGAAATTGCGCTTTTCGCTTCTTCAGACACTTCACGTGGTAAATCTTCATCACTTTCTGATAACATGTTTTATGTTTTTACTCAACTCCAATGATAATATGATTGAATAAACTGCCACCCATTCAAGATTTGAAAAAAACGCAGGTTTTTTAACATAATTGTTGATCGCATACTAAAACTTGTTTGTTGCGTTGCTTGCGTTACAGATACGCCAAAAAATATTTAATATTAAAATATGTGCACCAAATTTTAGATGACGTACAACATGTCAAATAGATTAATTGTAAATATAAAAATTTTCTCGTCACATTTTTGGTGGTTTTTGAACTGTGGGATTGAGTTTTCGAAAAAAATGTTGTTTGATACTCGATTGCGAAATTCTTTTGCTTTCTCGAATGAAATTTTCATGCAAAAATGGCATTTCGCAATTTAGCATCTAAAATAACTATTTCTGGAAACCTGTATTGGGGAACTTGTTTATACATTTTCTAGACTGATCAATAAAAAATAGGAAATGCTCCTTTATGTAAGCACTGTTATTCTACGCGAATATTTTTCTATTAAAATGTATTTGGAATGTTATAAAATATCTAATTATAATCCAGATTTGTCAATTATTTCACGAAAATAAACAGTGGCATAAATTGATAAGATGGCTCTTTGCAAAGCGGAATATTTCAAAACCTAAACATGTATCAATAACCTTAATGCCATAATAATAAAAGCGATATTCTCATGTGAGATTGTAATATCGAGCCGTAAAATACATAAAATGTCCATCACACTGTCATAGTGGTCTAGTCCGGTCCTGGGAGCTCGAATAAAGTACCGACAGTAAATCATTTATAGTAAGAATAAAAATGAGTATTACATCGTAAAATAATAATGGTAAGCGGTTGGGATATACTATATGGGACATAAGAGGATAAAAATAATTTGAGGTTGAATTTTAATTTAAATTTATGGAAACTAAAATTGCATTGTTGTTTTATATTACACTGTGAGGGAATATTAAAATTTGTAAAATTTATTTTTGTAAACTGGTGTGGAGTTAAATGCCGATGGTCGTTAGGATTTATCCATTTTTATTTGTTCAGGTATTATTTCCCACACATTTATAAAAATAATATAAAACTGACTTGTTTGGTTGTATTGTATTCAGAATTATTCTACCAAAAGTATGTTCTAGCATTTTTGCAAATAAATCATCATACATGACAATAAAAAATAGTAGATAAATACAAACTTGCGGTTTAATCCATAAAAATAACTATAAGAATGAAATATTTAGAAATTAGTCGTTTATTAAAAACTTTAATACAATTTTCAAGATCAATTCAACGATATCTTCAAAACCAAAATACATTTAGTATTAATCTCAAATAGTAATAATAATGATAGTGATGATGATGATGATGACTATGACGATGACAAGGCAAAGGGGCGGGCTACGGCAATGCCATTGACAATGACAATCTAATGCCAATGCCAATGGCAATGGCATGGATAATATTTTTTAACCAAACGATATATAATGTACATATGGCATATCAATACAAAGACAGATATTTCATTTCTTGAGGAGTGTCGGCTGCTACTACAGTAATGGTAGTATCATCCGCAAACATTGTAATCAGTCCATTGGTGACATTGTCAGATAAATCGTTCAGGTAAACGAAAGGTTAAATAACAATGTCAATTGCATTTCCAAAAGAAAATAATTTCTTCAATCCCAGATGAATTTTTATTTTTTATTTCATTTAATGCATCTAAAACTTTGTGTGCGGTTGTAGAAAATGAATTCCTAATTCAAAAACAAAAAATGAAATGGGTACAATGGTAACCATATAGGCCATGTAGAATGAGCTTGTATGACCATTCTTCTATGCAAAATTTCTAGTAGTGCCTAAATTGGTTAGATGTGTTTCATACAAATTTAATACATCTAATAACAGTTTCGTATTTAAATGTGTTTTGTTTAGGTAGATATTTAGGTATCCACAAAGAATAATGTAATCTAATCTAATGTAATGTAATGTAATGTAATGCAATGCAATGCAATGCAATGTAATGTAATGTAATATAGTGTAGTGTACTGTAGTGTAGTGCAATGTAATGCAATGTAATGCAATACAATGTAATGTAATGCAATATAACATAACCCAACGTAATGTAAATTATCCATAAATACATTAGTGCCGTTTGATGGACGGTATATTACAAGAATTGGCAACTCAATATTGATTATTTGGCATTTGTACCTCACATGTTTCAACACAGCATTTAATAGACAGATTCTTTATGTATACTTTAGTTGCAACTATGGTAGTATTGCTAGTTACTGAACCGACATACATGTGATTGGTTTTAGCGTAGTAAGTTAACATGTTATAATCATCAATATGAAAATTTCTCTTATCATCCACATCAATCCAATCCAATACTCAGAAGTACACAAAACATTAACTTTAGGTTTCTATACAAATACCTCAACTATATCAAAATTATTTAGGAGACCTTATACATCTACATGACAAATGATAAAATTACCATGATTATTAATATGATAATTATAAATAAATTATAATTTATTATTAAAATGATTGACTCTAAAAAGTCATGTCGGTGCAAAACTCACCGAAATAATACAAACCTATTGAAAACTTTAACAGGGTTTCGAGTTTGTAGTAAAATACAGAGGATCCCTTCCCCTTACCTTTTAGGCACCCACCGTCCTATCAGGTGAGAGAGTGAGGATGGTCACTTGAAGAGGGTAGCGCATTTGCTGCCACAAGGTCAGGATATTATCCTTCCGCCTGGCCCCGGAAGTGCGGAAAGGTGTTGGTTTTGTTTGGCCGTGAGCTCGATCGCGGCTTATATGCGTGGTCTTTTGGAGTAGAGAGATTAAATGAAACACCACTTAAAGAGATAAAGTATACATATATTATTTTTTCAAAAAAAAAAAATCTTTACAGTGGCAACAGAATGTAGGGAGAGCCGTATACCCTTGAGCCACCCTGTAGCGCTCAAGCAACTTGCATTCCCCTGTCGGCAAACAAACCCCCTTCGAAATTATTAGTACCAAAGTGGTAATAGGACGCTTACCAGATCCCAAGACACTTCCGTTCTTACTGGGCTAGAAATCCCTGGCTTCGCTCAAACCAACTTTCAACACTCATTATTTTTTTTGACATTTATTTAATGTCGGTCTATTTCCGCTACTGAGGCCTATCACCGATGCCTGTAGACGAGCTACCCGCCAGGAATTTTGCCTAAGCTCTTCTCTTAAGAAGAGTAGGGATCTTTTACTTGCCTAACATTTAATAGACAAGAGACCGACGGCTATACATCCCCTCCGAAGGATGGTATGTCACCCACACAACGCCCGCTTATGATTGCATAGCTTCCGCGCATACACTGATATAAAAGCCGCTGAAAGATATGTGAGGCGAGGACACGGACTTCTTTGAATCGGTCGCCCATCAAAGTACTAACCGCGCCTAACGTTGCTTTACATCGCATATCGATTTATGTACCTAGTAAAGACGCCTCTACGCTCGCCCCCTCTCAATTGTTATAATCTTCCTGAAAACTGAATTTAAAATATCTCGTCATTAACCCTGGAACCTTTACGCTAGTAGCTCTCACGATAACCCATTTAGTTAACACACAAAAAAATCCCTTAAAATTCTTATTCATTCGTCTAACTCTCACGAGAATTCCCCTGGACTTTCACGCCAAAGCCCTTCAACGCTCCCCGGAGAACTGTCGCGCTATTTTTTTCCAACAATTACAACAATTATTCACGACGGTTCCCCCGAGACTTTTCCGCCCAACCAATTCGACGTTTCCCCGGGAACCGTCTTCCGTTCCTCCGGTTCCTATCTAGCCCTCCTCTTTTTAAAATATTTTGCTGATCTTTTCAAAATTTCGCATTATTCCATGCCCTCTTAAAATCCTAATTTAGTACTCATAGCGCCCTCTCTACCTTTATTCTCGATTTCCCGCTTTAACTTACCGCTTCCTGCAAATTTACGGCCTGAGCAGGATATTTTCATATAGAATAGCCACTCCTTCGATCGGTACCCTTCAATAGTGGCTTCAGCGCTTTACCCCAGATGCCGCCGCGTGTTCCATATTTTAATAATTTTAAGCATTTTACAGCCATATCTTTTCGCTTCGTCACCAAACTACCATACAATGTATATCGCAAACTTAAATACATGAAATCTTTCTCGAGCTTGATAAGGTAAAACTTTACGTATCCGCTAGTCTAGACAACGGCCTATCTTTTAGGGCGGCTCAAGTGCAATAACGGATCCCTTCGAATAATTACTATACATGTACCAATACTATTAGCACTTTAGAAAAATACTCTTTTCCACAATAATAAAAAAAACATACAGGGGGGGTAAATATCTTTTAAGTAGTGAATTGTGGCACAATGTTTTAAACAGGCAATCGGTAGAAGATAAATGTATTGAATTTAATAACACTTTATATTCTTATTATAACGCATCATTTAAATTTATTACAAGGAATCTTGATGAAAAAAATAATAAGTGGATAACTGCCGGAATTAAAATTTCATCAGTTCGCCTTAAAGAACTTTATAAATTACAAAAAAATATCATAATCACTGTGGATTTTTATAAATCTTATAAAACTATCTACAATAGACTTATACGCCAGGCAAAAAAATGTATTTTGATAACATTATAATAAACTCATCTATAACAAGTCATGTGCTGTTTGGAGTGTAATTAATCAATCAGTAGAAAAAGATAGACACGCTAATATTAATCCAGAACTAGAAATCAACAATGTAGTAACTACAGATAAAATGGTCATCGCTAATGAATTCAATAAATACTTTTTAAATAATATAACAAAATCCTTAAATATACCAAATGATAATTTAAATAGAATTCGACCTGCAGCACGTATGACTGAAAATCCAATCTATTTAAAGCCTACCAATACATCCGAGGTTATTAATGTAATAAATGGTCTAAAAAACTCTAATTCAATTGGGCCAGACTTTTTTTCAATCGAAATTATTAAAGAGTGTGCAAGTTTACTAGCGATATCTTTAACTGACATCATAGACCACTGTTTAACTGAAGGCACTTTTCCCAATTATTAAAATTATCTAAAGGCATCCCGTTATTTAAAAAAGGTGATCGTAAGCAACTCTGCAACTATCGCCCAATAGCAATTTTATCAGTTTTTTCAAAAAATATAAAAAAATTACTTGCGATAAGATTAACCGAACATATAGAATTAAATTCAATTCTTTCTCCAAACCAACATGGTTTTAGAGGAAACAGATCCACCATCTCGGCATTAGTTAATTTTCTTGACTATATCTATAAAAATATTGATAGTGGTCACAAAGTGGTAGCATTATTTATTGACTTTTCTAAGGTATTTGACGGCGTAAACCATGAGATTCTCCTAGATAATATTGAGAATTATAGTATACGTGGTCAATGCAAAACACTGTTAAAGTCATATTTATCTAACCGAAACAATATGCTGATATCCTTGCTTCAAAATCCGAAACGCAAAAAATAGATATTGGTGTACCCCAAGGCAGTGTCCTGGGACCATTACTTTTCCTCCTTTACATCAACGACTTGGATAATTCTTTAATAATTTTTTTTGTGCATTTGCTGACGATATCTCTATTGTTGTCTGTGACAAAATTCTAGATAACGTAATTGATAAGATAAATTCTGCCTTGATTAATATAAGTAACGATTTTTATGACAAAAAGTTAATAATGAATCAAAAAAAAACAGTTTCCCTACATTTTCACCCTGTTCGAGCTCTTTACACTTCCAGTTTACTGTTAAAACTAAACAGAAAGTCAATTGAACAAGAAACTTGCATATAGTGATCCATCTTCAGTTACCATGGGCGTGCCGCAAGGGACAGTATGGGGTCCGGTACTGTTCTTAATATATATAAATAATATGTCTAGATTAACAAACACCAAAAGTTATGTAATATCATATGCGGATGATACAGCAATAACATTCTGCGGAGATTCATGGGAGGAGGTGCACTGTAATGCAGAAAAAGAACTAAAAATTTACTTTGGCTGGTTAAATAAAAGCCTCCTAAGCCTCAATATAGATAGAACAAAGTTTGTCTCATTCTCCCTCACAATAAAAGATCAACCACAGAAAAACAATTTGACTATACACAGTAGCTCATGTAACACTACTGCAAAATGTGTTTGCTCTGTTATCCAGAAAGTTGCCTCAATCAAATATTTAGGAATAATGATAGACCAATACTTACGCTGGAGAGAACACGTTCATTATACCATAAAAAGACTAAGAAAATTAATTTTTAAATTTCATCAATTAAAAAACATTTTAAACAAGAAACTCATTCTTATTGTCTACGGCGCATTGGTAGAATCTGTTTTAAGGTATTGCATAACTGTTTGGGGTGGACTATACAAAACATTGCTTCACAATTTGGATATTCTTCAAAACACATTATTAAAAATTATGCTAAAGAAAGATAAGCAATATTCCACTGAGCTGTTGTATAACGAAACCGAAATACTTAGTATAAGAAAATTATATACTTACCAGTGTCTACTTTGAATGTTAAAGAAACCTTTATAGTATACCTATACATCTCACTCTTATAACACTCGAACGACAGCCAATCTACAAACAGATATGCCATTATGTAGAAAAAGTCACACCCAGAGATTCTCTTTCTTTTTTGGCCCTAAACTTTTTCATTTACTACCCAAACGAATTAAAAACATAACAAAAATACATATATTAAAAAAGAAATTAAGAAAATATGTTAACGAAAATTTTATTAATATAAAATCAATTTTTGATGTACTAGATTATATAAACACCGTGTACGTCCTATTTTACTCTGTCTGTCTATTTATTCTTGTACTTACTTCCTCCTTGCTCATGATTATATTAACAATAAAATATGTTGTTAATATTGTTAAGTCATATTACTAAGCACTTTTATCTTATTTTTATATATACTCTCTGTATTTAATTAGTTTTGGCAAAACACTAAATTTTAGGGATAAATCCTACGACACAAGCTCTGCTACCTAGGTTATCCTGATTAAAAGAAAAATATGTTATAACAGTATTATAATCGTATTTAAATTATTGTACTCATTTAACCGAATTGTAATTTATTGTAACTACTTTTAAGCTCTTAGGTATCAACATAGATATGTCTTTAGATTGGAAATTACACGTCTCCTTTATCTGAAGCAAATGTGCTTGTAATTGTTTTGCGTTAAAAAGATTGAGCCACATAGCAAACATTAATACTGTTAGAATATTCTATTTTTCTAGTTTGGAGTCTAGACTGCGGTATGGTATTATCTTCTGGGAAATTCATCTTCAGCATATTTGTACTGCAAAAAAGAGCTATCCGTTGTATGTTCAGTTTAAACTATAGGGAGTCGTGTAAATCGACATTTATCAATCAAAATATTTTAACATTACCATGTCTTTATATATTCGAAATCTTAAAATTTCTTAAAAATAACTTGTCAACTTTTAATTCTCTCAATGTAAATCATGATTACCCTACACGACATGGATATAATCTACAGTACAATATACATAGACTTGAAATATATAAAAATAACCCATATTACATGGGATGTACACTCTATAATAAGCTAAGTATTGATATAAAAAGTATAAATAATACCAACAATTTTTTGTCAAAATTAAAAAAAATTCTTTTAAGTAAAGCATTCTATTCCATTGAGGAATACTTAATGCATTAAATTTGTTCCTTTGTCTTCTCTTTCTTTATTTTTGTTTTTCTTTCATATTTCGTTTATACTGTATTTTTTAGTAGTGTAATTTTACATTTGTATCTTGACTTGTCCTATATCACTTTGTGATCTATTGGATGAATAAAGTATTATTATTATTAATTGCTACAGTTCAATTTAATAACCAAGATTTGTTGTTATATATTAAACATATCTCTACTTATTAGATCAAGCATATACTTATATTGTAAAAAAGTAAAGAATGGAATAATTTAAGTATTTCCTCCTCAGATAAAGAGGTGAAAAGTGATTTCAATTATAAAATCAGCAGAATTAACTACCTTAACGAGCCTTCTAATAAGAATCTTTCCTTTTATATCGTCCGAAATTCAATACAACAAAGTAACAGTTCAAAGAGATATTACGAGATTTAATGTCTCATTAATTTTGACAAGTAACAATGATTGTAAATTTTACATTGGCCTCCCAAAGAGAATGTAACATTAGTGGACTGTGTATATATAAACGCTATCATATCTAATTATATCTCACAGAGCCAGCGAACACTTAAACTTCGTTATACTTGTTTATTTGATATTAAATTAGCCGATCGGTACAAAAAATTAATAATACCGCGATGTCCCCACAAGTAGAAATGTTACTGACCTCCATTATAAATGTATTAATATACTTAGTAAAAGGATAAATGTTACTTAATTAAATTTTGAAATTCAATCTGATACTTAAGTTGGATATATTTAGGTGCGCACGCGTTGGTATTTTCAATGAACTCGAACTCTCATGAAGGGTATTTTAATTTTAGAATGGTGTGCGAAGTGCCATACGCCACGCCATGTGTAACACGATCCACGTTTAAACTTTAAAATTAAACATCAAAATATTAAAAACTGACGCAACACTGTCTATAGGGTGAGTGACGAAATGCAAGGCCTCGAAATTTTATAGGTCTGATATAATATTTATATACACTTCCCACAGAAATCGTTGTTCTACTAAGATACTTAGGTAGGCATCTTTCGATATCCGCAATTCTGTTATTTTTAGGTCGGATTTAGTCGAGTTTCATTTTTCTTAATAGCCCAATTTTTGAATACAATATCGACAACAAGCGATTACTTTCATTGTTGATAGGATTTTTTTGTGAAAACTGATATTAAATGTGGACCATTATTATTTTTTAACACATCTAAAATTAAAAACAAAATCTGGAATCTAAAAAATAATATATTATAGAATAAAAAATTTTTTAAATGTTTATTTTTCCGTTTTGGAAATAATTTTTTTTCTCTTTTCAAATTTTTCATTAATATCTCTTTTCTATGGTCTAGATTGTAACAAATTTAGAATGCAATAACGGTTGCAACGAATTACAAAAATGTATTTAATTGGCAAAATTTAAATAAATAGTATAGAAATAAATAGAATATGTCAGCAAGAAATATTTACTTAAAATTAACTCTAGATGCATATGCTACACTAGAAATTAACAATATACAGGGTGTTCCATTTAAAACTCCCAACGTCAATTACTCGAAAACTGAAAGTGTTACCTCCTTTCCCTTATTATTTATTTTTGGGAAAGAATTGAGGCAACGTATGCGGACGATTAGCTGGTTTCAGTCGGAGCAAAGAGCTGTGGATCCAGAGTATTCGTAAGAGTGAAGAAATGAAATAAAGATAGATTTCTGTTTATTTCGAGAAAAGGAGACAAAGAAAAATTGATGTTAAATTGGGCACCATCTATAGCGAAAATAAGTAGAATTGTCTCTTTTTTTATAGATCAGACTGAAATTGTTGGCAAGTGAAATAAAAAGATAGTTTAAAATGAATGTTAAAATATATTACATGAATAGATAAATCGATTAACAAAGACTAATTGAAATTTAAAAATATATGTATATATATATATATATGGTGTAGTGGTGAGAAGTAAGTGAATCCTCTCATATGGTCTAATGCTACTATACACCAGACATCATGGATGTCTCCATGGTGCATAGCGACTTGCCATTTTGCAAGTACCGAGAGCGGTGACCTTCAGCCCTTGGTGGACTTAACCCATATACTGTTATTATACATGATTTGCAGGAAACAACTACTCAGCGGGCAAATACCCCGACCTGCATTGAATTATACCTTACAAATCATGAAAAATTGGTAGCCAATGTCATTTGTCAACTCCCTGACCAGACATAGACCGGTTTCGAACTTATTAGTTCTCATCAGTATGCCATAGGTCATGGAGCAGACAAATGACAGTGGCCAACCTGCTAGTCTTATACAGACTAATGTAAATGGTGTAGTGGTGAGAGGTAAGTGAATCCTCTCATATGGTCTAATGCTACTATACACCAGACATCATGGATGTCTCCATGGTGCATAGCGACTTGCCATTTTGCAAGTACCGAGAGCGGTGACCTTCAGCCCTTGGTGGACTTAACCCATTATTATTAGCCGTTACTCGAGTCCGAGTATAAAAATGTTAGTCGATAAATTGTGTACAATAAAAAATAAGTAAAAGGTGTAGTCTATTGTAATTCCCATTCATCTACGGTGCACACGACTATGGCTATAGAGGCCAATTCGGGAGAGCACATGTCGACCGCAGTCAGGACAAACATAGACCTGGTTAGGTCTTGGATTCGGCCTTCTTGCAGCAACATTTCCTTGATAGTTGGCCACAACCCCTCGCCATTCGGTTCTGTCCGCTGCAAGTTGTTCCCATTGCTCGTCTGCAATACCGCAGGATTTTAGATTTTCATGGAGAGCGTCTTTGAACCTCTTTCGTTGACCGCCACGGCTTCTTCTACCGCTTAGAAATTCACCATAAAGTGTACATTTAGGAAGGCGGTTATCGTGCATACGATGAACGTGACCTGCCCATCTTAGGCGTGCTCTTGAAATAAGCACCTCAATTGGAAGGCTGTTTGCTCTCCTGAGTACTTCCACATTTGATATGTGATGGAACCAACGGATTTTCATCATACTTCTGAGGTGTCTTTGCTGAAAACGTTCTAATTCTTTCACATGACGACGGTAAGTGACCCAGCTTTCACATCCATATAGCAGTGTTGGAATGACAACTGCTCTGTAGACAGCCATTTTCGTTGACAAAGCAAGGTCGTGGTTGTCAAATACTCTCTCTCTAAGTCCCCAGAGTGCTCTAGATGCAGCGTTAATTCTATTGCGAATCTCGCTGTCCATGTTTGCTTTGTCATTAACAACGTTGCCTAAGTAATTGAACTGATCCACCACTTCAAGGGAATTTCCGTTAAGTGTAATGTCTATTTGGTTCACTTGATGAGGAGTTGACATAATCTTAGTCTTTCCAATGTTGATTTTAAGTCCCAAGGAATCATAGCTCTGGGCATACACATCTAAAAGTTCTTGAAGCTCTTCCGGCGTAGAGGCTAAAAGTGCACAGTCATCCGCATACTGGAGATCACAAATGAATCGTGCGCGTGTCTTCGTGAAAGCTCTAAAGCGCCCTATGTTAAAGAGACCGCCATCAAAACGGTATCTGAGACCTATTCCTCCTTAACCCATATACTGTTATTATACATGATTTGCAGGAAACAACTACTCAGCGGGCAAATACCCCGACCTGCATTGAATTATACCTTACAAATCATGAAAAATTGGTAGCCAATGTCATTTGTCAACTCCCTGACCAGACATAGACCGGTTTCGAACTTATTAGTTCTCATCAGTATGCCATAGGTCATGGAGCAGACAAATGACAGTGGCCAACCTGCTAGTCTTATACAGACTAATGTAAATGGTGTAGTGGTGAGAGGTAAGTGAATCCTCTCATTTTTCATGATTTGTAAGGTATAATTCAATGCAGGTCGGGGTATTTGCCCGCTGAGTAGTTGTTTCCTGCAAATCATGTATAATAACAATATATATATATATATATATATATATATATATAACAAATTTCCTAGATTCCGGGATTGAGTAGTACTGTTGAGGTGACTGGTTCTGAAACAGCAATCCAGGCCCACAATTGTCTCTTGCAAGAATGGATTCTAAAGGTTTCCTTGGCAATTTAGTTTACGTCTCTTAATGAATTGGATTTTGAAAATTGTATGAAAATTAACCAACTATGTGGTTTTGAAAAGTTAATGAATAAGCATAAAATAAAAAGGAAGTCAAGATTTTCAATATGAAGAAAATTTTATCTATATGCAGAAAGATAACCTATGCATAAGCTGTGCAAAAGCTATGCGGAAATGTAGAAGCTATGCAGAAATGTATACAGAAATGTATAAATATATAAGTATATAGATATATATGTGTATAAATATAGAAGTGTATATATAAATATGTAAGTGTATAAGCAGATTTGGTAAACTATAAATTGCCAAAAAATGAAAAAGAAAGAAAAAATTTTTATAACCATGTGGTACACATAGTATTTTAACTACTTATTAAATTAAAAAGAATTGAAACTTGAATTTAAATTTATTTTAAAAATCATTGAAATTACATCAAAGACAAAAATTGAAAATTACTGAAATTTTAAATTACTAATAAATGAAATTTACCTGGATGTTAAACACTTGTTAACGCAGATATAAAGATGTAATATCAATTACTGAAGTCCGCAGTTAAAATTTATATACGTTCGAATCAGTAAAAAAGCTGCAAGCAAATGATTTCTTGGTGAGTTTTACTAATAAGGTAAACTTTATTTATCCCCACTTACTGCAAAATAATACCACTACACAAAATTGAAAAAGATAGTTTTAATAATTAAATAAAAAACTGCAAAATATAGGAATGGTACATGTATCGCCATCTGTCAATTGTTGAGTTAAGCGCAACAACTTGCTGGTCGCAAATTCTACAATTTCCTTTACTCGCAACTAAAATAGTGGCATATAATCGATAAAAGGAATCTATAATAATAGTTTTTATTAGTTCCACATCACAGCTGATTTACTTTACAATTTGTAAATACATAACCAAAAATAAGAACAGCCGTAATAAGTAGCAAAGCGTATTGTGCGAACTCAGTAAATGTATTACATCTTATAGGATATACTATATATAGTGATGAGAAAGGTAAGGAAAATAACCGTATGTGCTTACATAGTAAACGTAAACAAAAGTATAAAAATTGAAATATAGGTATCTGATCTAAGTAAATATTTTTAGACAATTGTTTCCTTAGATGCTGTAAAAGAACTAGAACAGAGATACATAATAGTGAAAAAAAAATGACTGAGTTCCTAAGATATAAAAATAAGTACATAAAACAATGTGAAATGATTTAGAAGTAAATTCTGTTACTTGAAAACAGCTTCACTTACAAAAACTGAATCAAAATGTTACACAGATCGTGCTAAATATAAACAAAATACTAGTTTTTATATAAAACTGTTAAATGGACATAGGCCATGTAACAAGAGGTAGTAAATTTCTGTAAATGGCAGATAATTGGTGTGATCAAGTACTATTATTCTTTCCTATTATTTGGGTTTTCTACCACATGTATTATTATCCTCTTCAAAAACAAATAACCGAATCTACAAAATAATAGAATTATTGGAAAAAAGACTCTGCACCTGTGACGTTCATGTCAAAGGAATAGTCAGAGGTTATGTTTTGCAAATAATATAAATCGGAATAAACACAGAAATAATGTATTTTGCTAATGTTTTGGAAAGTAGTCTCTCTCCGTTTTCAAAGCTTTTTTTTGGAAGAACTCTTATTCTGCTGTGTATGTCAAATACACAGCTTTAAGATTCTGTTTATGTTATTTCCATAGATACTTACCACTTACACGGAACTGATGATATTTTAGATAATGCTGAGTTTATTAAGTTCTTCTTTTAACATTGGTAGCCAGGTTGTACAAATATCTACAGAACAACTCGATACGCACTTATCTTCATTTAATGAGATTATTTCTGATTCTTTAATTTTTATTTTTTTGTTATCTGCTTCTTTTGTTAAAATTTTTGCCGAGTCCTAGTTTATTCTATGTCCGTTTTCCCAAGCATGTTCACAAATCTTTGTGTTTGTTTTCCAAACTCCTGCCGTCGAAAATTTTGTTCCGGTCGTTGCGACGCCTAAACCGTCAACGGCGCCGGCATCTAATATAAGTCGAAATATAGCACTTTATCACATCAATTATCTGCCATTTACAGAAATTTACTACGTCTTTCAGTTTTCGAGCAATTGGCGTTGGGAGTTTTAAGTGGAACACCCTGTACAGTTACATCAGTGCGTCAGTATTTTCCTTCGCTCTTGATGGTGATGTAGCTAGAGAATAATCAAGATCGTGGTCCACATCTAAAACGACCAGAGACCGGTAAAGATTTTTAAGTACATGAATAATTCGAATTCAAATACTCTCAGTACTGTCAAAATTCTCAACACAATTATTAAAATTGTTTACGAAAAAAGAACAAATAATTAAATGTTGTCATAGTGGCACTTCAAAAGGTAACATTAAAGAAGTATTGAAACTACATTTCAAAATACACCTTCTTCTGCACTACACCTTTTCCAACTTTATTTCAGAAAATATCAATATCAATCAACTGTATTTCAGATTAGTTAATTGTATTTTAGAAATCATCAAATGTGTTTCAGATTAACCAATTTAATTTCAGAAATGTTCAGTTATAATTCAGAATTGTATTTTTTTTTTTTTTATACATTTATTTAACGTCGGCCTATTTCCGCTACTGAGGCCTAACACCGACGCCTGTAGACGAGCTACCCTCAACCAGGAATTTTGCCGAACCTCTTCCCGTAAGAAGAGTAGGGATCTTTTACTTGCCTAACATTTAATAGACAAGGGACCGACGGCTTTACATCCCCTCCGAAGGATGGTATATCTCCTATACAACCCTCGCCTAAGGTTGTATAGCTTCCGCGCTACACTGATATACAAGCCGCTGGAAGATATGTGAGGCGAGAACGCGGTTTCCGTTGGAATGGTCACCATCCAAGTACTAACTGCGCCTATCGTTGCTTTACATCGCATACCGAAGTATGTACATAGTAAAGACGCACCTACGCTCGCCCCAAGAATTGTATTTGAGAAAGTGTTATTTTTAATTGAGAAAACTTGATGTGAATTTCAGACAGCGTTAAGGTATCCATATTCTACATAAACTGCACTGCAACTTCTACATCAATATATCCATGAAAATGCCTTAACTACATACATAGTAACATAAGTAAACTTATTGAAGTCAACTGACTTAAGCATTGTCTCTTTTTAAAAATTGTAAGTCAGAATAATTATGAACTTGCAGATATTTGTGCTATTTGTCGAGTTTCAATGGCATGATATGCCTTTACAAAATTAATACCATGTCATCATACTCCACATCAAATGTGCTGAATCTGTGATAAATACAGTAGATACAATTTGCCCTTGGGGCGAGTGTAGATGCGTCTTTACTATGTACATACTTCGACATACGATGTAAAGCAACGTTAGGCGCGGTTAGTACTTGGATGGGCGACCATTTCAAGTATTGTAGGGTATCTCATCTACAAGTCAAAGAACAAAAACAAAAAGTTTCAAAATTCACTAAAAAATTACGTTGATTCACACACCATGGCAAATCATGTAAAAAAAGTCAACCAGACACAATTTACACCAAAAAACTACATTCAAGGTCACAAAAACCTGGAAAAATTCACAAACACTCGATAATTCTAAAGCAACGTAAATTCACCGATAACACACTTTCAACATTCAATCTAGTCATTTTATAAAAGAAACTTTACAAAAAACATCTCTTAAAAATACAGCCCCCCCATAGTCATCAAAAAGATCAAAACCACTATCCGTACCTATATTCACAACATTTTATCTCGTTTCGTTAACTTCTTACAAACCACTTTACGTTTAAAATTTTATTACTTTTTGACAACCCATCGTATACACTAAACTACGTCCCATACCTCGAGTCTTAACATTCAATTTTTTTTTTTTAAACATTTATTTAACGTCGGCCTATTTCCGCTACTGAGGCCTAACACCTACGCCTGTAGACGAGCTACCCCCAACCAGGAATTTTGCCGAACCTCTTCCCTTAAGAAGAATTTAATAGACAAGGGACC